>VWZU01003154.1:164830-523304 GCA_013397095.1 Sterrhoptilus dennistouni | reverse complement strand
CTGTATGGTGGTGGGGAGAGGGTCGGGGAGTGTATGTAGTCTTCAAGCAGATATGGATTTCAACCAACGCAGGTATTTCCACAGGTGAAATATAGCCCCAATAGCATGAGGTTGGAAACAAATCATGTATATTAAGGAGAAGCCTGGAGAATTAGGCTATAAATACACAGAAACAATGACAAACCTCTAACCCTTAACTGTGTAGCACTACAGCCCAATACAATAATTTATGATGTCAATAAAACTGGATGGAACATCAGCTAAAAATGCCTGCAAGAAGGAAAAAAATTCTCTTCCCAAAAATATCAGTGACAAAGAAAAGGTTAAACTGCAATGAACATGCCTTTTTTTCCTTTTCAAACTGGAGTTCTGAAGGAAAAAAAAAAAATAAATTTACTCCACTAGCTAGTCAGTGATGTATATAATTAAATAGAAAGGTTTTGAAGGATGTGATTTTATGGTTACCTTAGCAACTAGCACCTAGATGGTCCATATTCCTGCGCTCTTCTACCATGAAAAAAAAAAAAAAGAAAGAAAGAAAGAAATCCATCTATGACCTACTTGAAAACAAATAGGTTTGTACTGCTCAAAGCCCCATTGCTCTTTGCAGGCATCTATTCTCACTGAGATTCAGGAGTAATCTTACTCTGGAAATATTCCAGTGGTTTTACCAAGTAATATGCATGTGGCTTGACCTATAGCCCAGCACTGGAAATCCTGTGCACAGCCTCATGCAGCTCAGTTGGCCACACATCTAATTCTGTACAGGGGAGAAGAAAGGAAGGATTTGAATGGATGATGAATTTCATAGCTTAAACTACTCACATTTAGAAAAGTTTTCAATTTTGTTACCAGTGCACTCAACCACTTGGTCCCATCCCTTTAAGAACAACAAACCTTTGAAACCTTATTTACAGTGAGCAGAGGTAGAAAGTTTTCCCCCAAGCTCAGCTTGGTGTTGTTCTAGTGTGAACTGAAGATGAACTAAGGCAGAAGTGCTGGTATTGCCAGAGAGAATTTTCCAGTGTTTCTGTTACTGAGAAAATCTCCTCCCTTCTCTCATGATGCATCTGAGAACTTAAGAAAAAAGGGTCAGCAGAAATATGACAAAGTTATTCTCTGTCGTGGACATTATTTAAATTAGTTGTGCAGGGTTCTGAAATTCTCCAATTTCAAATCTTTCTCATGTGAGTTTTTCAAAGGATGTAATAACATTTAAGCATGAGAACAGAAATTCAGCCCAACAAATTACCTTTCTACTATTCTGACTATCTCTTCTTCCAAAGGCCTCACAAGCGGTTCTCTTAATTTTAAATGTAATCTTTGATTCACCAGTAGCTCACTTCTACTGTATGCACATATGAAATCATATTACCATTATCAAAAAGGGAGAAAGATGTTGTTTTCTGTTTTCTATTCAAATGTCTGAATATAATTCCAAACAATTTGAGAGCAATTTCTTAAAATATCTCTCTTTCTCTCTTTTAAATAAACATTTCTTTCTGCAATATCAGAGATGGAAAAAAAAACCCAAACAAAAAAATAATATAGAACACCTCTTTTATCACATGTTGGTTTTAGGTCAACAATAATTGACAATAGAACACATCCAAATGCAATAGATTTTATTTATTTATTTATTTATTAGCTACATATTTCTAGTTAGAATGACAGCCTCTCTTTTCGCATTCCTTCACTGTTTTCCCTGTGGGCCTGCCAATTCTCACTTCCAGACATCTTAACTTTAAATCATAATAATTTCCACTCTGTGATCAGCATATAAATTCCCTGTACTGCCAAATAGGCATACAAGAAACTACCTTGTCCTCTTCAATCAGTTCATCCTTCATCTATTTAGAATAGCAGTGGGAAAAGGACCAATTTTAGAAATAGAACTGGGGAGAGGTTTAACTTCTCCATAAACCCTCACACACTCCAAGCCTTGGCTGTACCTGCCAATCCATGTGCAGGAGACAGGTGTTCATCTTTTCACTCTGTTAACTACCTTGTCACAATACATCACCATTTATGTATTATTTTGTGGAGGTTTGGTTTGCACAATTTAGCCTGCATTTCCACCTGTACTTGGGCAGCACTGGAGAAGTGCCTGTTAGAGCTACTGTATTGCTTTGTGTTTACTTAGCTGGCTTTAATCATTACATTTAATATTCATATTACGTAACCTAATATTTCAAACCTCTTCTGTGCTCACTGCAGGTAGCAAGTTTGCAGTTCTAAAACAGGGATCACCTGGCTGTTTGCAGGGTTTAGGCAATGTTTGCATTATATTTTCACTTGGGTAGGCAACTGGGATGGGTTACCTGTAAGCATAGCAAGATAACCAAAGCACTGGCAGCCTTTTGGCCTCACTCAGCTACACTCAGCTGTTCCATGTATAGGCTCATCTGTGAATTTAAGGGAAACCACTCAGTCCCTGTACAGGCGTTCGAAGAGTCATCATATGTTGAAAACTCTACGCCAGGATCAGTGTGCAGTGTTTGATTCAGAATTCTAGCAGGCACAAGAACAAGACCTGTATAAAACATCATAGAATCATGGAATGTTTTAGGTTGGAGGTCCCACCTTCCATGGGCAGGGACACCTTCCACTGGACCAGGTTGCTCAGAGCCCTGTCCATCCTGGCCTTTAACACTTCCAGGGGTGGGGCAGACACAATTTCTCTGGGCAAGCTGTCCCAGGGCCTCACCACCCTCAGACTAAAATATTTCTTCCTAGATATCCAATCTAGACCTGCCCTCTTTCAATTTGAAGCCATTCCCCTTGGTCCTGCCACTCCAGGCTCTTGTAAAGAGTCTCTCTCCATCTTTCTTGTGGATTCCCTTCAAGTACTGAAAAGGCTCCAATGAGGTCTCCCTGAAGCCCTTTCTTTTTCATGCTGAACAACTCAAATTCTCTCAGCCTTTCCTCAGAGCAGAGCTGCTCCATCCATCCCTCTGATCCCCTTGGTGCCTCCTCTGGCCTGGTTCCAGCAGGTCCCTGTCCTTGCTGTGCTGGGAGCCCAGAGCTGGATGCAGCCCTGCAGGTGGGGTCTCAGCAGAGCGGGGCAGAGGGGCAGAATCCCCTCCCTGCCCTGCTGCCCACGGGCCTTTGGATGCAGCCCAGGACACGGGGGTTTCTGGGCCATGTCACCCACCAGTACCTGCAGGTCCTTCTCAGTGGCTGCCTCTGATCTGCTCATCCCCAGCCTGTGCTGAGACTCCAAATAACTGAGTGAGGTGATCTTGAGCACATCACATGAGAGCACAACTCGTGCACCAACATCAGGCATCAACTGACCAGTTCCAGAACAAAAACTTAATGTTCACATGCTCTACAGAACTCCTAAGGAATGATAGAAAGCTTTGGTCTCACTGTAATACAAATGTTATCACTTTCTGCTGTACCAAATAAAAATGCAAAATAAACAATTCACATGGTTAATAAACAAAGGCAGATTTTCTAATACATTCTGTTATTTGTCTTAGGTAAACTGGTCCTTATATTTGACATATGTCCAGCACTACAAAAATGTGAAACATGCTGTGCCTCCTGACTTGCGCTGCTATGACTGAAAGTGGAATTGGAATTATGTGAGGGGAGTATAAGATGCTTCAGCTCCATTAAAACATACCCTGCCCTTTTTCTTCTCAACATCAAATAGAACTGCAAATATGAGGCTATTCAGGCTACGGAGTCATAAAACACAGGCATAAATCACAGATAGATGAAGAAATGACAGAATTTCTGAAGCATATCAACACTCCCTAAAGTATTCCTAACATCACCCTGTGCACTGTCAGATTCCAACCAAAATAAGAAAGGGGAAGTTGGGAGGGCTGG
Source organism: Sterrhoptilus dennistouni (assembly GCA_013397095.1). Taxonomy (NCBI): domain Eukaryota; kingdom Metazoa; phylum Chordata; class Aves; order Passeriformes; family Zosteropidae; genus Sterrhoptilus; species Sterrhoptilus dennistouni. The sequence goes on along the minus strand of VWZU01003154.1, from coordinate 519,464 downwards.
TGTTCACACACCATCAGTCCAAAGTTATTTAACACAATTGTTTCTGTAATTGCAGCTCCCTAAAATGTTCAGTGTTCAATGGACCTCAAAAATCAGACTTCCAATTGGCTGATGATGGGTTTTGTTAGATGCACATGCTGAGTTGGGAAATTCAGTTGCACACGTCAACACCAGAGATTTTTCAACGGTGTTACAGGTTTTTGGGTGAAGAGGGTCTTAACAGGACCTAAGGTATTTTTCTTCACACAAAGATACATATCTTTCAATTAATTGAAAACGTGTAAGAATCTAAGCTACAGAAACTCAACAACGATTTTACACTGGGGTGAGAGAAAAATCACAATGGTAATAGGAAATGCATTTTTTAAGAACTGTCTTAGGGAACTTAAAATTAGCCATTTATACACCATTAGCCTTGATGAGAAAATTAAGACTAACTGGATATCACATGCGTTACAAAACTGAGGTTATAGGGAAAAACTTTGCAGATAGCTTCTTTTGATTTTTAATTAGCAACATTTAAAAATCATCCCTCAATTCCTAATCAAGTGGAGTGAGTTGACTTCAGGCTTTATCAACAAGAGTGGTGACATCCTCACATCTGAGATAGCAGAGAAACTTTAGGGCATTTTCTGCTACAGAGATGTCAGATGGCAAGAGTCCTGCTTTGGGGAAGGAGAGACAGTGTCTTGGGACTGTAGAGATGGAGAAACACATATCCCTTTCCAGGACCACAGATTGCCTCCACAGCTGATGAATGAAGAAATCTCAGCAGGAACAAAGGAAAAAGTAGTGGACTGGTTGCAAAGCTCCTCAGGATTCTTCTGTATCCTGTAGCCCCTTCTAAATGCATTCCTGAAGATACAAAAAAGACCAAGCAGGGTGACAATTAAAGGTTATTTTACAGAGGCTTCCTTTCTACAGCAACATAAACTATTGCAGTCAATAACTTTGTTGCCTGAGGAAATATTGTGCTGGGTAAAATCATATCCTCGGGAGAACGGAACTCTGTGTTCAAACACTAGATCTTATTTATAAATGAGGCAGTTCTGTGGCAGCAAAGAAAATTACAGTCCCTGTGTAGGAGCTCTTTGAAAGAGCAGGTTATGAATCTCAGGCTGGGGCTGAGGAGCTCTGCTGACCCTGGCAAGCAGCTTGTTAGAGGTGGATATCTGTGGGTTCAGAGCTTCTGCTTTTGACTTGGTGATAATACTCTGGAATATCACTTCTGCAGGGTGAGGATGCTGATTCAACCTCCTTATCAAGTGGAAGAGTGGCAGCCATGGGGGCCAAAGAATCTGCTCTGGGAATGAGCTGCCCAGTGGTGCCAGAGGACCCACAGCCTGGGAGAGGCAACACCAACATGTGCACTCTCCAACAAGAGAGTTCCAAATAGGCCATGCTGTGCACTTTGTTGTGCTTTAATAGCCATTATTCTTCCCAAAACAGATCACACCTGTATGTTACAGGGATGTACCAGAAAAAATAAACCGTCAGAAGAGGTCAAGCTCATAAGCACTTCATAAACCATCTCTCCTGCTGCCTCCACAGTGAGACTGGCTGCTGTGGCAGATGATCACAACAACATATTCTTTCCCTTGTCCCATCAGTTAAAACCTTCAGCTGTAGTAAAAGCCATAGTAAAGACACCAGCAAATCAAATCCATTACTGATTGGTGTATGAAGTTCAACCAAGACAACTTTGCAAAGTAATGAGCTGTGCAAACAGAGCTTTGTCTATCACCACCCCCTGCACACTGCCTGGGTAATCTGCATATTTAACAAAGCTTTCTAATATTCATGCCTGAAAGTACATACTGAGGGAAACTGGAGCCAGATGGTTAGATGTCACAGTGACTAAAAAACTGCTTTTAAAAAGGTAGGCTTCCAATAATTAATAGTCTGGATCTTCAGGTAATGTAAATCACTGAAGTGAATTGCACAGTTCTGATTTACACCTCCACATGATCTATTTGTGTGTGTTCAACCTTTATTCCCAAAAACACTTGGCACAGATTGCTTGGATAACTCATTTTTGAGGTGGGGAGGGGGGAAGCAAACATCCATTTGCCGAAAGCCTTTAAGGATATGACATACTCAGAAGCACTCTAAAACATAACTACATGCTAATTAAAACTTCATTTTTTAAAATAATGTAGCAGGGAAGAGATAGAACTCCAGCTGGAATGAGCATCCCACTCCACAGTGCAAACAGGCCACAGTTTCCAAAGGAACAAATGGACAGTGGGGCACCTCCCATTGAGAACTGGTGACAACAGTTCAGGTCAGACATTCTGCATTCCTTCAGTATCCTAATGGAAGGATGTCAGAAAGCTTCTGGAGACAAAATGACTGTCATTTTTTGCCTATCAAAGAAAAATTTACAGTTTAAGTTTCAGCTTAATTCTTAGCACTTGTGAAGTAGTTAAAAGATATTATACTTTTTCCCACCTGCTGGGCTCTTGTGCTACACCATGCATGGCAGTAATGAAGACAGATTAATGCTATTTATTTGCTGACACTGACAAGAGTAGCATGTCTATTTTCCCTGTATTTTATCATTAAAGTCTTGTTTTTCATCCTCAAATAGCCCCAAGACAATGCACTGTACTAATTAAGTAGGAACAACATAAAAACCCAACCCAACCAAGAAAAGCCCACCAACAATATTAATAGGCTGGATGAAATCAACAAAAGGCAACAAATTCTATTCAGTGCTGACAATCCAGCCTTAACATTCTTCTGAGGCAGAGAACAACAGAAAAAGATAGGTCTGGTTTTTTGTAAAGGTTTCCCTCCTTTGAATTAATTTTCAGGGATCCCTGGACATCAAGTACTATAGGTAAATAATAATAATAATAATAATAATAATAATAATAATAATAATAATAATAATAATAATAAACCAAAGCAGTAACAGCAAAGATGTGTGGGACGTGCAGCATGGGAGCACATTGCACAGGGAGGTTGTCGAATCTGCAAATTAGTTTTTCACAGCCCATGTAGACTAAGACAGAGCTGACCTGATCCCACAGTGGCTACAGTCCTGCTCTGTGCTGGGATTTTGACTAAAAGACCTTAAATGCTTTCTTTCCAGAGATATTTTGGTGATTTGATGATTCTATGAAAACAGCTGCAAGATGCTGTCCTGACACAAGATGTACTTGGGCAACCCAAACCTTGATAAGACAATGCCACTGTGCCTATTATCTATGTGCAGCCTGAGACTGCCAGTGGTGGAATAACTTTTACTGAAACAGGCAGGCAAAACATCCCCAATGAAAATAGTCATACTTTTAAGTACAGTTTTAATTACAATGACAAAGATCATTGATTTTCACACATGGAAATAAATTTACTCTGATGCTTGTGCTCACAAGATCCAAACCCTAAGTATGAAATTCTTGGCTTGCTTCTAAGTTCTTGAGCTGGCTGCTTTCATCTGTTTTATTTTTCTTTTATTAAGAATTAATTAAAGCTATCAAGCTCATCTTTCTGACTAAAGTCAACCTCCTCTGCTTAGGTAAGTATAGGCAGTACTTACAGCTGCAAGCAGCATAAAGTTTATTTTAAAACTGGTTTTGAATTTAGAGTGTCATTGCCAAGGTGATTAACATGAAATCTAAATGAGCTTTCAACATCCCTACTTCACTCTGAGGCTGATTTAGCTAGTAAAATCTGACCAGCAATACCAGTTTTAAGACCCAGCCATGACATGGCAAAAGGCTTCTTGAAGTCCAAGGAGATTATGTTTGCTGTGGCACTCCTATCAGCTGTCATTGTCCCTTCTTAGGAGAAGTTAATCAAATTTGTTCAGCTTGACCTCTGTTTCAGCCTATCTGAGGCTTCACCTGCCCAGTGCTCCCCATCAGGCTCCTGCTCACTGCTGCAGCCAGGCTTGGCTCCCTCTCAAACGGGGGTGCCAGGTCATCTCCCCTCCCTGCCCAGCCTCTCATCTGCCTCCTCCAGCTGCCAGGGAGTCCACCCTTCCTGCCTCTTCTGTCCCTCTCCTTCCTCATCTAGTAATAGGATAATAGGAATTTCTGCTTTGCTTTTTCCTCTGTGGAACAAGGTGGATGTGCATATTTTTCCCAAATTCAGTGCTTTCATGATTGTCCACCACCACTAGCCAAAATGGAGCTGCAGGGACTATGAGAAGGGATGAAGACCTCCCCCAGCACTTGGTTGTAAAATCTTCCTTTTATTTCAAATGTTTATCCACCATTAACTTCATCTTCTTTCACTCAGATCAAGCGCGTTTATTATATGGAGAGCTGGTAGTGATGCTTTTAATTAAGGTTGTATAATAATTTCCTTCATAGTATTTGGTTTTCAGTATAGTTTATAAGCCCAGGAATGTTAATCATTCTGGGATAAATTTTGCATGCTTTGTTTTTTGCCTAAAGTGGAATTGAATATGAGATCATCAGCTACCCTGGTCCTGCATCCTATTTTTCCTCCCCAAAATATTCTCTTGTTTTAATAAAATACAGTAGTCTGGGAGCCAGATGATCCTAAATTGCACTTTCATAATTTCTACTCCATAATGCTAATAATTCTGTGCAATTGTGTATCTAATCAAGCAAGGTGTTACGCATTTTTTGCATAGAAAGCAGAAAACCATCAGTCCCATCAGCTTAATCAGTGAAGCAGTGGAGGTTTTCAAAGATTGTGCAAGGTCACCAGTGCAGACTGGGATTAAAACATCATGGAAGAAATGTGATGTTGTCTGCCATACACAGTTGCCTCTAGACTGCTTGTTTTTGCAAAATATTAAGCAGAAGAAGCCAAGACATGAAAAGATCTTGTGTAGCCACCAGAATTTTACATCCACAGCAGAGGATGTCATGCATCACATGAGTCCTAGTTGAGGTGGGGCTCCTAGGCCTTTCCTAGCACTTGTGATAGCTGGCTGAAAGCCTAAGAGCAAGTCTGCCAGATCAGCATGGGGAGTAACACAGAATTTCTAAAGGTTTAAATAGAAAAGTTATTGTGATTATTAAAAAAAAAAAAAAGAATTTCTAAATTTCCATTCTACTGGACATTTCAGTAATCCTGTGCTGGGGTCTTGATAACCTTTCCCTTTTCCTTTTCCATTCCCCTCCTCCCTTTGTCTCTTTCCTTTCTTTACGATGTCAAGATTACATGCAAAATGGAAATTCGGAATCTATTTCAGATAAATTCTCACTCTTTTTTATTCTTCACTGTGGGAAGAAGACTGCCCCCAAAAACTCTCCACACCCTGTAAGATTCACTGCACTCTGGAGCAGACGCAGTTCCTTAGGGCTGCTCAGCACCAGTAATTTGGGTATGAGCTCCAGCAAGATCTGTTCAGTTCTCAGAACTACAACAGTGAGGCTGCTCTCTTTTATTCTATTTACTTCTAATGACTTCAACAAACTGGCAGAAAGGCTTTCAAGCCTGGCCTATACTCTCCCAGCATCCATCAGTTCAAAGCGGGCATCTCACACCTTTTCTCCCCCAGGACTGGGGTGCTCAAAGGTCTAAAGGGGCCCGGGTGGTTCAGTTGGTGCTGAGCACTTCTGCCCTCTGTGGTGAGGCAGAAGCAGCTGTGTACAGCTGTGCCCCAACCCCGTTTGCCTCAGCTGTGAGGCAATTTGATTGAAGCTACCCTTAAAGCATACAGGCTTTGCCCATTGTGAGGAAAGTTGCCTTCACCTTTGGCACTGAATTCAAGATCACTCACTCTCCTGCTTCTCCCACAATACTTAGGTCCAAAGGATGAAGGAGATAGCTTGACTTTAAAGTTCTCCTATTCTGTAGGGTTAACCTTCACTTTCATCCTCATACTTTCCATTCATTTCTGTGAGTGTGATTTCTTGAATGTATCAGGTCACAGTCTCTGGCAGCAGAAAGAGAAGGGATGAAAACCATTGTTAGACAGGAATGCTAATTCTGAGAGTGAGCATCGAAAGGTTGAGTCAGCCTGTCCCACATTGTGAGTGTTCAGCCTGTCCCCATTTGTGTGACAAGCCTCATTATGAGGAAGCTTTTTAAAAGCAATTTATCCTGAGGAAGCTTTGGATACAGTTCCAAAAGCAGAAAAAAAAGCCCCCAAAAAACCCCCAGGAGAACAGGGGAAAGCAAAAAGAGCAGGCAGAAGAAACAAGCAGGAAGGCATACAAAAATCAGCTCTTTTGCAAGTTCATTTTTTCATTACATTTGACATTCTTTCGGAGACAGAGCTGCTCTGCACACTTGTGGCCTCAGGCAGTGAAGCTGGAGGAAGATATTTCAAGAGCTGCAGAACACACACAGAGCTGTACAGCACAGAAAAGATACAAAACTGAATTGACAAGATCGCGAGGCTAACTTGATCCTGAATTACATCAGCCAAGGTAGTCTATTTTGAAGCAGAAAATTGCACATAGTTCTAGCTATTTTGCCACTTATTTGGACCTTTGGGGAGTGATGAAAAGATGTGGTACCTAAAGTTCAGCTGAAAAATAAAAGTCAAACCCTCTATAAAGAGATTAGACAGATTTCCTGATGAAAACAAGCAGTACCTGCAAGTTGTGTGTGATTTTTCTGGGAGATGAGAGACACCATCAGCAACAGTTCTGATCAGACAGTTACAAAAATACATAACTTGATGAAGACCTGTGGGTTCTAGTAACCTTTGTGACTGTCATTTTTAAGCTAATCTCATCATCACCAAGAAATTAAAAAGAAACAAAATGTTTTGTGCTCCCTCTGCTGTTCCGGAGCAGCAGGTAGCTGACAAATGCTATATCCAGAGCTCTGATATTTGACAAAATTCAGTGTTGAAGAAGCAGAAATAAAGAACTCTTGATTTTCAGCATGGATTTTTTATGTAGCTGGTTTTGGCATTATTAAAAAAGTGAACTAGAAAGGCAGTATGTATTTTAGTTCCCTTTTAGAAGAAAAGTCCATTTCTCTTTTTGAGATTGATAGAAAAATAATTTCTAATGTTTGCTGAGCTACAGGGAACCTTGGAAAAATCCCTTCCTGGCTGATGCTTGGGGAAAGGCTGTGAGACTGAGTGGCAAATTGAGCTGGCAAATTCTCTCCAAATACTTGTTGCTATTAAGATTTTGGGCTCAGTCTAAGCTAATGATTGATTAGGCCTCAGCTAGGCTTATTGGCCAAGTAGAATTAAGGATTTAACTCAGATGCTCAGAGAATGTAAATAAAAAATACTTCCTACCAAAAAGAATTTAAAAAAAAAAGAAATAAAGTAGTGTTTCAATATAAAGGAAAATCGTACTCATTGGATTTGCACGAAAATATAAACGATTTTGAGATAGGTTGAAGTGTTCAAGACCAAGCTAAGTGGGGGCCTGAACAGCCTGGTTTAGTCCTTGGAAACAGGGTTGGAACTAAATGGTCTTTAAGGTCCCTGCCAACACAAGTTATTCTATGAGTCTCTGGTGTTCTGACTTTGGTGCAAAAAAAGGATTTTTCTGCCCTTCACAGCAACCACAGGTACTATATTGAGGGACAATTCTTCTCACACAGCAATGGTATGTCTGCTGTAGGTCCTGATGGAAGAAGAAGGAATGATGTCAGAGTAGAAGGTGACCTCATTAGTCTTTTTGATAAAAAATGAAAAGAGATCAGAAATCCAATGGGACTTCTGAGATGAGATAGATTTGATTTATACAGAATGAAGCGCCTCTTAACTTTCAAGAGAACAGAAGCTAACCTTTCCTACATAAAAATTGTATCGGTAGATTTTTTTATATCTGATTAAAAATGATGTTTGGTTCCAGTAATAACTCAAGGGAAAACATGCATTGTAAATACAAAGTGGAATAAGGAAAGTACATGCATAAACATCAGTGACATCTATAACCCCAACTTCCTCACTGAGAACTTTTAATGTTCTAAAGCACCAAAGTAACAACCAGCTGGATGTTTGAATACCTTCTTATGGTCCTAAAGCTATAAAATAATATTCCTCTACCAGGACATGCATAATTGTACTACTTTGTCCTCTTTTTTTCTACCATGTTACTACTTCTGCCCTGGAACTGCATCCATGTAATCCTACTACATGGGCCACAGTTGCAGAGATCAGCTGTGGAGTTCTCCTTTGGTGGCATAAATGAGAACCAGCCTTGTCCCAAGGCAGACACAGGCCCCCCAAGGACAACAGGATCACATTAGCAGAGCACCTGTGTAAATAGCTGGAGAACCAGGCCACCTTCTCGCTACATCCCACAGCTCTGACCTTATCATACGCCTCACCACTTAAAGAACTGCTCTTAAAAGCAATTTCAGAGGAATATAAAAGGTCTTCCTTCAGCAAAGAAACTTGCATAAAAAGATGTGGGAAAATTTCACTGGCCTTTTGATTAACTCCAAGGAACAGAACTTGGTAATGTAATGGAGCATGACACATCATCAGGGCTCTGCATTTATCTGGAGAAGTGTCAAACAGCACAGTTTCATGAAGCATGAGTAGTGTGCATTAGAGAAAGAGAAAAAGATTTCAGTTTTATTTCAACCTCAGCTATCAGCCATCACCCCTAGGGTAGAGATACTTCCATATCCAAGGTTGCATAGTTTAGAAAGCCACATAAAATATTATGGCATGAATAACAATGAAAGCATTCAACCCAGACTTCTTGTTGTTGGAAATAGTAAATTTCATAATTTCTGTGATAATAATTTTCTTTCTTTAAAGGTACTCTAAGAAAAATTAATTCTTCCTTTAAAGTAAAATGGACAAGGAATAACACAAAAATTGAACTACTTGCATTATTAATTTGATGCAATTTCATAAGAGGAAGGTAGGTTCAGGGAAAATTTTCTTTGTGATTCACTGAAAAATGTGTTTTTAATGGGATGTATATGCCTAAGTGTTCTGAGAGTTCAGGGTGATGATGTACAGCTGTGTCCTATTTCCCTCTGTGAAAATTACAACATCTATGAATTATGTTTATAACATCCCAAAGCCAGAGAGAGAGATCAGATCTGGCAGCACTAGGGTCTAATTTTAGAATGCACCCAGTTGCCTGATAATCATTTACACCAGAGATGCTACTATGCTTTCATATGAACTGCAGCTTATTATTGGTAATATATTACAGAAAATAAACCCTGTCCTCATTTCTGCAGTGACTTTTGAATGGCTAGAGCCATGAGAAAGGAGCCTGAGCTTCTGGAAAAACAGCTTTAATTCCAGGACTAAGATTCAGGTCAGACCTTAACCCAGCTGATAGATATCACCTCACAGGCCCTGGGCCAGCTGCAAACCTATCCTCCCCAAGAGACTGCAGAGCCTGTGACCTTCAAGGTCACTTTTGGGCTACTCTCCCCTTCCTTCAGTACCACTTTCAGTCTGGTTTGGATACCCACTCATGGCTTTTTTTTTCCTTCTACACAATATCATATTTAAAAATTAACTGGTTCTACACTTGGTTTTTTTTTCTAGTCCCTTTTGACTCATCAGACATCACTATTTTTGACAAAAATGTCTTTTGCGGTCTTTAAGTCCCTATATTTGGCCTTAGCACCACCCTAAAATGATGCAACAAGCTGGGGAGTTCTACCAAATAGGCAACAGAGCTGCTAATATCCCATTCTTAGCATTGTCACAATATTCATCAGGGCTATGTAAAGATTTGGAATTAATTATTTCAAAGAGGTTCCTCTCCTGGAATTTTCAAGTGTCTTCTTCAAGGTTTGAGTAAAATATTCTTAGATCATTACCTGAATTTCATCTTCTTAGAAACAAAAAATTACACAGCTGGAATGATAATAATAAGCAAAATTAAAAGGAGAAGAAACTCCAAGCAACAAAACCCAGCAACCAAACCATAATTGTATATAGAGCAGGCACTGACTCTTTTCCACCTGAAATAATCAGACCAATTTCACTCCTTTTGTACCTAATCTAAGACAAGTGGAAAGAAAACATAAACACCATCCTGAAACGCTGCAGAAGAATTACAAGGGTAGTGATACTTGATCAGGGTGCCCAGTTATTTTCTACATATCAATTCCTGCACAGCATGGTCTGCTTGAGAGGTGTGAAAGATCAACAGCTGTAAAAACAGAGAATAGCTGCACTGAAGTTTCACACCTGCATGCAGAGACTCCTTCCTCAACTGCATGAACTTTGTCCTTTAACTATAAGGCAAAGGGGCTTTTTAAGTGTCATGCTGCTGTTTCCTCAGTAAACAATGGGCATAATTAAAGCTATTAAGTATCCTTCAGGAAAAAGAGTGCCAGTATTAAGGTGGAAAAAATATGGATTAACTGGCTGGATTTGTAATTCTTCTACCAGAGATGATAAACCAGTACCAAATTAATGAGAATAAAAAAGACAGGGGTAGTAAATTTTTGTTATTGCATGGAAAATGGCTTACAATACACAGCTGTAAATGCAGTTAATGGTGAAATGTTATGAATAAATAGGCTTTTGACAAGAAAAGTTTAGTTTAGTATAGCACAATGTTTCAGTGGACTGCACTGCACTTAGTAAACAGAGCTACCTGCAGACCTGAAATAACGTAGCTGGAGAAAAATATGTGAGTTAGCAGAAACACTTTGAAACTGTGACTTTAAAACTAGAACTCCGTGATACAGTAATCACTTGCTGCTCTCAAAGGAGACTAAGAAGTAGAAGGAGAAGAAGTGTAATTTATCATTCTCTGAGCATTCATTTTAGTAGAAAAATGATGCTGACTGGAAGAATTTAGTTTGGGTTTTTATTTTTTTCCCAAAGCCATCAGCTATGTAAATGACACAGAGCATATTGATAAATGGTTAAAATGGAAAGGAACAAACCCCAGAATAGGAATCTGTGACAACAGCTGTCCAAAACCAAATATCTTCATCTTTCATTTAGAAACCTCCAGCAGGTTGAGTGAGTTATTCCAGGCTGCAGAAATGCCTTTGGGATGTGCTCCTACTGGCATCCTTGTACCACCTGCTTGGCAAGTGCTGTGCCACGGGCCTTAGCATTTGCACAGACTTGTGTGAGAGGGAAATGTCAGCTTCCATCTGATGTCTCAGTTTGCAGCTACAGAAGCCCAGCCTGCATGAGCTGTGCCCGGGTTTATGGAGGCAAAGATGCACACATGCAGGGAGGGCTCTGTGACTCTGGCTGGAATCTACATCCTGACTTTTCCACCTAGCAAAGTGATTATGTAGTGAATGAACAGTAGATTTCATGCATGTGAAATGAGACTTATTCCATACTAGCTGCTAAATGGGGCTCCAGGAACATTGCCCCCTCAACTTTGGGCTTAAAGCTTTAAAAGCTTCCTATTAGAAACATTTTTTTTTCCCCCAAAATCTATTCAGTTATTGGTATGTCTTCCTTTTAAAAATATTTCCCATGTCATGGTTCAAATTATTTATAGAATGATAGACCTTATGTTCTCCTCCTGCTCTTTTTATAAACAATGTTTTTACATACTGGGGGAAGTGGTCAGAAAAAAGTTTTAGGTTCAGTGGTTAGGCTGAGGAATGACTAGAGATAAGATATCTGGAGAATCAAACTAACTGCACCCTACAGGTTATAGAATAACAATGATATATTAAAAAGTAAGCATTTGAAACTGGAGACACCAACAGAACTGAAATTGGAACTTAACACTTTAGGTAGAAAAAATATGTACAACAATCCTGTATTGTGAAGGAACTACACTAAGCTGTTATGGTGAATAGATTTCTTGGAAGCAGGTGGCTGGTGATGCAAATAGTTTTCCATCTTGGTTTTTACATTCTCTTTGATTAAAAAATCACTTCTGTTTAACACATAATATCTTATAAGGAAGGCCACAAATACTGGTATATTCCAGTGTTTTACTGACATGGGTCTGGTTCTTTCACCACAGGAAAATATTTTACCCATCTAACAGTAGCATTTGGTCTGCACCACTTCTTATTCAGGGCAGCCACTGTTGTGTAGCCCATGATATTGAGTGCTGTAGCCAACTGTATTTCTGTCACTAAACAAAAGTTTCTTCCTTCTCAGAGCAGGAGGCAATAACAATTTAGAGTTTAAGAATCAGTATATTAACCCAATCAGTATTTCAACCCAATCAGTATTTCAGAAATCTTACAATCTCCTTTGAGTACCCTTGACAGGATACAAAGTTCAATATTGAGGGAATCAATCAGGCAATCCTCCAAAAAAGGGAATGTTTGTTAAGTGTGGAATCACAGAATCACTTAGATTGGAAAAGACCTGTAAGACCATCAAATCCAGCCATAAGTGTAATGGTGCCAAGTCCAACCCTAAACCATGTCCCCCAGTGCCACATCTACACCTCTTTCAGACACCTCCAAGGAAGACGACTCTACCACTTCCCTGGACAGACCCTTCCAATGCTCGTCAACCCTTTCTTTGATGCAATTTTCCATAAAATCTGACCTAAATCTCCCCTGGCACAACCTGAGGTGATTCCCTCTTGTCCTGTTACTGGGAGAAGAGACCAATCCCCATCTGACTCCACCCTCCTTTCAGAGAGCAATAGAGAGCAATAAGGTTCCCCTTGAGACTCCTTTTCTCCAGGCTCAGCCCCACCAGCTCCATCAAGCTGCCCCTCACAGAATTTGTGCTCCAGACCCTTTCCCAGCTCCATTCCCCTCCTCTGGACCTCCATGACATCCCTCACTTCAAGGCTTTTCCTGTACTGAGGAGACCAGAATAAAACAAGGGATTCAAGGTGCTGCCTCACCAGTGCCCAGAACAGGGGACAAAAGAGCAAAGAATAAAGAACAAAAAGGGAAGCCTGAACACCTCTGAATACCCCTGACATTAAAAAAACCCAGACAATGAAACACAACAAATCCTTCTAGGAATACCTAAGCTCCTACACTAAAGATGGTTTCTAAGCTTGATAACTTTATTGCAGAGAGAGCATGGGCAGATCCATCCTGGTAAGTAGCGACTTAGTTTTTGTTTTCTTGCTGTTCATTCCAATGCATTCACAACAACTCACTTAAACTACATTCACTCTGAAAAATTAAGCCCTGGTGCTGCATTTCAATCTTAAGAATTTATTTCATTGCCAGATGTTAGAAGGTCACAGGAAATAAACACTTGAAAGCAGACAGAAGCTGTTTGCGCCTGGCTTACTTTACAGCTCTAAGCTTTTCTTTTTGCACATACCCTATTCCAAGATTCCTACAAATAATTTCCAAGTACCTGAGTATTTTTCTAAGATTCTGGTTACTTCTATGTAGCCAGTAGCTCTGGTTTACTGCATTTAAGGAAGAAACAAAGCCGTTTTAAACAACATCATTTTAAAGACAAATCACCTTTCTGAGTCTCCAAAGAAGCAATCTCAGTCAGACACAGGAAGATCTATTGTCCTCTCATCCCCAGGCACAACCTCCATTAAAGCAGATCAAGGAGGGAATACATTTTCTCGAATTTGGATTTTTAAAACTATCTCAAATAAGACCCATGAAGAATATTAAGGCTGTTCTAATGGACAAGCCATTAAAAAAGAGAGCAAAGCACATACATTTTATCAAGCAGGGACAGCAATATGTGACACACGGGTTGCTACCCTGGCACAACCTCTTTTACTGTCTTCAGTGTGTCTTCCTTGTCCAACAACACTGAGGTGAAAAACAAATCAAGAAAAAGAAAAAAATCAAGGTGTAAGGCTCAGGCCCACAGCAGAATATCAGCAGTGGGACTCATTGTGGGGTCTCTGCAGTCAACACGAAAAATCATGGAAAGCAATAAGTGGCATAGAGTCAGAAACATTGTCCTAGTCTCCTTGTAGATAACATTCTTTAAAGCCCACTAACCTGTTTCTGCCTCAGAATCCATAACACAGAAATTTTAACTTCAGTGGTACAATAAACATGAATATTGGGCTAATATGGAAATTTTTCTCCTTCCACCATGGAAGCCACAGATGTTACTTTGTGTTTCTGTATGTGGCAGCTTCACAATCAGTTTCAGACAGAATTGGAACAGGTGGGAACTTCAAAAATGTATGACCACCAATTTGTACCCCAGGAAAGGCAGACTTAATTTAGAAACATTCAGTGGAAAATAAGATAATGTCACATTCTGCTTTTCTCACTTTTTAATGTGCTCCTGGAACAACCAGCAGTGAATATACACACAAAACATACAAATATGTCCTACATACCCTATGCAATTGCTCTGCACTGTTTCTTTTAAGAGCTGAACAAAGACCATTCAGTACTCTAAGCCTGACAGATATTCTCTTCACCCCAGAGTAACTGCCCTCCATGTGCTCCATTTGTTTTGGACTGGAGCCAGATAAAACACTCAAAACTTAAGTTCATTTCCCCCCGCCCCAAATGCTTCTATATTCTTTTACACTGTTATAAAGAAGAAAACACATTGTGTAGTGTCCTATTAATACTATGGGTTCATTGTTCACAGACAGATTGAAAGCTGTCTGGGAATAAATCAAAATAAAGATTTTTTACCAAGTCACCGAAATCTAAACATTTTTGTTACAACTTTTTACTTGACATATAGGGCATTTATTTTATATAATATCAGTGTTAAAGTTCTTTCATCCCTTCCTTCTGTTACCATGTTTAAGGGACAACAAAGCTCAATGTGTTCTAAGTTTTGACCAGATTCCTTTGTGTTTATAGTGTTTCATGCCACACCTTTTGGGTCCGAATATGTTTTTCAGAAGGAAAATTACATCTATCCTACTGATACTTCTGTCCTTTGGCTCAACCAGTTAAATATTATTTTCTGTGGTGGATACAGTCAACTCCTTAACCAAACTAGGAGCAGCTTGGTACAAGCTCCAAAGGAGGCAAAGGGCTGAGCTGTAACCAGGCCAAGAACTTCTCCAGTTCCAATCTGCTGTCTGAAAACCGTCTCAGGAGCAGAGTGACACAGGGAGCATCAATGCAGATGAGCTTGGAACAGGATCATGCCATTAGCACATAAATAGCCGGTGGCTTTTTCCAGACTCACTGACCAAGGAACAAAGAAACCTGTGGACACAAGGAGGCTCATGCATACCTTTTCCACCCCATGTAGTCTGACTACAAGCCAAGCACTTTATCCCATAATTATGGCAGTCTAAGCAGGACCTCTTTGAGTTCTCCCTGCTAAGCAGCCTGGTTGCACCAGTGATCTCCCCTTGAGCTGGGACACCTCTTGAGGTTCTCCTTGAGGCAGAGAGACCTTTAACCAACAGCAAAACTCTGCCAAGTGACCAATAAAATTAGTAACCTTGTACTGTAGTGCACTATGGTTTTGTCTTTGTCTAATTCTGATTTTTGTCCTGTTTGAATGATTGTGCAATGCATAAATGGTTCATTGAACTTTGTTGAACCATGCTTTAACAACATATTTCAATTTAAAAAGAGGTTTGTGACTCTGTAGCTTAAATGCTGAGAAGAATTACAAATAATGACATTATTTCTTAGGTGAAATGTATTTAGTTTAGCCATTTTAAAAAAAGAAGATTTACAAAAATATTTATTTCCCCAGAAAATAGATGGCAAGAAGGAAGACAATCAGTTTCCTTCCTAACCATCTCCAAGGCTGCTTCTTAGCATCTTCTGTGTTAGAGCACAGCCCTCTTTCTCCATCTACAGCAACAACCACGATCTCTTTTACATGAGAATTTTCTTCTCTAGGACCAACAAACAGGACAGATTTATCTTCCCGTCTTTTGACTCTTTACTTCTGTATTGTGATGTACAAAGTAAAGCGAGATATTACCTATGTTGATCAAAGCCATTCCTGTCTTACTCCCAGTTCAGAACAGCAGTGGGATTAGAAGCTGTTCCCATGTTATCACTCAACAAGTGCTAGAGTATAATGCCAAAAGTGATTTTTTGTCCAGTCTGTAGTTCAGTCAGTGGTTGGTGTGTAGGAGTGTGTGTACTTGCTGTAGACTCTGAAGTGCAAAGGACTTGTGATAACTTATTTGCAGGGCCTCACTGTGCTAATCTGATTTTGTAGTAACTCTGCGGACTAAATTGTTTTGGCAAAACTCTCCCCAAGGATATTAAAATATGAGGAACTGTACCATTTGGTACAATTCTTCATCTGAATCTGTCCTGTTAGCATATCATATAATATTCCCCTACTTTATCATAGGCATTATTTTCTTCATTGCACCATTCAAGAAAAGAGTACCTATGTATGAACAGTAAAATTAGGGACCTGAGATTTGTTTAAGGTTCTTTCTGTTAACTTCTGTGCTCTTTGTCTTTTTCTGTGCTGTTTGTCTTTTCCTTTTCTCCTAGGCTGTGGAGCAGAAAAGACAGGCGAGAGATTGAAACAAAAATGGATTGCAATAAGTAAAATATTATCCTCACATATAATTGGAGATTATTGGGTTTTCTGCAGTGCTGGTGCTTTCTTCAGATAAAAGCAGTAGTTTTAATATTAAATTATATAAGTGAAAAGATATTATAAATATGCCTAAACTACTTTGAAACTTAACATATATACTCTTGCCTCCTAAGTGATTTTTGAAAAACTCTCAATAGATATTTGGTATAAGGACAAATTCTGGTTAGGTGAAGTCTCCTCATTGCTTGAAGCCAGGCATGATCTACTGTTACAGATACCCAAACACAACATTGTGCTGCTCTCACAGCTCCTGTTGACAACAACCAACTTCTCTTAATATTGTTTACAAGGTTCTCAAAAATGCCCCAGTGGCTTCATCATGAAGGCTTGCACTGTTAGAGAAGCATTGTGAAGAAATCCATGTTAAAGTGGTCAAACCACAAACCTTTCTGTGTTAGAGACATCCATGAAAAAACATTTTCATCCCCCTAGGTCATACAGAAAAATACAGGACAGCTGGTGACACAGGACTTGGTGCTATTGCCACCTGCCATAGAAACAGTGACTGCTTTGCTAATATGCTAAAGATATGCCTTTGTGTTCCATGATTTGCCTTCAACAGTGGGATTTACAAAGCCAAAACCCACCCTAAAGAACTGGCCTTTTTCCCTGGGTGGGGAAGGTCTCATCTTCAGCAGTGACCCTGTTCCCAGTACAGGAGGGCAGAGCCACTCTCCCTTCACCAGAAGAAAGAAATTATACACCACCTTGCCTAGTACTGCTACCTAACACAAATATCCAGAAACTCATTATTTAAACCATATTAACCATCCATATTTTCCTCTCCTTTGCAGTATATGCACTGTGCTAAATGGAATCCATTTCTTTTTATAGTGTGTAGCACCATTTTCCGACTTGAGTTCTCTGACAATTTTTTTCTTTGTTGCTATATGATCCCTCCCAGTAAAGAAAGCTTCAGCCTTTTTTAAAGAGAGTGAAATGCTAGGTACTTTCATAAGTGGAAATATTTCAATTATTCTTTTATTCATTTGCACCTCTCTAACACGCTGGAATTTCATTTAGAAGACCATCTCCGTATAAAAACATATCATTTGGCAACCTTGATGCAGACTTTTCTTCTGTTTATCTGAAATATTCAGCTATTTCACCTATGTATTTTAAACCAGGCTCTACAGTCTTTACCATCATTCTTTGGTTTGCAAGCTTAAAAAAACCCCCTTTAGATCTATGTCCCTGCTGTCATATTTTCCTTTAGATATATCCTGAAGAAAGCTTCTTTTTGTGAATTGAAAAATGTCATCGCATGCTTTGTACTGTCTGATTTTTTTATCTTATTAATACCAATAAAATAATGTATTTGAACACTGCAATATTTTCATAGGATCCATTGGGGGGTCTACCTTTTTCCAGCACTACTCTAATGTTCAGATAATGAAGCGTGGGGGCTGAAATAGATAGCCTGCTGACCACCTGAACCCAGAAAGATTAAAATGTATGATTCAAAGCTGTTTGAGGGCTATGCCTTCTGGAAGAAAGATTCCTGTAGTGCTCTATCATTAACATCTAGACACTCCGTACTGGAAAACTCTGATGAAAGCAGGAATTCAATTGCTGCACCTAGCCAAAAATACATATTCAGGCAAAATGCTAGGGACAGGCATAAGGGTTATTGAGATACACTTATACCATCAATTTAAGCTATTTGAAGAAATTTCTTTTTCTTCTGTAAAGATTAAACATTTAGGTAACGCAAAAATGAACAAGTAACTGAGAAAAATACCACCTCCGGTATTCTTGTAAAAGAGGCAGAAAATGGCACCAACAAATATCAAACAAGAGAACAAATGCAATATGCTGAAAATAACACTCCCTATGAAATTCTAACCTCCAGAAATTAGGTGTCAAGAAAAAGGAATAATTAATGAATTGCAATAAAGGCAGTAGTAAGATCAACTACAGTAAATACATTGTTATCAGAAATTATTTTCTGCAAACATACTGGTGATAGACAGGGAACTGCAGGGGATTTTCAAAATTTCAAGTTGCAGGTTTTGTGAGAGCTATGAAGTAGGTGGAAAGCACAAAAGAATCAACAACAGTAATTTTCATCAAAATTGGCTGTAATAATGAAAGTTGTCAGAAACCTTAAAATAAAATTTTGTGCATGTCTAATTACTTTGAAATAGCTGTAGTCAAGGAAATTGGAGGCAACACCTTCCTTGTCTTTGGTATTTTCAAGACTCCTAGAAGTTAAAGACTGTGTCCTGCAGCATAGGCTAGGTATTTTCTACAGACTGTCAGAAGAGATCCTCTCTCTCTTCCAACACTCAAGCCAAAAATCTCTTTGCTCTTTGTCAGATGGTTTATTGAGTTTACTGAGATTGAGGCTTTACTGAATTTTCAAAATAAAATTCACAGACAGCTGAACAAGAGCATAACCTGAACCACTGTAAAGGACATATTTGATTATCAAAACACAACAACATTAATAAGTGCTATTTTATTCTGAATGATGCTGTCCTTTGTTATCTTAAATATGCTTTGTAACTCCTTGTCTTCTCACATCAAGCACACATTGTGATTGCAAAGTGCAATCTTTCTGACTTACTTCCTCAATGTTATGTCCAGATGTATTGCACAAACTCTCTGATGAGGACCATTTATTGTACCTGGGAGCCCTGAGAATTTGCTTCTGTATGGAACATCGCTGCCAAGTCAGAGTCATCTGCACTTCAGAGGAATATAAAGTGGTAAAAATCAAATTCTGTTTGACACCTTGATCGTGCCTCGAGGCTACAAATCTGATGGTTTTTGATTAGTGAAAAACATTGTGGTTGTGAGAACAGGTGGAATATGACAATTCAAGATGTTCCTAAAATGTAGTAGAAAATAAATAGACTTCAGTGTCTTTGACAGGTACTTCTAAGAGATAACTATAACCACTTCAGTCTCGAAGGCTTTTTGGCCATGAATGAAACTTTTGGTAATCCATAGGCATTGTGACAAATCGTCAGCTCTCCTGCTTTATTTTTAGGCACACTGGAGTTCTACCTACCCTCTCTGCTCTCCAGGCTATTGGGAGACTTCTTTGGCAGTTGCAGAGTTGGATGGGTTGCTATTTATCTTGCTGTGAAGTGGAGTTTTCTCACATAGCAAATCATCTTACAAGGTGTTAACATTTCCCGTTCCCACTCATCAAAACACTTACCACGAAACAGATGCACCAAAGACAAATCAAGTTTGAACTCATGGTTTAGTTACCAGGCTTCCCTTTTAGCAGATCTGTGTAGATCTGTGTAGACACAATTCAGATAAGAAGGTAAAGCTGAGCAGACCAAGGAACAGCAATCTGCTGTCCTTTAAGTGCAGCTGAAGTAAAGTTTATTCCTCCTGTATACTGAAACTGTATGGTATTTTGCCCTGGCCAATCAAAAGGAGAGGATATCAAGGTTTGCTCTATTTTTACTAGCTCTTCATGGCCCCGTGAGTTATTCCCTCCTACAGCATCACTGCAGAATTTAAATGTCCTGTACGTAGGAGAGTTTTCACTCCTTCTGTGCCCTATATCAGAGTAGGAACTCTCTATTACGTGCAGAGCCACCAAAGAAAGACTGCTCTAAAAGATAGGGAGGAAGTGCAAACAGTACAAAAGTACACAGCTGGATAGGTTGTCAAGGCAAAAAGTATGTTTAAGGGTCAGAGAAAATCAAAAGTAGCATCCAAGCCTGGTACCACCACCAAATATTCTCCCATTTGTAATAATTCATCTTGAAAGAAGCAAAAGGATTTGATTTGCAATAGCTGAGCTATGCTGGCTTCTTTTGAAGCCTTTTTCCTGTTAATCCTCATAAGCTCTTAGCAGTCCAAAATTATCATTGTTGCCAGGTACACTAGTACATTATTACCAAGATGAATTCTTTCAGTTGAGAGTCCTCCAGGAATCTCAGCTAAAAATGTTTGCCGAGGAAAGACCACAAATTGAAGCCCCTGCTTTTCACTAATAAATTCACTAGGAATGTCTTTCTTCAAAGTATAATGAGTAGTCATGAGCTTTTATCACTATGAGACTAAATAGAACTAATTTGATAGTTCCGCCTCAGCCCTCTTTGCTCTTATTTTATATCAAAATAACTCCTCTGACTTAACTGAGATTGCTTCTGCTTTGTACCAGGGTTCAGACAGAACCATATCCAAATTCTTTTATTTCAACAATGTCCTCACTTTTCATAGACATTTTAGGAAATCCTGAAGGAACTGTGACTGGATTTTGTGTGTGCTCTTTTGAAAGGGAAAGCTGAGTTATACACTGTGCAAACTCCCTTGATGGCTTGACAAGAAGGGTTACAATTTAGGGCTCCTTTTAGGAAGAGGTTTCTTTAACTTCTTTAAGTCCTTTCATTAGTACTAAGCAATCCTTTAATCAGTGCCTTCTGACCTCTCATACGAGGAAAAAACTCATCCAAGGAGCTGGTTGAAGACAGAGATGGTCAGATTTTGCCAGCTCTGCCTAATTTCTCTGCTGCTTTGCTGCTTTGCACATATGCACCTGAAGAGAAAAAAAATGTTCCAATAGGAGGTACTGCAGGCAATGCCATACCC
Organism: Sterrhoptilus dennistouni; assembly: GCA_013397095.1. NCBI lineage: Eukaryota > Metazoa > Chordata > Aves > Passeriformes > Zosteropidae > Sterrhoptilus > Sterrhoptilus dennistouni. The sequence continues at coordinate 498,580 of VWZU01003154.1, read as the reverse complement.
AAAGTACACCCAGCCACCTCAAGTGCCAGCACGAAGAAAGGGGACTTTTCATACTGTATTCAGGGCTGCATACAAGAGCTTGCTGACCACATTCATGCTCAATTAGTACATGTACTATTGATATTAATCAACAACAGGGCTGGATATTAATGCTGAAGCACTTAATTTAAACATAAAGGGAAAAGGCTTGCCTGGGAACTCTATGTGCAAAAAACCATGTTGAGAAGCAGACTGCAGTCCCCATCCTTGAGAGAGCACCTGGATGCATCTATGCCTGTCCATGACATGGGGGCTCCCAAAGGAGTTTCACTGCCATCCCCTTGTGGATTCATGCAGGTGCTGCTGCAAATTTCTTTCACTTAAAAAGAAGATGTGGGTTTTTTTTGCAGACAAATCCTCACTCTGTCTCTTCATATCAAATTATCCCAAGCATTTAGGCCTAACACATATTATGGATGAAATTAGGACAAAACACCATAATTTGCCTAGCTTTTGTGGGGGCTGCTTACAATAATTTCAAGCCTAACATAATTTGACAAGTATTTTCTTTTCACTGCTTTATGAAAAGACTCTCAAACAAAGCAGAGCTGGTGAAATTTCTTGTCTACAATCATTTCAGATAAATCAAATAAATTACATGGCCAAAAGGTTACACAAATTATTTAAACATGTGAGTTAAATCTTATGGGACCCATAAACATTTCTCAATGATGAAACATAACAATAAGAGTTTTCTTTGTGGAGGTTATGCTGAGGTTCTCTTGGATTCTTTATATATAAAACCATAAAAAGTGATTCCTGCGATATATATATTAAATGAGGTTCCCTCCACTCCTTACTCGTAGCTAATATTTCACTGAAATCTAATAGCATTACAGCTATAAACAATACAATATTCTCCATGCAGGGATATGTTGAATGCTTGCTAAAGCACTGAAAAAATAGCATCTGGTTATTTGACACACACAGACATATACACCAAAAAAAAAAAAAAAAAAAAAGAATATGGGCTACATATTATGATTTCTTTAAAACATTATCTCTCTGTTTTTCAGTGTCTGAGTAGTGTGAAACACGCAAGGATTGTTAAACAGCAAAATACACAGGGAAATTCAAAAATTGCAAATTAATCTGTTGCAGAATAGTTCATTTAAATTTCTATTTCTGCCTTACAAAGACCCCAGTCCCCTGTTCTTACTGATATTTCAAAGTTCCCAAGCATGTCATTGCTTCCCTTTGTAGATGCAGTTTCCTCAGTAAGTACAAGCTACAATCCATCAAACATCATATGATGAACAAATAGATTTAAACCACCTTTCCCTTCCTTCCAGGCTAAATACTTCCGTGGCTTATGAAATAAGATTAAAAACACTAATGCATTAAAAATGTTCTGCAATGTCTAAACATTGGATTTGGATGTACAGTAGGTATATGCAGAATAGTGAATGTTCAGATTATCACCTCCCAGAAACTGATCTTCCATTTTTTAAGAAAATAAGAATTAAATCACCACAATTCTTGCAGAAAATGCCTTTCTTGTAAGGTCTTTATACAGGTTTAGTTGGTTTGTTGTCATTGTAAGGGGTGATGTGACTTATATCTGCAGCCACTGTCAACGTATATATCCAGAGGTTTTTATTCCAAAACATAGACTTGCTTACTTGCTTAGGAAAACATTACTACAGATTTCAATATGTAAATGTTACAGTATCAATTATTTATACAAGAAAATATTGAGAATGAATAGCAAAACACAAACAACCATGGAAAGATGTATAGGATCAACATTATCACTAGACTTTTTTTGTTGCCTTTAACAAAAATTGTAAATAGAAAATAGTCACAAAATTATAGATTTAAAATCACTAAAATTCAAGCCCTAGTAAATGAAACTCTTTTTTCTTGTCACCCCTGAGGACCACAATGTTATTACATAAGGGAAACAGAGGAATAAGACATATTGTTTCTACAACTAATTCTCAGAAACTACTAATGTATTTTATAAAAATCAGATCACCTAGGGGTTGTTTTTCTCTGGATAGTATTGTAAAATTTATTCACTGTAATTATATGTTTCCAATATTCCTGCTTTGAAGAGAATGCAACATCTCAGAAAGAGATGTTTGAATGTCAGCTATTTTGTATCATCCTGTTAATAATTTGCCACTTTTATTGTTGCACTTTCACATACACAAACAAAGGAATTATTTCAATTGTTTATTTCTTGTCTAATGCTAAATAATCTTTCGTGAAGGAAGGAAAACTTTTTCAGAAGGATAAAATGCAGCAGGAGCTGTACTGTCATTAAATCATTCAGAGGTATTACATGCAAAGGTCATTTATCAGCAGAACATGTGCAGTACTCTATGATAGTTTGAGTTGGCTTGTTTGGGGTTTTTTTACTATTCATTGCCTATAGGATTCTAAAAATGAACTACTAGCTTCATCTAGCTCATTTTAAACCTTCAGTGTTGATGCACACTCCTTTTCAGGTGTTTTACGTGCTCTGTTCATCAACATGTTAAAATCTACACCTTGGGTTCTCTTTCAGACAAGCAATTTGATGAACAGATACTACCATTAAATTTCTTTGAAAGAGCATGAAATAGAGAAAGTATAAAAACCCGCTTAATATTTCAAACCTACAGAGCTTTTTAGTTCAAATTGAGAACTAAATCCTATTGCGAAAATCTTGTTGCCAAAATCTGGCTCAGAAGCACGAAAATATTTCTTTTGGATCAGAGATGTTTTGTGTTTGGCTCCTTAATGTGACCACAACCCTACAGACCCTAATAACAAAATTTGCCTGATTTTTAGATCAGGATGAATTAATTTCTAATTTCCGCATGGTTATAAAGCAAGAGTTTACATTGATTGCTGCTCTCTGACTCCTTGAAGCCCTCCACCTCATGAATCTACAACTGTCATCCTTCACAAAATTCCCATTTTTGGAACTGGCAATCTGTCAGTCAACAAGTCCCCACCCTGGAATCAGTGTAGGGGTTCAGTGAGAGAAGAGTTTTTCCCATCCATTATCCAGATGACAGCAATCCTAGCTTGATTTTACTCTACATTTTAAATTCTGACCATGCATATATAACAATGCATAAAAAACCTCAAACTGACACACCCACAGGGAGCTCTATCTGGTTTTTCTGAGGGGGAAGTTGCAGCAGGCAATTGCAGTTGTTGCAGAGTTGCTTTGCTTGCTTGTCATTTATTTGTCATTGTTTATTGTTTTTGGTTTGTCAAGCCTTGATTCTAGTCAAGTGTTTTACATTTAAACAGGGATCTCACACTCATTTGAGAACAAGCACAGCTATTGCAAATATAACCAGTCTTAACCTAAGCCTACCTGTAAATTTTCTTGTTAACATTATCAGATTTGTGTAAAGGATTTAACCGTAAATAGAATCAGCTCAGCTCATCATCTACAACAAAATATGTCTCTAGTCAGAGGAGATGCAGGATTTCCAAGCAGATTTTCTCTTTGCTTCTTACTTGGGAGGGACTCACTCAACCTTTGTCCCACCTGTGGCAGTAATTTTTCTGTCACCCCTACTCTTTGCAAACAATGCTGGGATGAACTGTTCCACTCATAATTGAGCAATGAGGATGAAAAGGACTTTTTGTTTTAATAACAGCTGGTGAAAACCTCCAAAAAGCTTAGATCCAGCTGCCAATCTCATTGACTATCTTTTCCTTAGGTCCATTCATTAGTGGAAAAGCAACATGTGAGTGCTGATCTTTTTCTGTAGCTAACATCCCCAAGTACTATGAAAGCTGATGAATTTACCATGTTGTCAAAGTAAATATTTTAATGAGTTGCATTGAAGTGTTTTACTTAAACTAGCTATTTACCAGGTATGGAAATAGAGTTTTAGTGACTATTGAAAATGTGTACAATCCAAATCATACAAGCATTTTATCAAACAGGTCTCCTGAAACAGCACAAAGGAGCCACAGTCACCCTCAGGAGCTCACCTTTTTTGGATACAGGCTCTATGGTGCATGCATGCCTTCCATGGGAAACAAAAAAGCCTGGAAAAATTAATCAGGAGATCACCAATTCAGTCAAAGCCATTTTTGAATAATGTTTGCTTCTTATTGTCAAAGTGTTTATGATCTTGTATCTCCCAAGCTAAAAATATTCCTGTTGCTTGAATAATGTTCTTGGGGGGAAAAGCAGGATGAAACCAAGCATGCTGCTTTCTTGAAGAATTTGATCCCACCAGAGGATTTCCAGTTTCTTAAAAATGATTATTTTGGCTTGCCAGATTTAACACGGGATCCAACCTGACTACAAGTGATATTACCCTGGGTCAGTACTTGGTATTCAGTATCTTGGTGTGCAGTGGAGAAACTGTACCACACTCTGCCAAATAAGGGGAGTTTATAGCCCCAGCAAGAAGAAACTTCCAGTGCATAGTTGCCTTGAGGTGATGACAATGGTTTTCCCATGGAATCAAGAACTCTCTGACAGCAGCATAAAATGAAACTGGCTCAAAACACAAATTGTCCTGTGGTTCACTTGGTTTCCTGATGACACAGGCAGCCCTGTGCCACAAAAAAAAAATCTGCCTGCACATGCATTGCAAACCCTTCTATTTATTTATCTATGGACCAATTTATTTTTCTGTGGGCAGATTTTGAATATAAATCGAGGTCCAGATCTGGCATTCTTTGACGTGAGTAATCGGCACTGAGGCCAATTGCAGTTTTCCAGTAGGACTAAAAGAACAGTACACAACTAACATCCTTAGCATCTAGGAACTTTACCTTTACAAAGCAGAAATGGATAGTGACAAGCTGTCACAGCTTCAGGAGCACCACAAAGGAAAATGGGAGGTGAATGTCTCTGCACTTCTCCTGAAGCCAGAGAGCCAGTATCACTCTGCATCCAATGCTTATACTGCCTTCAAATCCATACCGTGCCTAACCCCACACTAGTCCTGCCATCAATAGAAAAAACATCCCAGAGTGAGTGGAACAGCAGCTTTATTGTCCTATTATCCCCCTTTATACATGGGTAGAGAGCGCATGGCACAGAATTGAAGAATAGTTGGGGCTGGAATCTTGACCTCTTGAAATCAGCTACTTCAAACCTCTGCTAAAGAAAGGTCAGCTTGGGATTTGTTCATTGTCTTAGGGATTTTTGTATGTTTTTGTTCTTTTTTTAAACAAGTAATGTGGGATACTTTCACGAGAAAGACTTGAAATAACTGAGTGTATGGTCTGCAAGGATGGTATTGGAAGCTTGAGAAGAGAGGATAAAACCTGACAGCCTCATCTGTATTATCCTTGAAGAAGTGCTCAAGAAGAGTGACTCAACCTGTCACTGGGACAAACCTGAGTTCCTTCAGGAGCTGTTCTGGAATGAACTGGTGTCTCTAGAGCAGAAAATCTGGGCTTCAAAATCCAGGCGTGATGACAGAGCTCCGTGACTTTACCCCACAGACTCGTGGGGATGCACAACGGTCCTGATAATGCACCAGCAGCCACTTCCCTCTGCAAAAAGGGCTTTTGTCACTCTGACTGAGCTCTCTGAGAGCTTGAAGATTCCTGAGCATTTGTTACCCTCCATGTGTGCTCACACAAGATGCCAGGGGCCTCAGTGCCAGAACAAGTGTCTTGCTTGCTCTTCTGTCACCACAGCTTTGCCTTCACACTCCTGACTGAAATAGCTGTGCTGGCAGAATCCAGGGTAGCTCTGTGCTTAGTTCTGGAAACAAAGGAAAAGCACTTAAGGGAAAAGAATGTTTGAATAAATTTGAAATGTGCTGAAGACTGAAATACAGGATAAAATTTAGATCTCTATTGTTGTTGCATAGCTTGACATCTGAATTCTTGCTATTCTATTCAGGTTCAAAATCCCCCACCTCATTGTGATCACTGAGTGCTTGTTAGCACAGGTGGAGATTTTCGAAGGGCTGTAAGGAAGGATGAATTTCAGTGAGATTTGGGCAGCTGATTTTCCCATGATACCTTGATAATGCCAGTACACAAAATAAGTTTTTATGATGTTTTAATTAGCTCCTACTTTATTCGGATATATTTTTTTAAGTAGTTCGGATTCAAACACCAGAAATTAGTCCATGGTGCTAAGAAATTAATTGTGGATGTTGGATCCCTTTCTAAGATTAACAACTGCATCACCAAACACACAAGCACACACAGGACATCCTGCTCTTAAGAAAATCACAGTCCATCTGAAGGTAAGGAGAGATAGTATTAAATAAACAGAAATAGTATTAAATAAACAGAAAAGGCCCCTTTGAACAATTTGTTCCCAGACTGAAATACAGGACTAACTTTGAAAAAAAAAATATCACAGATGGCAAGTCTCTGGCTAAAGAAAATCTAGTTAGAGCAGAGGAGGAAAACATATGTTCCAGATACATCCTATAAATAGACTAGGTACCCTTATGGGATATATCAGCATTCAAAACAGCAGCAAGAGAAAAGGCCAGAATAAATGTGCAGGTTTTGGGGTTGTTTTTGAGTCTCATCAGTTTCCTGAATGCATCTAGTGGTTTTACAGAAGAGGAGTTTTTTTTGTTTTTTTTTTTTTATTTCATCATACGTTTTAAAATCTAGTGTTTGATTCAAAATAAAGCTAATTTGCATTGGCATAGTGACTTAACTCACTGGTGTATTATTACTGTGTAAGCAGGTGTACCAGCAACTGCAAATAAAGGCTTGCTGATGGAATCCCAGCAGGGTTTCTGATGAGTTTTCATTTTGTTGAACCTCACCCAGGAAATTATTGTGTAAAAAGCTTTGCTCTTAGTTCTTTGCCTGAAACATTATTTAGCTACACCTGGCCAAATTTATGGCAATTATAGTAACTGCCCATAGAGGACACAGGAAAAATTCCATCCCTTTTTAAATCATTGTCTCAAAACCCACATATGAGAAGTGAAAATATCCCCCTCAGATTAATATGCACAATGAGACTTCTGATCCAAGTGCTGCTCACTCTATAACCTACATAGAGAAAGTTGAAATTAAAGCTTTAAGGTGGAATCTAGGATTCTCACCACTGGAATATTCTAAGTGAAAGTATTTTAGAGGGAAATATGTCACTCAAAGCAAAATTATTTCTTATTATAATGGTTTTGGCAAGCCATTTGATCATGTTATTAGAGTTCATTTTCATTTTATTTGGGCTGAGAGTATCTCTGATTATTTTGAGGCTTATTTGATTCCATTCAGAATACCTAAGAAATGCTGCAATGGGCACTGCATGTCCCACATTCTACAGTCTCCTATGAAGGAGTTATTTAGGTCAATCTTTCATACCAACAGTAAAAAGGAGGAAAAAAGTTTGCATTAAAAGGCTGAAGAATAGCTATTGATGCTTTCATATAGATCCTCAAGGTTAACCACCAAAAGAACATAAAAAATCCACTGCTAATATTATATAAAGATTTGCAAGTCATCTTCAAATATTACCAGAGTGATTATTTGAAAGACAACAGACAAGATTAGAATAAATATTTCCCTTTCCTACACTAGCAAGTGACCACTTACCAAAGAGTGGAAATTGAAATCAGTTTTCCTATTGATTGCCATGAATGTTTATGAATTCTTCTAAGTGATAACGAGGAAAATTACCATCCAGTGTAAAAAAAAATTGAAAAAGTTCCTTTAAAAAGACTGCTGTGAAAGGTTCCACAGAGGAACTGCACCAATATTTGCAAAGCATACTGACCTACTTTTTTTTAATTCCACTCTAAAAAGAATCTATACACTTAAAGCAATATGAATTTTTTTTCCAGCTTAAAGCTAAATTTACCTTCCTGCTTAAACCCAAAATGACATTCTATTGCACAAAATTACTTACCAGTGATTTAAGTAATTTTACCATCAATTTTACCTCTTACCATCACTGCAGAGTTCCTGCAGCATCAGGAAGGGACCAACCAAGACCACTGCACCAGCATTAGGTGTCACCTGCCAGCTGCTGGGAGAACTGGTGCCTTGGTATGATTTAAAAGGGCACCATTCCAAGCTCCATTCGATTCAGCATATCAGATTAAACAAAAAAACCCCATAAAACATCCATTCTGTGAGCAGTCTCTGCTTCACAGCTCAGCTTTTAGTGCTGCCAGCTTTCAATACCATGGTAGAGGTTTGCAGATCTGTCTCACCCTGCTGGGAAACCTTCATTTGGAAGGACAAACTACCTGAATGAGAGATCATCACAAACATCAAGATTCTAGATACCACTTCAAGATGTTTTTCAGCTGTGGAAATACTTGTGCATGGCCAAAGGAAGAGAGAGAGGCTAGCACAGTCACTTCAATATCTGCATAGGGAACTAAACTCCTTTTAAATTTTAGTTTATGTTTGGTTTTCTGTGGAGCCACTAAATTCCATCTGTATGGAATACTTTGAGGAGGTTCCTATGTGTAAAAAAAAGTCACCATTTACTTTGGAAATGTAAATCTCTCACACCACTTAACTCCTTTTTCACGGTCTATCATTAATTTGCCTTTCATTTTAAACAAGAAGCAGTGTGTGAAGCAGAGTATATATAGAGCACAAGGTGTTTTTAGGGAGCCATGATGTGGGTATTACTTTTTCTAAGATGTGAATTGAAGTTTTTTACTTCACAGTGCCACCACTCATTTGGGGAATAGTGCTGCAGGTGCTTTGGAAGGGCCTCTCCTGGGAGTCGGCTGTGATTGCAGTCTCTCATCTCTCTAAAAAGTACCTGCTTCTGTCTTTCAGCTCCTGCTGACCTCAGCACTCAGCTAAATGTCCTGTTCCCTGCAGGGGCTAGAATCCTATTTTCCCCGGAAAAACAGGCTCTTGATACCTTCTGGCTGCTGACTTGGCTCTGTGGGAAGTTGTCTCCCAGCTCTGTGATCCCACTTGCCTGCAAGCACAGCAGGGGCAGGAACTGCTACCTCTCCTTCGAGCATAATTTCCATCTATTTACAGAGCTGTGATTCACAAACCAGGAGAACTCCAGATTTAGCAGAGCAAATTACAGAAAAGTACAAGTCCTGCTCCTCCTTCCCTCTTGGCCTCAGGTCTCAAGAGAAGCCCAATCTTCAGCAAAGGCAAAAACCCACCAACTCACCAGAAGCCATGTGCAGACTGGGGAAATCTTCATTAGAAGAAAATTTGATTGTTTGAGGGGGTGTTGTGTGTGATTTTGCTTTTCTTTCATAGGTTGGGATTTTGTTTTTTTTTTAAATTTAATTAGTAAAGTAATGAGAAAGCAAGCATGCGAAACATACAGTTCATTTAAGAAGAAACATGTAAACAGAATTTTTATCAGGCTATCCCAGAGCAGACATGATTGTTACCTGGACAAAAATGCTTTATCTCCCTCACTGAGATCTGCACGATAGACTGACTGGTAGAGCTATTAATTGATTCTTTGTATTTCCGATCTCACTAGGGCCAGCAAGCATTCCTAATGGTTTCTAATTCCTCATCATGACATCCATTATGTTCACCTCTGAGATGTCTAAATGAATTCTGTGTATAATGGCAATGTTATGTAAAATGCAACATGACAGGAATACTTAGAATTGTTCAAAGCTGTGCTGTGGAAACCAACCTTATTTGTGCTAGCCTTCCAATATGGGATTTGCACATTTTGGTTTTCTGCAGGCACGTTGAGAAAGTCGAGTGTGTAAGGGTTTAGACATTGCAGGTGGGGAAGTGTTATATCCCTCGTGGCTCCACAGAAAACTAAACACAAACTAAAATAATCTATACAGGAAGAAGAGACATGCTGACAGAGATTGTTTGACATTAGAAAAGCACAGCTACGGCTGCCTACCCTTTGTTAAAATGTCTACAGTAAATCTGGGCTAATGCTCACACACAAAACAAAGAACTACCACAGGACACTCAAATGGGAGAAATAGATTCTGAAAGGTGTCAATTTGAGTAATTTAACTACAGCAAAGGGAAAATAAAACAGTTCTCTCAAATCTGAACCTTTCAATTACAGAAAGCAGCTGTGAGAAAATCTAGCCTTTCTTTGAAGCAGAGAAACAAGACAACTGTATGATACAGGCAAGAAACTGTATTCCTAAAATACATTCTTTGCTTAAAGTGTCAACAAAAGAGTCAAATCTATTCTTCCTTATCTTGAACTCTCAAAGAGCAGAGTTGGACTACATAATTTTTAAAAGTCTTTTCCAACCTAAGTCATGATTCCGTGAATCTGTGTTGCAGATTCCAGCATGGGAAGATGACCTGTGTTCATGGAAATGTGTACAGCTCATTGGTTCATTGGTGTTATTTTTGCTCTGGTGCCAAATGGGAGCTTCCTCATGGTGCTCATCCAGCCTGGGAAGGTGGGAGAAGAACCACCCACCGTGTGAGCAAACTGTAAAATCCAGAGAGCCTCTGCAGGACATGGTTATGTAGGATAATTGGCCAGACACTCTTTCAGGACTTGTAGGATGTGTTACTCAAAAGGTCTGCCAAATTGTGCTGAAAGTAAATTTGATGTATTCTTCTACACTCAAAGGAGGGAATCCAACTTTCACTTGGGTTTACTAAATCTCTGAGAACAACTGCCTGGGCTGAAAAACACAATGTGAAGAACAATTTGAGCACAAAATGAGTATCTGTGATGCAGCTCAAGATATCTGAGAAAGAGACCCACAGCATTGTTGACACTCCATTCACAAATAAATTAGCTACTAGAATATGAACAGAGAATAGAGAAACATTCATTTTTTTGGTTTGCACTAATGTGTATGATCTCACAAATATCTGCAAGCCCTATCTTGTGTTTTTGTCAGACCAACTGCTAGTAAAAGACTCCTTATAATGAAGAATTGAGAAAGAGACATTATATTAAACCAATGCTACTTTAAGAGCACTTAGATCATTGATTCTTTCATATCATCACAAAGACAGTAGATCCTTTCCTGAAACATATCAAAGCAGAAATCTGTGAAGAATGTCTGGGGGTCAGAACTCGTAAAATATAAGATAAGAGTAGAAAGATTAAAATTCTTTTTCTGCATTTTAGTTTTTTATTTTAATTTTTAGAATTTGGATCTCCCTCTAGTCTTTATCAGTAGAAGCTCTAAATTAAATCAAAGTGCAGATGGAATAAGTTCTGGACTGAATACACTAGATGAACAGCAGCAAATTGTCAGGTTCTTATGATGTTTAGGCAGCATTTTAGGTGGAATTTTAGGCATAAAATACCCTTGCTACTAATAGTATTGTTTAATTTTTTTGCATCCTCATTGGGTTACTGGGATGTGGCCAAATATCAAACAGATTTGAGGATCTGACATCTATGAAACTTCAAATTGATAAGCCGACCAGGAAAAGGAGTAGAAGCATTATCAAGGAACAGATGGACTGCTACACCAACAGGAAAAGAAAAATTAAAACACCCCCTGAGAGGGAAGTCCAGACTCACAGATTGTTAGATTTTTTGAAGGAGTGAAAAGCATATGGATAAAACAGGTCTTGCTAATGCTAATCTTCATGGCTCCCAGAGATGCTCTCACCATTGGCTCTAAAGGGAAATATACAATCATGAAATAGGAGAAAAGGATCTTCCATAGATAAATAATTGTTCAAAAGAAAGGAAAAAGGTAAGAGCAAATGGGAAGTTTTCCCATCAAAAAGGAAAAGATCACAGGGTTATATTTTTTTGCTGTCCTGCATATTCATAAGTGATCTTGAAAACGCCATGACAAAATTTGGTGATAATACCAAATTATTGAAGATGGTTATGCAGATTAAGAGTGAGTGAACCAAATGAGACAGTAGCTAATAATGGCAGTTGAAATTCAAGACAGGTAAATGCAAAGCCTTGCACAAAAATAATTCTAGCTTGATACATGAAATGTTCAATTCTAAGATGCCTGTTACACTTTGGAAATGAGAACTTGGAGGGATAGCAGTTCTTAACTGAATGCTTGGAAGTGTGTAGCAAAAACCCCAAACAAAAAGAAAAGAGAGCATAACTGTATAAATCTGTAATACCCACACCTTTAGAAATTATGTAAAGTTCTGATCATCTGTAGTGTGGAAAGAGTAACATGAAAGAGATAAAGATTCAGACAGGAGCAAAAAGGAATGTGAAAGGAATTTAATCATCTAGGACTGCTGAGTTTGAAAAATTAAAAAAAATAGAAGATACAATCAATAAAATCATGAGTGGCATTAATAAAATTCTGAAGAAAGTATTACATCTTCCTACATTAAAACTAAGGAAGTAGGTTTTACGTGCAAAATGCAAAACAAAGTATCCTCTCCCCTTTAAGATTTGGGACTTACTGGAACGGGATGATATGAAAATTCAGATGCCTCCTACATGTTAAATTCTTGAGAGGTGGAAATTCTCTCATCTTATAGGAAAAGAAATAGCCTCTGACACAAGTAGTCCTTCAGCCACAAACTTTCAGAGTTTGAAAAGAAATTCTGCACATAATGTAATTATTGCACCCTTCAATTCACATACAAATGGCCAGTGTCAAATGTTACCTCATTGAACTGAAGTATTACACAGTATTACTATTCTGATGTCCTTATCCTAAGCATTTCTCAGGAAAATGAGGAAAATGAATCCAAGAAAAGGTAGCAAATTAACCAGACACTACAGAACTGAAGTGAAACTTGTAAGATAAATGTAAGAATATTTTTAGTGTACAAGACATACTTTTCCATTCATTTGTATTGGATGTTTCATTACATTTATTTACTTAGTTTTTCAATAGCTCCTATCTGTCTGCAGGAAGAAGCTGAATCTGAAGGTGAAGATGCTAAGGAAGGTCAGGTAAAGATCAGGAAGAAGAACAGTAAAGAGGATTTCCAGAACAAAGAACAGCTAGCTTATTCTGAGTTTAAAAGATTATGTGACATGTAAAAAGAAAAGAATAGCAGAATGGTACAAATGCACAGCTGAGATTTATAAACAGAAAGGGTGAAGGAATTGTTAAAAATCCCCTTTTTTATCATTCTTCAGAACTGTGAATCTGACACTACTTACACAAGAAAGAACAGACTAAATCTCTTCTTGCTTTTACCGTTCTCTTAAAAGCTTCAAGAAGATGCCTACAAAATTACTTGGATAAATTGTTTCAAGAGCTTTCAGAGAAACTGAATTAAAACCTCAAATTTTAATGTATCCACTTCCAATATTTGAGAACAAGAAACAAGTAAATCTGGCTTAGCAAAGCCAGGCTTGATTTTTTCCTTCCAGCTACAATGTTCTTTTTGTCAAACACTTTTTAAAAATAGATTTCTGCAAGATTCTCTGCATAATCACATCACTGAAAATCCTGCTGGGCAGCTGTATAAGACAGTCACTTAAACTATCCTGCACAGGCACTGTGGGCTCTGTATATGTGGCATTTTCTACAGTAAATTCTTATTAAAAAATAATTTGTATAGTCATTAGAGGTTTAAGTGATGACAACAAAAACATTTAGTTTCTCTTAAGTGAAAAACTATGTCATTGTAAAGACTAAAATCCTGTATATTTCATTAAAGCTGAAAAGGCAGAATCAGAATAGGCACACTGGAAATGTAAGGCTTTGAATACAACATTTTTATTTTCCTTTTCAAAATACAAAGTCCTTGAAGTAGGGGGAAAAAAATAAGAGAAACTTCTTAATTGTTACCTTGGCAAACTCCCTCTACAGAATCAAAAAGAGATAAACCTACAAGGAATGAAGAAAATGGAAGACAATTGTCATAGCAACCAGATAAGGATATACTTAACACAGGAAACAATCTGATTAATCTCTTTTTTTAAGAATCACAGGACATACAAAACCACCCAATTAAGTAGCATGACTTTTTTTTTTTTTTTGAAGATAATATACCAAATCTCACTTTAAAATTTGTGGTTTAGTTGCAGAGCTTTTGATTTATTCACTGCATATACAGCCTATGGGGCCATAAACAAAAATAAAAATATTCAGGTCTTCTGTTTGTTTAAATTCCCTAGATCATAATTATGCTCCAAATAATTTTGTCAGGCGACAAAGAAAAGGTGATAATACTTTTAAAATCAGGACTAGATACTTATGCACTGAAAAGAAAGGTGTTAGAAGATTAAACTAGTCTGGGTGTAGGGACTAAAAGCATAACTCAAATTACCCTTTCCCATGTTGTTGCAAGCCAACCTACTATGCTGAAAAACTCTTGGTAGCTTGGAGTAATACCTTCAATTCATAAAACCACGGGGTTTTTTTATTATTGACACCAGCCATTCCCTCAGTTTCAGTCTCAGTTTCACCACGTGCATTAATCAAACACTGCCACGTTTTGAGGTTTAAGATAAAACACAGACCCTTATTTCCTTTCCCTTTGGGTATATTCTTGCTATGAGTAACACTTTATGGGCTGTGTTTCTGAAGGATGGACTTTCAGTCCTACACACTGAAAGACTCATTAGCAGGTCTGGATGGAGAACATTGTTGCTCATTAGTGAAGCTTTATTGCAACCAGAAGAGCAGGAGACAGCAAACATATAATAAATTTTTTCCACCCTTCTTAAAGACAGCCAAAGTATTTAGTATAGAGGAAGCCTGATCTTCTAAGAGAGAGCTAAAAGCCTTGCAAAAAGGGGAACATTTTCTTCTGCTAGTAAATAGTTTTGATATTTTTCCTATGTTTCAGCACAGGAGAATTTGCTCCAGTAACAGATTGTTTGCTATTCCTCAAGTTTTCAAAAACAAACTGCATTTCCTACAAATCTTTCCCACTGTGTAGCTATTAATACTGAAAAAGTCAAGCAAAAATACTGCATGAGCTAAATAAAAATGGTGTTTGTTACATAATTGAAGGCTGCAATTACCTTCTAGTAAGTTAAATGCAACTATTTCAGATCCTTCAGGAAAAAGGCCTATTATTGCTACTATTAAATCTTGCATATTTCTGAAGCTCAAATTTTTACCCTTAGGACTTTCTTCTTCAGCTGCAAGAAATCAAAAATGCATAAACTTATTCCAGTAGAAAGGATGGGTTATAAATTGGATCTTACTCATTCATTTGCTTTAAAATGCTTTAACAGACCCTAAATTTTTAACCTCATTCTCAAATTCAACCCCTGCCAGAGCAGGGAGTTACTGAAGCAGGAGGTTACATCCCCTCATCTTCCTATACAAACCTCTGATTTCCTCTTTCTCTTTCCCCACTCCTTCTATACTTGTATTCATCTCCCACATCTTTGTTCTTGACTGCTCCTGGAAGGGAAATGAGTCACATTTTTGGAATTACCTAAGGCTCAGTTCTGAACTGAACCTTACAGCTAACACAAAAATGTGCCAGCAAACTACTCGTGATGGCAGCAGCTGAAAGGTGCATAATAAAACAGAAAAAGCTTTGCCTTGCACTCTTTCCTGATTGTGCTCCATCGTGCTTTTCTGCAAGTGGGCAGGTCTGGGAGAATCCATGGAAAAGTGCATTGGTTGGCAGTGGAATGGCCATCTTTGTGGCAAAGAGAGTCCTTAAGAAACCACTGTGAATTTCACCGAAAATCCTAGTAACCTCACTCCCCAAGAACACACATGGAAAAGGAAACAGGCTCTGGGCCCAGAGCTTGTCCATCACATAATGTGAATGTAAAAACTCAGATTTATGGCTCATACTCTAAACTATCTAACACTCCTTCTGCTATTTTATATTCCTGACCAGCATAATTTTTACTTAATGTGTTTAGCCTTTCATCTTGGAATAACTAATTCGTAAGTCAAATGCTCACTTATTGGATTTCAGGTCCATCATTTGTTGTTTCATGTCTTCTGAGGATTTTTTTAAAGCTCATGATAAAAAGTTCATGCTATTTTCCTTTTGACTTGACTGCATTTAATGAAGTTGCAACAAAGAACGTGTTGAAAGAACAGCCATCTTCAGCTATTGTTGCTTTGTGTTTTTCTTACCTTTCATGTAGGATAAAATGTTAATATTTATTTTCTATATAAACACATTGATTTATGATAGAATTATATTGTGCTTATACAAAATCAGGAGGAGCTGAAAATACTAGCACAGAAGAAAGGAATTAAACAGTGCAAGTGCCAAATTTTCAAATTGTTACTGGAAAAAAAAGAAAGATTTGAAAAACCAAAAGTAATAATATTTTTCTTCTTATTTCCTATAGTGGGAACTGTGTATTGTAGATCAACACATACAGTTTAGATGAATCTCCAACCTAGAAACCCACAGGAATTTGAACTTTTACAAAACCCTCCAAAGTTGGTAGATTGGGGCTTTTTTAATTCTTCTGTTATTTTTTAAAACTACAATACAGTAATTATTCCCCTTATCTTTAGCTAGCTTCAAAATTATTGTAAACAAAAGCATCAGCAGAAATCTGTAATCAGCTCCAGAAGAGTCCACATGAATTTATCTCCTGAAACTCTAACCAGAGGTTAATGAATGAACAGTCCTTGAACCTACATTGCATTTTGAGTGTGCTTGCAAATGAGGGAGGTCTGCAAAACAGCAGAACACAAGGAAACAACTTCCAAAGGGACTCAGAGAATTCCTCTGCCAAACCAACAACTCTCCTGACCAAAAATTACACAAAGTCCAGCTGTAACGATTGTGGCCACTTTAAAGCGGTCACTAATGATAAACTTCTTCCTACAGAGATTTTTGTGGGGACTTGGAGCATTTCAGGCCTATGATTTCAGCAATAAATAGGTTATGAACTTGTGCATTATCACAGCAATGATCACTTGCAAGAACAAGTTAGACACTATTCACTGGCAAAACAATTTTTGACAAAGAATGACCAGCGAGATGACCAATGCAAAATTTTGCCTTTAAAGCTAAGAACTAAGTTCCATGTATATGTCCTTTCCTTCAGCACTGTTATCTTAAATTTGTACTTTATTTTTAAATGGTTAGCCATTTATAGTCTCAGAAATAACATAGAGATACAGTAAAAAAAAATCAATAAAAGGTGTATCTTCTATCCCTCTGAGATTTCTATGTATTCTAGTTAGATCTTGTTAATATTTTTTTACTGATAGTATTATAATCCATTAATTTAGCTTTCTGTAGTCATTTTTTTTTTCTAAAACAGATATCTTTTTACTGCTAACTAACCTAATAATCACCAAAGCAGTGAAATTACAAAGTTATACAACTGGGAGAAATAACATTTGAAACAAAACAGACAATGGGGACTTGTCACAATCTATATGAGATAAGTAAGAATACATTAAAGTTTCAAATAAGCAGTAAAAAATTCATATTACTTAAAAGAAATTATCAAGAAACTTGATTAAATGCTTGTGATATGATATATGAAAACTTTCTGAAAAGTGAACCACAATGTAGCATAAGGAGACAATCACAGTATTTAAAACCACACTGCTGTTACAATCCCCCAAAAAACTTAATTGACACACAACCTATTTAATCTGTTTTGTACACAGTCCCTACACAAATATGTTTTTACATACGTGTATGTATGTGCAAGAATGCATCTAATAGCAAGACATGATAAAATACTGGTTACCTTTAACACAGAAAAAATGAATTACCACTCAAAATACAGCACCAAAAGAGTGTCAAAGCCAACCCACTTTTGTATGTCATACAACCTTGCTCAGAGCAGAGCTTACCAATGGAGGTGAGGAGAGAAAAAAATCATTGTATTAGCATCAACAGTGGTACATGTTACAAAATAGAATGAAACTATTTTTGAAAAATCAGTAGGAAGAGAGCATTACCTCAGCAGCTCCATGGACTGGATTAATAAAGACTGATTTCTTACTGTCCCTTGGAGAACAAAGATGGGGAGACAGCAAAGAAACTTGGAAGGTGACAGATTTAAAACAGTGAAAAAGGAGATGGTGCTCATATAATGGGGGAAAGCATTGCAGCATCTTTTTCCAGGGCGCTATGAGTGCTTAAGGTTCAGCTGCATTCAAAGGACAACTGAATAAATTATTAGAAGGCATAGTAGTTGAAGGGGAGTTAAATATAGAAAGAAAAAAATCACTGGTTTTGGAAGTCTCAACCACATACTGGAAAAATACTTTGCTGAAGTATCATTTAATGAAACCTCTGGAGATTTTCTACCTGGGGACCAAATCAACCTGTTTCAAGAGGGTTGTAGAAGACATAGCACCAAATCCAATACGACTTAAAATATATTCTTGCTTAGAATAATACTGTAAGCAAGACTCATTTCATAAGCATATTCTGAGGTTGTAAAACAGAGAAATGCACCATCCCATATTTCTTTACAGTACAAATGAACATGAAGTCACGTTTTCTGAGATAAATCAAAACCAAAAGAACAAAAGCAACTTATTTTGTTTGGAGGCTTTGGTTGCTTGAAAGCACTGGAGAGCTGAGATACTTGACTAAGGCAGACAGAACAATTCATGGTTCCTTATGTCTCCTCTGTGCCCCAGTGACAGCTCACTCATACATCCTTAAATCTGCAAGCACGAAAAATAAATAGTTTTGTGAGTAGTAAAATTTAAGAAGCTCACCTTCCTGTGTCTTCTTGCTTTACTTCTAAATCTTCCCAATCTGTCAGGTTTGGTTTTTTTTTCTTTCTTTTCAGTGGGGCATTCACACTTCCAGTGTAGAATCTGGTGTCTGATAAGGCAGTTGAGCTGGTGTGATAGTCTTTATCAGAACATATGGGTTCACCAAACTGTTTTGGAAAGATGCTCCAGAATTAAAGGTGAAGGAAGCAACCAGGTTTATATAGGAAAAATTCTGAAATTCAGTCTATATCTCTGTGGTGCTTTTTTGTGGGATTGTTTTTGCTTGTTGGTTGTTTGTTTTGGGTTTTTTTATCCATGATAGCTGCTGGAAAATCCTGGGCCTGATTTCCCAGGACTAGAAGCATAGTGTCATCTCCCAAAACAAAAAGCTATGATAAAATTGTGCATAGGTCAGAGAACAGGAAAAACTCTGTGGGAAACAATGTCAAATGCTCTGCTAAGCTCCAGGTAGACAATATCCACAGCCTTTCCACCCACTAAGTGGGTCACCCTGTTGTATAAGGAAATCAGAGGAGAAAAGATTTTACATAGTTTTATTTTTTAATATATTCATATTTACAGACATATAAACATTATAGAATGAAGGTACATGAGCCTTCCTTACCCACAGTAAGAATATATACACATACATACCTTAAAATCAGGAGTTCTAAGACAAAGGTCTGTTTATGGATTAAGCCCCGTTTTGACTAGGCTGTATGTCCCATTACTGGTATGTAATCTTCTGTCCCAGACTAATAAGCTAATCAATAGAAGCAGGAAAGTAAAGAATAAAATCTGTGTGTGAGATAGTATTTGAAAATCATTCTGTATTTAGGCATGTTGGGGATACTGGGCACTGACTTGATTTCACAACACAATGACAGGCTGACAGCAGAGAACTCATTTATCCTTAACACTGAGCACAAAGTAAATATTCAGCCTTGTTGTTTGAGTGTTCTGTCTGGACACACTGCTCACATACTATGGCTGACTATACTGCTTTGACCAAGCTCAGCTACAACTACCAACAAACCTTTGTGATTTAAATTCGTCAGTCATTTTTCTCTTTATATCTTCCCCCAGCCCCCTTGGCACGGTTATGGTGGGGTCTTCAGCCCCCTGAAGTGAGGGGGATGAGGCTAGGGATGGGATCAGCTCCTCTCCCAGTCTCATCCTCTCTCTCCCATCCTCCCTGTGTGGTGGCAGAGCTGCAGAGCAGTCTGTTCACATCTAGCTGAGGACACACCCTGATGCTGCTGTGAGCAGGTTTGGTTTGCTGAACATTTAACAGGTTCTGTGGAAAAGCCTGAACACCCTAGTGTGGTTTGAACTCAAGAGACCCTCTCAACCCTCTGGTTACCTCTGACTTTTTCATGTTGGCACAACTCTAGTTGGGACCCCCTGTAGCAGCTCCAGCTGGGCCTGGAATCTGCTGGTCCAGCAGGACTGCAAGCACCCTCCTCCCTCCCTCCCTTCCTCCCAGCCTCCTCCCGCAGACTGGTAATTAGTTTGAGTGTAGGATTGTATTAATTGCAGCAATTGTCATGTTTAGATTCATGGGTTAATTGGTAATATCTGGTGTAAGGTTTTCCCCTGGGGATATTTTTGATCACAGTAATTAACCTCCTCTATCCTGGGGAACAAACACTTATAGCTGAACTCTCCAGCAGCCCCCAGTGAGGGTCCTGGGGGGATCCCTCTCCACAGGTGCACGCCAGGTCCAGGTGCTGCAGGGTGGGGATACCCTATGGCATGTCCCATCCAGAGATTTGCCTGACATTTTCTCAGGAAGCTCAGGAAAACAGTGGCCATGCTCTTTGGCCTTTGATCCAACAGCTGTAAAGTCACTGCCAGTGATGCACATTTTTAGGAAGAGGCTGGATTGTTATGGCCAGCTCTGCTTTCCTGTTGTTTCTGTCATGACAAAAGGAAGTAGGGATGGGAGCACCTTCCACTTCTCCTCCTGCAGTATCAATGGTAAATGATGATGAACGTCCCTCTCTGGCTGTAGCTGGGATTGGAAAGCAGGAGATGGGGAAAAATCAGGTTTGAAAAGGCTACCTCAGCATTACAGCATGGCTCGCTGTTGATCTTGTGGTGGGATCTGGAAAGACAGGTTTGCTCTTCCCACATTTCCAAACCTATTCCTTCTTCCTGGTGTGGGGTACATCTCTGAACAGCACATGCTCAGTGTCTGGAGAGCCAACTCTCCAGCAGCAGGTCTACCTGGCTGATCTTTCTATACTACTACCAAGGATTTTATTAAATTTCCTCCCACTGGAAACAGCCCAGGAAGTGTAACTATGGCAAGAGAGTGGATAAACCAGGCTGACAACCGCAGGAGTAAAACCATCCTTTGGCATTCCTTGTGTCTCTAACCTCAGCCCAGGGGAAAAGTTGGGCTTCTCAAAGGTGTTGAACAGGGACCACTACAGGGCTTTATTGCTCTTCATTTCCAATAGAATGGGGAAACAAATATCTTCTGAAAGCCCCAACTCAACCTGAGAAAAGCACAGCTTTCTTCACTTTCTAATTGCAGCTTTATACATTTTCCCTTGTAAATCGTAGTTAAAGTGAAAAATCAGGGGAGCAGCTGCAATGGGACAGGCGGGGTATCCCTCAGTGGGGGCTATAGTTCACAAAATTCTAGAAAATTCCATCAATATAGCCCAAAATTCCATCAGAATGGTCCCAAGATCCCATAAATATAGCCAAAAAGTCCCCTAAATCCCATCAAAATAGCCAAAAAATTTAGCACAAATGCCACTAAATCCATGCAAATCTACACCAAAACATCCTAAAATATCCCCAAATTCCCCAGATTCCATGAAACAACAAAAATCCACCAAAATCCACTAAATGCTCCCACCAAAATGCTCCCATATGGACAAAAATTACATCCAAAATGTCACAATTTCCATGTGAATTCACATAAACTCTCGCAAAAATATCCCAAGAATCCTATGAAATTCCTCCAAATGCCGCTCAAAATCCCATTAAATTCCCATTAAAATGCCCCTAAATCACCCCAAAGGTACACAAAGCATCCGAAGAATCACACAAATTCCCACAAATCTATCTCAAATATCCCCATATTCACATAAAAAAATCCCATTTCAGTCCAAAATCCTATAAAATCCTGAATTCCATCAAAATCCACTCAAAATACTTACAAATCTACTTAAAATCAACAAAAGTAGTGCAAAACTTACCCAGGTCTGTCAAAAATATCCCAAAATTTATTCAAAATATGTGAACATTCCCAAAAATTCTCCCTAAGTTCACCTAAGATACCCCCAAATTCACAACAAATCTGCACATAATTCCACAAAATCATGAAAATTTCAACCAACTCATCAAGTGCCCCCCAAATATCTCAAAATCCCATGAAAAGTCACCCAAATACCCTAAAATGCCACGATCTCCTCAAATTCACCCAATTTTCTCCCCATTCCCAATTTGGGCTCTAAAAATCAGGATTTCAGCCTTTAAACTGGTTGGATTTAGTTTGAACCAGATGGACCAGTCAAATTCAGTTTGAACTTGTTGGAACTGGTTTGATCGGATTAATCTGGTTTGGTTGTGATTGGATTCAGTTTTAACCAGTTTGCAACTGGTTGGATCAAGCTTGAACCTGTTGGAACAGGTTTGAACTGGTGGGATCCGGTTATATCCTGTCTGTCCAGTTTGATCCTGTTCAAACTGGTTTTATCTGGTTTGAGCCAGTGAGATCTGATTAGAACTGGACTGAGCTGGTTGGAATCGGTCAGAACCAGAAATACAAAGTGAATGTGTTTGGAGCAAATAAAAAATACTTTTAATAAGATTGAGTTATAAATGCATTTAAGTGATTGATTTTCACTATGTGTTTACCATCTAATCAAACAGGCTGCTCATTAAAAGATGTGTGTCCCAAGAGTCCAGGTCTCCATCTGAAATGCCAACAGACACACCTTGGCACAAATGCCGAGGGACAAATGAAAAAATAAATTAGCCATCTAAATAGCATTTAATGAGGTTTAAATGACAAAAAAGAAACAAAGCAGTAGTGGGAGAAGGTCAGGAGAAAAAAGTCAGGTAAATCACCATCTGGCTTTAGTACACAAAAGGAAAATAACAGGTTAGCAGATATTCAGCAGTGAAGATGGGAGTATCAGTGAGCTGGAGGACAGAAGTTGGTTGAACAGTGGGAAGCATCTGAGCTGTTTGTGTACAGTGTAAATAAAACAGAGAAATGAAATACCATCATAAGATGGAAAAGCAGATATTAAAGAAACAGATCTATAATCAAGCCCTCTAGGATTTGGTCTTAATTGGTTAACATCGGCATTGGATTTTTGCTGGGCTTGACTATTTCTGAGGATCCCTTTTTCATGATTTTAATTTCTGGACAATACAGCACCAAGTGTAGACTTCTAGAAAGAAAGTTCTCCAAACCTGTCCAAGAAAAGAAAGGCTAAAACCTCCCAGAAATTACAGTCACCAATAAGCATCAGACATCAAACCTTGGTTTTACACCTAATTTTAAAGAAAAAAGACAAAATTTAATCCTGAACAGATTAATTATAACACAAATGTCAAAGCTTATGTGTGCTAGAAAGCAAAATGTGGAAGTAACAGAAATGGGGCAGTAGTACAGACTGACTAATTAATGCTAAGTACAATTATAAGGTGCAGGTATTTCAGGATGCAGTAATAAACAGACCACTAAATACCTCCTGAGTCAGCAAGAGATGATTCTGTGCTATTTTCAGATGAGGTTTTGGTAAGTGGCAAGGATAGAAAAGGAAAGCTGATTTCAGAAAATGACCTTGAATGTGGTGATTATGAGTGAATTCAATTTAAATGGAGATGAATAAACTATGATTTTCTATTTTGAAAAGACAGACTTCTGGATAGCACATTCATCTGGGCTGCCACTCATGACTGAATGTAAGAAGTTCAGAACACTCTTAGTCAAAAAGTGAAAGAAAAAACGTGGGATTCATGCCCTAAGGACAAAGGAGAACTCCCAGCACAAAGGGTCTTCTCCCATTTGCACTGATTTGAGAAGCTACATCAAATGCCATAAGCATTGAAGATATAATGTACCCACAACAATTTTGTGTTTGCAGTGCTCCCTGCCTCATTTGTGTTCATCCATCTTAGAATGGCAAGATTTGCTCTCAGAAAGCCCAAGATTTCTGTACTCTGTAAATAGACTGTTCTTTTCTTAATATTAAAAAGTCCGATCTTGGCAGATGTGTTGATGAGGCAGAGTGCTAGTCTTTGAAAAACACTTGGTATTCATCATTACCCAGATTATTTTGTCCTTGCATACTGACAAAGTAGTGGATGTCAAAAATATTCTCATGACTGACCACAAAGAAAGATTTTTTCCACTTCAATCTATGAGACAGAAACGAAATGTCTGGAAACTCTCTCTAGGCTGCACAGATTTTCCCGTGTTCCAGCTGTTGCCATGAGACCTCTGGAATAACTGACCACATACCAAAAATTCTCAAAACCCACTAATAGGCTAAAGATGAATGGAAAAACTTGCTCTAAACAAATACATTATTAGCAGATGGAACATCACAAATCAGTAACAGAAGAGGATGGTAACTTCTAAATGAACTCATCTATATTGTATCTGTTTGCTGTGAGCTGTCAGAAGAAATTCTGTCAGGTACCTGCCTGCCCTGTGAGGACCCAAATGTGTAAGAAATACCATTTGTGCCTGCCTGACACAAAGGCATACACAGCCAGAAAGTGAAATTGCAATAAAGACCTTGATAATTGTTTTGGTTTTTTTTAAATCAGAGGCTAAAAAAGTAAAAACTTGAATTACTGGACAATTAGTAGGCTGAATTAAAGTAGAACACAAAGCAGAGGAACATATTTAGCCATTATCAGAGAAGTAAGAAAAAAACATTAGTTTGAAACCAGACACAAATTTATTTTATCCATACGTTTTTCCATAAGTTTTTTTCTGTAAGTTCTCATTCATTGTTGCTGTTGTTTTGAGGAAGTACTGTTTTGGGTCAAGAAATTTTTGTCATTATCAAAGAAAAGACAAGTTTGTTCACGTGGAAGTGGGCAAACTCTGTGTCAAAAACGGCATCCAAAACAAGGGACTTTGTTTATCTGCACATAAAAAGAGGGACATTTCAGTACAATTTTGTATTTCTCCCAGATGGTCACAAAGTTAAATTCTGTATAAAATTATAAAAATATTTCAAAGCCCAGGTACCAGTTCAGGATCGAACAGAATCACTGTCCTCTGAAAATCTCAAAATTAAGACACAATTACTTTTTCTGTTATTATATTATGCTGACATAACATCAATAAGGGTAAATGTGAAGCTGAATATATTAATACAGCAGATACATCTTACTGTTACATCAATAAGTGACTGTGTCCCAACTTTAATATATCAGATTGATAAAATATCAGTGAACATAACATCACTGTAACCATCCTCTCTCTTGTAACTATAGACCTGTATTTGAACTGAAATCTTCTCACAATTCACTGACTTCTCCCAGCATTATTTTAAAAAAATTATTATTTAAAAAAAAACCAAACAAGGAAAAGATAAATAAATAAATGTTACAGACTTTATTACCATCTATTTAATTCCATACTAAGGTTGCATGACTAACAGCCTTGATTTTTTTTTTTTTTTGACTGTAGACGTATTTACAGTTCTTGTTATCTAGTTTACCATAATTTTAATAAATTATGCTAAGATACCATGTTACTTGCTTTCAAAATTGTCAACTTTGATATTAGCAGTAATGGCACGATTCCCACAGATTTAATAGATAGCCCAAAGCCCAATCTGTCATTTAATTTTAACAGGTAGTATGTCAGACTTCTGGTGATGCAAACACTATATATGAAAACATTTTATCTCAAAACCTACAAATTTAAAATAAGTTAAGAGGATCCTGTCTTCTTTTTTATTTTTTTTTTTTCACTACTTTACTTTGGTTTTGAAACGACAGTCTGTTTTTCTGTTTTATGATCATCTTTTCAAACTAAGGCACTGAACACAGTCACTACATGTCCATGTACTCTAAAAACCTTTTCCCCCCATGTGTAAATAGGCACAAAACATGCATCATATGTGTCTTTTAGAAATAAATATGTAACAGTGTTCCAAAATTACATAAATGTTACCTGTTTTTCATCTCTTTGCACTGCTTAATTCTTGAATTAACACAGGGATTAGATGCCAATTTTGACGTAAATGGCTGTTATTGTATTGCATTTAGGAGAATTACAGATGCAGGAGGGAAAGGCAAGCAGCTCATAACAAGGAAAGGAGTGAGAGGGTAATAAGCAGCCCTCAGAAAGAAGTAAACTAGTTTGGGAGCTAATAAGGAAAGACAAGGTGATTTGTTTCCATGTGCTGGGGTGATATCTTCTCTAATTTTGTATAAATCCATCAGAACAGACTGCAAGCAGGACTTTGCTTTCATTTGGCTGTCAGTGAGAGGAAGAGGAACTGGTCTGGAAGACATTCAAGTGGCTGCTCATGGATAGCAGCCACAGGTCCTATTAATAGAGGGTTATTAGTTCCTAATGACAACCAGATTTTTTTTTTTTTTCATTTCTCAATGTGATTTACACAGCCAGAAAGAGTCCTAACATTAACTTGTCTTTATTCATCAGCTCTCCTTGATAGGGGAGACAGAGGCTGGGAGGTCCTCAAGAACGTGAAGAGGAAAAATATGTGCTGTGTTAGATAAGTGAACGCAGAGTTAGCCATGGCCTGAGAGCCCAGCCCCTCTGCTGTAACCTGGTCAGCACTCTGGGTTAGGGGATCAATGATTCCACCTGGGAAAAGAAGAGTGTGTCACAGAGGAGCTGTGCAGGGCTCCCCTGGGAACGCTTCTTCTGGCCCTGGCCAGTGGGAATCCTCCTAGGGAAAAAGGGGGAAGGAATTCCTGCTCCTTGCTGAGCACAGGGGCGGTAACTGCTCACACAGGTGGAAGAAATCCCTCCAGGCACTCTTTGCATTCTCTTTCCCTTCTGACATTTTGCATCAATAAAAAGTCTACACAAAATGAGGCTCTTAAACGTGAAGCTGAGGATTTGAAATGAAGCAGTTACTATTGCAGTCACGTTCCCACAGCTTCTGTCCTCACCCAGTAGCAGTTCGTTGGAAAAGAACTTTGTGATACCTTGCTTGAAAATTGTGTGATATAAAATTAAGTTCTTTGCCCTTCCTTGGCAAAAGGAAATATAAAAATCACAACTATAAATACTGCATCCATCATTTAAAAAATGTATAGCTTTTAAGACTATCACACATAGTGAAAACAGATCAGGAAAACAGATTGAGGCTTTTTAAACCATTGGTTTTATCCTGCCAGCTGCACTTATTCCCACTGTCATTTACTATCAGCATTTTAGTGTTCAAAAAAAAAGTGTAAAGGCTCAAACATATTCTTGAAAAATAGTATAAGCTGCATGCTAATGAAGCTACTCTTCCTGAGGGTCTGTCTCCTGCTATTTGTCAATAAAGACATTTAAGTTTCTATAGTAAATAACGTCTGCTCCTAAGAACATATTGCAAAGCAGCAATAAGAAATAGGAGGATAACAAGTACCAGGCATTGTTACTTCGTTGAGAGAAACACTAGTGACTCCCTCCATCAATCACCACCTCTGCCCCTCCCAACCTCCTGAAATTAGCATCTAATTAATTGATGCATCATTCAAAAATTTGAATTCCAGAATATGGCAACACAAATATTATGTAGAGGACAGATCATTAAAACAGCAGAAATATTTGTGAACTGTAAATAATGAAACAGAGAATAGGATTTTGCCATCATTCTCAGCAGCACATAGAGCAATTTTAAGAAGCTGAAGCTGACATCTGACTGACTCCTTAGCAAATATTACCCCTGGCTGCACTGGCAGAATCTACTGGAATATCTGAGACTGAAACACTAACTGACTGCTGCCAAGCCAGGACTGAATCCTGGCTTTCATATTGCTACTTACTGTGCTTTCTTCTGGTTTTGTTTGTTGCTTGGCTGTTTTTCTTCGAAAATTAATAATTTGTGAAAGTATTTGAATTTCTGCTTTACATTATCTCAACACATAGTAACTAAGAAAAAAAAGAAAAAAGTATGCAAATACTTTCCAGTGGTCCAAATAAGATTTATATACTCTTATCTCTCAGCATTGTTGTTCTGAGCAATAAAAGCCATGAGAAATATGTGAGGGTAGGAGGGAAAGGATAGCCAAGAGGATATGCAAGTAATTTAGTTTTTATCCCAAAAATAAACAGCATCATTGCAGTGTGCATAGATAAGCACTGCTCCAGCTCCATCAGGGGGTTGTGCTGCTCTCTATATGGCATGATATTTATCATTCGTTCAATGACCTTCAACCATTTACTTTGCTACACTACCTTGGTTCCTTCCTAGAATAAAGGCCAAGTTTTACAGAATTAGAAAATATTGGTTTTTCCCTACAGTAGCTTTACAGAGGTCTACATTTGCCTTGTAAAGCAGGGCAACACACTTCCACTGTGCTGCACTCACACAGATCACCCCATGACTGAATTTTTCTTTAGTAATCACAGGACCAAACACAGTCTTTAAAGCACTGATTGGAAATCTGTGTTACTCTGGGAATGAGGCACACACCTCCAGGATGTTCGAGTAGTACAGGACTGGGTACTGCAAGTATTCAGTCTGGTTCAAATGAATATATGGATCCAAGTATCCAAGTACAGTTTAAATATTTAGTGTTTTGCTCCTGAAGCTCTTTGGAACTGTCCCAGGAGGACGAGTTGTCTTGCAGGAAGGTCCCACTTCTCCTAGGGTAGCAGTATGCCATTTCTGTAAGTCGAGGACATCACCTGGCTGAAGGCTGTGAGTCATTCCTACAGAAATTACTCCTGTCAGCTGCACTTCTGTGAGAAGGGAGAGATGAAGCCATACACGCTGGGATTTGAACAGAGGGATGTGAGGCTCCCCTCAGGAGACTCCATGAAGGTGTTTTACTGAGATTAAAAAGAAGGGGAAAGGAAAAAAAAAAAAGGCACACCAAACCACTTGGAACATGTGAAGAAGTAGAGCCTTTGCAGTCTCACTAGGTAGGATAACACTCATAAGGGCTATTAGCCTCCATATTACAGATCAGCAGAAGAGGTCAGGGACATATTTCAGCAAAGCAGTATATCTCAGCTCAGCAGAAGGAAGCATTTTAATCTTCTTTGGGCTATTCACTGGGCTAAATCAAATGATATAAGCAATCATTACGGAGTTTAGGGAACAGGGCTGCACTTCAAGTCCCTGGATTTCTGTGGTTGTTGCCAGAAGTAAATCAAAATTAGGGGGCATCTCCAGTGCTATAGAGAGTTTCCTTGAGAAAGACTGAGGGATATTGGATTTTGGAAGTCAAGGAGAGGAGTCCATCTGATTCTGCAATAGTTGAATATTTCAGCCCCAATTCTGCACTGGGGCTGAAAAGACAAAGAAATATTTAGAGAGGTTGCTTGCACACTCTTGTTTTTAGTGATAATGGTAAAATTATGGAAGAGCTTTCTTGTCTGTTTTTTAAAAAATTAAACTTACAATCAAATATAAGACTCAGAGAAGAGTTAAAAACAGACAGTGAGGGTAGTAAAGTATTTTGTATTGCTCTAGCACTTAATTAGGTTTTAAATTTAAAAATTGCAAGGTTCAAAGTCGAATGACTGGTTTCAACACGATCTAATTTTATGCAATTTAGATCATTGTATGGGTGCAAATTCCATTTTTCATCCCTCTACAAATTGTAGGTGGGGGCAGGTAAGAGGGAGGGAAGATTTTAGGTAGGGAGGATAATCTGGCTAAACTGTCCCACTGATTGGGTGGGTGTAGGGAGAAGGGGAATATCCTCTGTGCAGTGTCAGAAAAAGGCAGAAATCAAAATTACAACATTAAAAATAAATGTGACTCATACATTTTGAGAGGGATGATTTTGTCCTAGAGAAATGCCATAATATGAATTCCTGGTCAGTCTGGGATATTTACAAAGGTGTCTGTGTTTTTGTTTTCCTTTATGCATGGTCATTGCCTGTTAGGAACATTTATTCAGTTTCACAATAAACATTTCATGCCTCTGTGTCCTGCAAGGTCAACACAGCTTATGAAAACCAAGCTTCTGTCTGTCTCCCTTACCTCATCACTAAAATTCCCAGACAGAGCAGAAACTCCAAAACTCATCAAAACACTATCAGTCAGATTGGAGAGAATTAGAGATGAATACTAATTTTAATACTTCCATTATGTATGCACAAGATAACTATACTTGAGGTAGAAACAAGCAATACATCTTGAAGGACTCTTGTTTATTCACTCTTCCCCAAAAGAAAAAAAGTAAAGATTCCATTTAATGAAGTGAGAAGGTGAAGGGAGTTTTACTTTGTGAGTGAGACACTTAATGAGGCAATATCCTCTTGAATCTTTGAGATAAGCTCGAGGTCAAAAGTAGACAAATTAGCATAACATTCATATTAATATATTTCAGAATCAGATACAGAAACAACCTGCACTCTGAAACCTGCCTAATCACAGACAGCTAATTTTCAAAGGAGTTTTGGCACTCATTATGGTGATGGATGACAGAACTAAAAACATCAACATTTTCTTGAGATCTGCCATGCTTTGTAGGCACTTCTCTTATGTACTTCAGGAACTGTATTTTATATTTTTCATAATTTATTTAGATACTCAGATAAGTAAAACGAGGTTCCTTGAGGAAGATATTTTGGCATGCTGCAACACTGTCATTGTGTACTTGCCACACAGATAATCCAGTGTGGTACTGTATTCTAGTACCCAGAAGTTGCATTGCTGCTATCCTAAAGCTCTTATTATATCACAACACGATGAGAAATACATAGAGACATTTCTACAAACAAACTCACATGCAAAATATTCTGTACAAGAAAGAAGCTGCTATTATTTATGGGCTTTCTCGTGCACATGTATACAGATGCACACGTACAAACACCCCGCTGCTCTCATAGCTGTGTACACAGTCTGTAGCCTCTAAATGGAAATTATTTAATTACCTTCCTTTCTTCTAAAAAGAATTTAAACATTGGTATGCCCCAAAACATTGACAACTCTGGGTTAGCACTACTGATGCAGTCCAGTAAAAAGCAAAGAGGAGGGAAAGGATATGTGGAAGATGCTATTAAGAACATCCCCAAACAATAAAACCCAGGAGTGAAAACAAAAAGGCTCCTATAATTGTTTCCTTAAGTTTTCTTAAGGAATGAATCCTGTTGATGAGATTGCTTCAGGCTGCCTGCAGTTCTGTGGAGTTCATGTGGACTAGTCGACATAGTGATCTTGATTCTAGGACACAGTGTATTCCTTACAGCCTCAAAATTCACTGCTGCTGGAGAAAATGAATTTTAAAATATAGTATTAATCTTCAATAAAAATGAAATACAGCCCTTTGCACTGCAAACACAGGGTTTGGATAAATAGTTATTCAGGGCTTCATCTTAGGAGTGTGTTAAACAACTTTGGAGTCAATGAACACACTCAGCTTACGCTGCCCACAAGGGAAACTGATGTCTTTTGGCATCTTCTGTGCTTGGGCTCTTTTTGATTACAGTGAAAAGGACCACAAAGGGCTCGTGCCTCAGGCAGCAGAGATTAGCCAAAAGCACATATGCCTAAAAATAAGAGATGACTGGAGAGTGCAAGGCAAAGGCAGGGATGATGAGAAGATTTATCCCTCGACTTACAGGAAGACAAGGCTGGCCAAGGGCCTACAAGCAGCAGAGGCCAAGGGAAGGGAGCATGTCTTATCAGCCATGAGAGCAGAGAGCGTGCTGGCAGCTGAGGACACAGATGTGACAGCTGTGAGCCAGGTCACAGCCTCCCCTCTCCCACCCCAGGGCCTCCACTCTGCCTCTCCTTTGCCACAGGAGGAAAAGCTGCAACTCTCTGGGTGCCACGGCCATGGATGCTGCTGCCACTGCCATTGTTACAGCTGGAAACGGCTTTAGCACCTAAATACCATTTCTGCACAATTTCACAACATTGCTCCTCTTGCCTGACCTCCTCCTTTTCTTGCTGGCTGTTTTCTGAACAAGTCCTGGCTGTGGTCATCCCTGCCTGGGCTGTTTAGGGCTGAGAAGGTAATGGCACAACCCAGTGGATGAGGCATCTAGAGACCCCTTCAAGCACCAGTGAAACCACTGCCCATTGCCAAGAGCTCACCTCTGCTGGTGCCTCAGGCTTCAGCTTTCATATTTGCAGATGGCTCTCTCCATGGGGTAGGGTGACAAAACAAATCCTTTTCCTGATGAGAACCAAGGACAACTTTCAGGCCCAAAAGCACAGACAATTGGGGACTAAACGGAGGAACAAGAAGGATGAGACCTCACAATCTGGAGTTGTAATTGGACAATTAAACCCCAATATGCAAATGGACCAAAACTGATAAAAAATGTAAGATCTTGTGACCAGTTGGCTGTTTTGTGGCTGGCTATTTGGTGTGCAGCCTTGGTCAGGCTGTTGTCCTGCCCCAGGTAGGTCCTGAAGGCCTTTCAATAAATCCCTACTTTATTCTCTAGCTCTGTCCAGTCTTTGTTTCAGGTCAGCCTTCCAAGGCATCACTGCCTTGGAACGGCTGGTCCCTTCCTAATCTCTCACTGTTGACCTGGCTTTACAGGACAAGGTTGTGGCAAATGGGGAGGCTACAGGGCTGACCCACACTGGGAAAAAAACCTAAACAACCCAAACCCCAAAAAACCACCCTAACAACAAAAAAGCGTTACCAAGCCAGAAAAAATAAATACAAGAAATCCTCCCTCCTGAAAAATTTTTCCATGTCTAAGAAAATTGCTCATGAAAACCTTTTGTTCTCCTCAGAATGTGAATATTCACCCTTAGTAGAGATGAACAGAAGTTTCCTATGAGTTATCTAGAAATCTTATAACACAACAAAAAGAAAAACTCAATTAATGGTTTAGGGGTAGGTGGTATTTTTTTCCTCACTGTCTTTACAGTGTGTTCCATCTTGTATCTTTAAGCATTATAGTTTCACAAGCATTATGCAAAACATCATGAGGATAATCGGCACAATGGGGGTTCACTATTTAATGAAAGTAACTCTCTTGTTTTTAATTATAGCATTTAAGATCATCTTATTGTCAAGTGAAATACAGCCTTGCCTTTTTGTGATTTGCCTAGGATTTAGGAAATATCCCATCACCTTCTTCTTTTACAATAAAGGACCATCTCCCACATTTTCAGGTAACTGTATACATGTTAAATACTCTGTTTGGGAGTTTCCCAAAGCCAGGACTAAAAAGCAAACCAATCAAAGGCCTTGTATGAACTTCCTACTGGAAAATATTTTACTAATTTTAAAATACTGTAAAAGAAGCAGGGCAGAATCTCAGTTTTAGATATCTCACTCCAAGATGTTTTTTAATTTCTGGAATATATTGTTCCTCACATTTTTGCATTTTCTTCCTCCTACAAGGTAAGTCCCATGAATAAAACAGCCCCAGCGCTAGACTATTTGGAGCAGACACTTCAGCAGCAAGTAATTAGATTTCACACATTTTATATTTTCAATTATTTCATTTACACTATAATCAATGTTTTTCACATGTAAGGAATGGTATATTAGAGATTTCTATCTTGAAAGAAAAAAAAAACAACAAACAAAAGAACAAAAGCCATTATTAACAACTTGTTTCAAATCCTGTTTGCATGGAGATATGCACTATACCTCAGCACCAGAGGAAAGGAATTGTATCCAGACACATGTCTCAAGACCAAAAAGAAACCCATAATTGCTGTGTTTAATGTTTGTATCTTTTGTGTATATTTTAACCATATTTGCAATTTGCAGAGCTATTTGCCTGATGGCATTATTATAAATCTATTAAATCCATCCTTTGAACAGATGGTGCTATAAAATACTATTGTATCTGGGAAGAGGTGTTTGAAGACGTGGTGTATGTGTAGGCATACATGTGATGACACCTAGAAGACCACAAAAGCTATTTAAAACAGATAAGTACACCAACTGAGAGGGCCAGTTTCCCAGCATGGCTGATCGCTGTGTCTTTTTCATAATATCAAATGCCATCTTTTCAGTGCTTGTAAAATAATACCCACTGGGCTTTGGAATAAAGGTCTCCACTGGTACCTCAGCAGTATCTTTTTCCCTGAAAGCTCTGTATTCCCAATGGATGGTCTATTTCAGCAAAAAGAGATAAACAATGTGTCATGTTTTTAGTTTCTCAGTATTTTCAGGTGGATTTCCTATTTAAAAAAAAAAGGAAAAGAAAAAAAGAAAAATCTGTTATTGGTATAAAAATCCAGCAAAAGTTTAAATATTTCTTTTCATCATTCCAGCAGCAGTAACAATATTTATTCATTGTCTTTGACACTATTTTTTTCATGCAAATATGCAACAGAAATAATAAAAAACAGATAATATATTATTTGATTTGATGTACACAGGAAGCTGGCTCCAAGTGCTGAAATTTGTACAACATGTTGGCATAGTTCAAGGAGAGCAAGTTTGCAATGAATGATGATAATTTGCACTGAAAGAAATTAGTGCCTATTTTGATTAGGAATTAGCCTTCTGTTCAAATTTCAGTAGAGTAATGTATTCATTCCTGGTTAGAGCATTAGCTGGGTTGAAAGGGTGAGAAAAAAGCTTGTGGACAAAGGGAAAATTAAAAAGTAAAAAGATCAAAGAGCTATTTCTCTAGTGCAGTAATAAGGTAACTTACATGGTTCAAACAAATCCCTACCAATGTGTAACACTGAAATGCACATTTTCTGTGGTACCCAACCTTTCTGAGGTAGGAACTCCTATTGTTCAGTTTTTAGGATTACATTGTTCAGTTTTTGGGATTACATTGTTCATCGTGCATTTTTTGCACCTAATCACACCCAAATTACTCAGTTTGAGAGGCAGGTAGGAAAGCTGCCCTAGGACAACATGAATTAGTTGAGGATGTTTTATACACTTCATAATTACATACATACAAATACTGCACAGCTAAAATTTTTCCTCCTTCCCTCTAGCCCTGGTATGGAAAAACAATTCATCAATCATCTTAAAGCAATACATGTTAAGCCTACAGAAATAGTCTTGAGAGCTACTGAAATCTTCAGCTGCCTCACTACTGTTCCTACCCAGGGAGCCACGCTGGACAGGGCTACAATTCTTCCAATTTCTATCCAGGAAAAACCCATTTCCAGAAAGAATTGGCTAGAAAATCAGCTTTATGCATTAAAAATGCAGCAGAGAACAAATGAATCCTGAGCAATCTCTCCTCAGCAAAAGTCAAAGTGTTGACTGTGATTAAGTGGAATCTGGAAGGGTCTGCCACTCAAATGTGCAAGCTCTTTGAGGAGTTAATCTATGAGAGAAGCTTAAAAAAACGCCAGTATTTCTGTTGTGGTGCCAGCTGTCAGGGCTCTGACAGTTTACCTCGGCACTGAATCTTCAGAACAAAGAAACTAGGTCATGAAACAGAAAATTTAAGCATATTCCCCATGAAACTCACCTTAAAAGATGAGCATTCAGGTTACTAAGTCAAGGACTGAAAAGTCAGAAAGTGACAAATTTACGGCTGCATGTTCAACTTTCGCTCTTCTTCTTTGTATATCTGCACTGTTGAACTACTAATTATATGACTGCAGAAATAATTGTGTGTAAAGCCCATACTTCAAAAGGACTGCTGTTATTTAATTTTAAATGATTAATCAGAATCAAGGGGTTTAAAATATCTCATTGAAGGCAGTGCTTGTCCGCCAGTGTTTGTGTGTCCCTCCCACAACCCCAATAAGCCTCTACCACCCACAAGCTCCTTGCTGTAGTCATCCACCTGCCCTCTTTTACTGCCTCATTTTCCCCAGTCTCTTTGATCACAGTTCACCCCTTTGGACACCAAAACGCTCTAACTCCAGTGACCAGCAGCACCTCTAAACCTCTGTGTTACTTTTTGTCTTCTGTCCTGCTCATTTTTCATCACTCCCACGAAAATAAGACAGAGGAAGGGGCAGCAGCAGAGGAAAGGGAAGGTTCTTTCTGGATGGAGCTGAGCTGATAAGTCTCCTTTCCATTGCATCCCTTGGACAACAAGTTCAGAAAAGCCAAGGCAAGGACTTTGTCAACAGGGAGACACATACTGGAGCTGATGGACCCTTTTTCAGAAGACAAAGTCACCCATTGCTCACAGCCAAAGGTTTGACAAAGGTCTCCTTCATTCACTGTGAGCCAACTTCAACTTCCTCATGCAGACACTCTTCAATGGACAGCTCCCAGTACAATTAAGAAGTTTACAGTCAAGAAAGTGTAAGTTTCTAAATGCTGATGCTCTCCACAAGAGTAGCAGTGCTCCTGGCTCCCTTCTGTCATGCTCCAGATGGTGAAGGAAAGACACAGTCTGTGTTTCCCCCTGTATCCCAAAGTTAACACAATGCATTTGCCTTGTCCCACTTTCTACCCTGTCACAAAATGCATGTACTCGGCAAACATGCCTAAGTTTTGCAAAGTACTTTCCTCTTTGGGAAAAAATAATACAGTGCTCCCATAAATCAAACCTCATCCCTTAATGAATGGGCTATTTCCAAAGGACAGACAAAATCTTTCATAAGGATAACAAATAAAGCTGGGGAAAAAAAACCCAAAACATGGAAGCCTTCAGGAGTATATTCACACCACGGTTCCTCCAGGTCATGGATTTATGGGTCA
Organism: Sterrhoptilus dennistouni; assembly: GCA_013397095.1. NCBI lineage: Eukaryota > Metazoa > Chordata > Aves > Passeriformes > Zosteropidae > Sterrhoptilus > Sterrhoptilus dennistouni. The sequence continues at coordinate 462,368 of VWZU01003154.1, read as the reverse complement.
AGTCTATTAAAAAATACCAGCAATGAGTGTATGGCACCACGTACAAGGCACATAGAAATAAGGCAGATTGCATCTACTGTGTATTTACAAAGCCATCACTCATAAACTGGTCAGAGAATAAATGTTTCCTAAAGCCATTTTAAGCTCATTGAAATATGGTCCCTGACAAACACATCCTTTACAACCTCTTCTAAGTCAGAAATGCTTTTCAATTTAAAAGTAGGAGGTACAGTTTTCTAAAGCAGTACAGAAGTGGTATATCCTTCTGCATAAAGCGCTTGCTTAGTGAATATAATTGAGGATGGAAAATACATTATTTTTCTGTTCTATCTACCATAGCAATTAAAAACAACAATTAATTGGTCAAGGTGCAAAATGATGATTTTAATTACACTAGCAGAGTAACATAAGAGGTTCACATGCAGTGACTACACCCTTGATTGGTCTACTACAGAGGAAAAGATAGGATTGCTCCCCTAGGGCAATGTTCTCCACCTCATTCATGTTGATTTACTTCACAAATAACCTCAGTAACTTGTTTTATTGACCTCCCTCCTAGCAGGTTTTTGAAAAGAAAACCAAGATATTCTTTCTTTTTATGGAATTATTTTATTACTTTATTCTATTTTTAAACACTACTGAGAGAAGTATGTGCCATATAAAGCATCATATTTTTCAATTTGTCGTGTAATTAAAAATTGCTTATGAATGTAGCAGAAATAATTCTAAAAGAATGAAAAAGCTGATTTTCAACATTCACACTACCTTTCAGAGCTCACATAATCCAGACATCTTGCTCCCACTGCTGTCACACTGGAGCACACTCAGAAAGCAGAGCACCAAAAAGACCCTCCTTTCTTTAATTATGCTTTTACCTCTCCCATCATAGAAATAGCATGCCCTAAGGCAAAGTAGGAAGAAACAGCAAACTCTTTCCTGAAAAGTTCATAAAGTAAACATGATCCATATATCTAAGACTCTATTCCCCTTGTACCTTCAGGGAGAGAGGAATATTATTGAAATTATTAAGTTCATTTTACTGTCTAGTGCCTTTGAATAGTATTGTTAAATTGGAAAAAGAATATCACTGCACGGTTGAAGCCAGGGTCTCTAATCCAGTGCTAGAGGCACAGAGAACTGTATTCACATGCTTCAGAAGATATATATTCAGATTTATATTAGACATTTCAAGCTGAAGAGGGCAGTTTCACGCTAATGCAATATCCCAGCTTAAATGGCTTTGTCAAAACAAGGTTTCTTCTGATTTCTGACCTTTATTTGGTTGAACAAAAACATAAATACAGAGTCTGTCTTCATCCCTCCTGTTTTTATTCGAACACCTGTGCTGGGCCATATTCATAAAGATGTTTCATATCCCATCATGCATCTTCCAGATGGTTTTTATTACAGAGCTCCAGGAAGAATTTTCCTCTAGCCCCCTTCCTTGCTTCCTCAGAACAGTTAATTAAAATACTTCCGTGGAGATGCACAACATGGACCCACTAACTAGTGTCAGTCATTGTACAAAAAATGAGCCTGTTTTTTGGGTAACTGGTTATTGAAACAGTTTTTTTCGTCATGGCAGCCTTTGTTCTTATTGTGATTCAGCAGAACTACTGAGACATCAATTAGTGTGGTTTCTGAAAGCTTTTATAACTCATGTTTAAAATGCCAGCCTCAACCACAAAGCACTGTAGTCCCATAATCTACAAAATAAGATTTGGGGCTCAGTTTCCATGTACCTAAAGTTCTGCAATAATAAAAGTGCGTCTGCTGAAGACATCTGTTAGAACTCGGTAACATCTAATTTTTATGGCAAATAATAGAGTTCAGCTCCATAAGATTAGAGGTTATAGGCCTGGCCTTTCGGCTGGCTTGGCATTCCTGTTGAAATGTTCTGCCAGCCACCTTAATATATGCATTAAAAAATCCCCATGACTTTCCTTCTCCTCCTAAGACTCAAAATAAAGCAATAGTTTCGTCTCTAAATGCTTTGCTCCATGGCATTGTTGAGCCTATGGCAGTACCTGTTTGATGGGACTGACAATAACATTATTTCTTTTCACTAAAAATAAAGGCTTAATGAGGTGAAATTCAGAGTTAATTATATGTTGGAAACATATACTCTGCTGGAGAGGAGGTGGAGTTGCAAAAAAATCAGTGTATTTCAGGCCAGCCCTACTTGTATTCCGGATTTCAGATATTGAACTTTGTCAACCCAAAGCTTGAGATTCAGTTTCTTTCCAGATCAAATTCAGCATTTTAGCACATGTAAATTGAAAAATGACACACAGCTATTGTTGAGGATGTTTTTGGAAAACAAATAGAACAACATTACCATTCATAACAATCAAACCATCTGTGACTTTTAACCAAAGTTTTGCATTCCCTTTTAGTCCAAAATGCTGTGAGAGATACTTATGATTCCCCTGGGCAATATATACTAGTAAAACAATCAGATTTTAGATGTCTGTGAAAATCATGAGAAGAAAAAGGACACTGTCACTTCATCTATCTTCTAATATAGAAACCAGTGAATCACTAAGCAAAACTCCTCACTGGGACATTCTTGTACAGGCTGCAGAGAGCCATTCACCGAAGGCTCAAATACTACTAAATATGCCTCTGAAAAGCCAGAAGAATCTCGGAAGATTGTGCCATCAATATTAACATAACCTACATAAGAAGGCTGAGTATGGGAAACATAAGACTGGAAAGAAAAATGGTCAGCCAGCCTACAGACTTACTGCTGGTATTTTAGAGATCTAAGTGGCCTGCTGGGCTTACTGAAAGAGAGAAGAGCATGGGACAGGTCATGTTCTGGGTTTTACTGCCCCTCTGTGCCCAGCTTTCCCTCAGGGAAAAAGCCCTTACTCCAACTATCCCTTTCCTAGCTCAGCAGCTTGTACTCCTTCTCCTTCCTTTCTAGGATGACTTACTACCCTGCTGTTTCTAAGAGACTATGCCTGCACAGATAGTGCTAAGGGGTGGAAGAATTATCAAATCCGCCACTTGCATGATTCATAAGATTTAAAAAATTGCAATCTAGGAATGGAAGAGTGCCTGGAATAACTTCATAGACCTACTCCACATCTATTGCCATCCTGTCCTCAGCTATCACTCATTTTAATATGCTATGGCCCTGGTTCCTCATTTATCTCTTCTGCTACAGTCATGTGCAGCTCTACAAATCAAGTACAACCCAGTGGAAGGTATTTTTTAATTTAATTTCAGCAGTGCTTTATGAACAAACCTACAATACACTCTTTGGAAGTAAGCAACTGAATTTTAACCAAAACAACTCAAAACACACTTTTAAAAAAATTAACACTTAAATCTGTAAAACAATCACACACCTATCCAGAGTCTTTTGCTCCTTCCTGTCTTGTCACCTATACTAGGACAAGGGATAGCCATGGGCACCATGTCATCATACTGACAGAGCTGACTGTGTGACCACAGGCACGAAAGAGGGAAGGGGAGTGTAACCAGGGAGGCAAGGACCCAAAGTAGCAGCAGTTTGGAGGCTCTGTAGGTTTAGTTTCAGACCTGCAACTGAATTCTCACCTCCATGGAAAGGACTTTTGCTACCTACCCACACCACACACCTCCCTTGTACTGGATCTGACATTCACCCTGTCTAGAGCTATAAGAGCTGCTGAGTATTCCCCTCTCTTTTAGGAAGAGTTACTGCACATTCACCTGAGTGCCAAACAGGCTAAAGAGAAATAGCAGGAGAATAGGCCTGACAGGGAAGGGATGGACATGAGGAAGGGAGGAACCCCTTTTCAGAGAGCACAGCCAACTACATCAGCTGAAGCCATGTCACAGAAACACACCTCCAGAGACAGGTGAATAATCCTGCAGATTTAGCTAAACAGTCAGGAGGATAAGCAATACTTACCTGCTATTCCCTCTTCCCAGTGCATGGCTAGGAAGCAGAAGAGGAGGAGAAGACAAGTGGGAGAAGCTCTCTCTCTCTCTAGTCCTTAGGCAGAAGAGCTGAAAACAGTGTTTTCCAAATGGGATAAAGTACTTACTCAGCACCCCAGAGTGGGGAAGGCTAAGAGGATGCTGAAGTCACAGCCACAGTCCATTCTCTCCTCTGCCCAGGGGTTAATTACCTATCTTCCTCTTATTTAAAGAGTGTTGTAAAACAACAGGCTAACTCTTTACAAGTGGAGGATTATTTTTATCATTGTAGGTTTTTAATGAACTAATATTAAGAAATACTGTTGTTTTCTTCGTGCTCCTCTGCTGTTTTTAATGAAGTTCTCTGTGTGCTGGATTCACCTGCAGAGCTCTTTAGGAACAGAAGATTGGTCATCATCAGGCAAATCTTTCTTCACCTCTCATGATTCTATTTATGATATACTGATTAATCAATCATCAGAGAGATTAAAGTTCATCTTTATAAAATAAATGGCTTATGGCTGCAGCAAATCATGGCTTTGAAATTTATTGGAAAAGGCTGTAAATTGTCAGTCATATTATTACACAAATAAATCAGATAGTTACTGCAAATTGATTAACTGATTCAAATTTTTTTAGGAACAAATTGTTGCTCCAACCTATTTTTCTCTCTTCTTGGACAAAATGATTGCTTTGTAGTCTGTGTGAATGATTGCCTGTGTGTCCAAGGCCACAGTTATTGCTTTCAGTTGCTTCACACACATTAACGTTTTTTTGAGTGTCGTTCACCACAATTTGTTTTCACATGAGCACCACTCTATATTTGAAAACAGTGAATGGTACAATGGCTGTTTGAGATGTTGAAAATAACACTGCAATAGCATAATCAGCATTATATTTGTACATGGAACAACCATACAATTAATACAGATAGGCTTTTTCAAGCTTCACAATAAAAGTAGAGGACCAAAGTTAATGTCCTACACTGACAGAGAAATATTTAAGATCCTCTCTCTACATTCCTTTAATTATTTAATATTCCTCTCTCTATTCTTCCTCTCTACTTGTTTGCTGTTATCAGTGCTGTTGGGTGAGGAGGTGAAAAGGGAACGGTGGAACGTGTCAATAATGGAAAATAAAGTTGTCTGAAATTCAGGACTTTCATTGCTGGTATTACAATGAATTTTTTTAGTGAAAGTAATTATATAGAGTTACATGAAATTAGAGATTAAGAGATGACCAAGCACAGTTACCTTACTCTTATTTTCACTGTGTTTGTACCATCTTCATGTCTCTAATAAATCCCCCTGGATCACATCAGTGGAATTTCCACTCTCAAGTCAAATGACTCTCTGTTTCATTTCAGTGCCTTCTTGCTGTGACCAACCCCTCTGCATGCCTGCAGGATCCCTTCTGGAGAAAACCAGGTAAATTCCTCTCACCAGATAAAACCCAGCTATGTCTCCATGGCTGGATCAGCACAGGCACTGCTCAGATGCATAGACAGGTCTGCACCAGGTTTTTCTCCTGCTGCAGAGAGCTGTCCTATGCCTTTAACAGGTCCTATATCCTCACAAATTCTCTTGGCACATCCTGCCGCAGGCACAACCTGAAGTGTCACCTTATCAGAGCACAAATGCAAAAGGCTGTCATCTCTGGCTCACTGCAAGAAGTATCAACTATTAAAATTCCTTAAAACAGCTAAACCATCTCAAGATGAGAGAATGCTTTGCAAGGTTATGAGGTTCCTGCTTCAAAACACCCCAGAGCTGGGCAGGAGGAAGAAGCATTCATAAATGCAAGAGCACTTAGTGGTCACTTATGGGAGTATATATCAGCTCAGGTTATTGCTGAGAATTTTAGAACAGTGCCACTGGAATATGAAAAACCATGGGAATCCCATTTGAAGGTAAAGCCTCAGAATTAGCATGGATATGTGAAAAGGATGAATCAGGCAAGTTTTATATACACAGATTATATGACAGGCCAGAGGAACCTATGAGTGAGATACAGAAATCTGTGTCACACATATGAACCTGGGATTATTCCATGTGCCATCCTCCAGGACTAGCCAGGTCTCTCTAAAAGATTAATAAAGAGACACACTTGTGCCACATCTTCAATAAAATGGACTCCATCTTCTTGAATGTGCTGTATCCCTTTGGTGGTCATTGTGTGTGTGATTGAAGTCATAAGGTTGGTGGAATCCTCAGATTAACAATGAAATATGCTATTCTACTGTCAGGAAAAGTTTTGGCCCTTTAGGACACAGGCTATCAGTGTCAGTGGAGTAGCATGTTTCTGAAACTTGATACAGGAAGGTGTGCTGCCATTTCCTATGCTCAGTGAGCAGGAAGAAAGAAGCTACAATTCTTTACAACAGTGATAGAACATAGACTTCAGCAAAGAAAGATGAAGCAGATAAAGGAGGAAGAGGATCTTGAACAAAAATGTCTGGAGGAACTGTTTCATGCTATCATGAAGCAGCAGCTCTGGAAAGGACAGCAGACCTGATTAGCAAGTCTGATTCACCCCACAGCCTCTATAGAGTCTTACCTCTTTGCATAAACAATAGCACAATGGATCCTAAAGCATCCACTTTGCCAACATGAAAATGCACCTGAAAAGGAGATGTTGTTTGGTCTCCTGCATACTGGAGTTCCTGGTCTTTTGATAGTGGAATGGCCTCAGCAGCTGTGGGTTATTGGTCATAAAACAGACATGCATGAGGTTAAATATTTTATGGCAAAGATTTAACTGGCACCTGGCAGGTCCTGAAAGAAAAAGCAGAAAGGCAACAGAAATGTCACATTTTCCCTTCTGGGCCTGCACAATGCACAGTTCAGGCAAACCAGAGAATCTGGGCCAGACATTTAAAAAGCCTGGTCACCTCCAACCTAGGAAGGCAAGGCTGGGTACCAGGTGTGCTGTGTCACCAACTACTGCTTGCCCTCTGCTGTTCATCTGCTTAGAAACTCTGGTTTTCAAGGAGGCACAATGGGGAAGTTGCTGCTGATTTTTCTGTCAACAAAATGATCTAAGGCCAATTATTAAGACTTGTTTATTTATGCAAGAGGTCATATCTGTTAAAGGGCCTAAAAATGCCCCCCAAAATACCACACGCTTGTTAACATATTTAAAACCCAAAAGGTCATAGTGTTATCCATTAAAAAGATTAATCTGGTTTGGAACTCATGCCATAAACGCTAAGGATTAAGAAAGCAAGTTAAAATTTACTGGCCTTAAAGGGTCAATAATACCTAGTGATTACATTTAGGAATTTCTTAGGTAATTTCTTCATATGCACTGTCTCATGTGCACCCTATATGCCTCACATAGATATTTATTAATACATTTACCTGTTGTAAATGAGTCTTATCCCATCAATTCAAAAAAATCTGCCATTAGTTGGAACTGGGCTTGTGCTTCCACGATAAACTCCTTCCTGCTGGTGCCTGCAACACCAGACAGCCAGTTTAAGGTTACTGAATTCAATGGAGCAAGGCTGATTATCACCAGCTAAAAGCCCAATCCTTCCTATAAGCATGACCAGTTATTTTGGTTTCTTTTTTTAACCGTATCCCGAATAATACCTTTACAAAGTTTGACAAAAGTTTTGTGCTTTTTTACAATGGTTTCTAAAACATTAAAAATCTCTATAAATGTTGTAAAGATTTAACAATGCCAAATAATAAAAAAAAAAAGCTCTCTGCAGGTTGATCTGTTCCTATTCTGAAGTTCTCTGTAGGCACCCTGCTTCATAGGAACTCTTTTCCCAATGTAACCGAATATCCTTTTAATGCTGAAAACTGTATTGTTATTCTTAACTCTTGGACCATTATTTGCTTTGGTTACATCATAATGAAACCCTTTCTATAGAAGTCAGCTGGGCCAAAAAAAAAGTCCCTATGGAACTGTGACAAACAGAATGTGCCACCTAGCTCACTAATTTTGAAAGATCACAGTCATTTTTTTCTGATAAATCTACTATGATGCCTGTAATACACTTTTAAGTAGCACCAAACAGAGCTGTTGAACTTTGCTTTTCAACTCTCCTCTTTTCTTTTCTTTTTCCTGTTTTGCCCTGAGGTCTCTGAACTTTGGCAAGTATATGAAAGTCCTCAGAATCCCCATGATTTTTTCTCTCTTTTTTTTCTGTTTCAGACCATTTTCTGGGTTACCACTAAAAAAAGCCATGCTGTTGTAAGCCAGCTGTAAGTGCTCCACTGTCTCTTGACAATCAGTGACCCAAAGAGCTGAGCAAACACAACTGCTACTGAGCTCCCTTTAAGGTGTCCAAATATAGAAATATCCTTCAAAAGACCAGCAATAGAAAAATGACAATATTGTACATAAAAAGAGGCTTCATTAACTTATTGCTCTGAATATTTAAAATATAGGGAATAAGCAAAACCATAGTGTATTATCTTCCTTATATAGCTTAAGCAACTCAGAGTCTAGTGGACCTGTAAAACCCACCCATAGGTGTTGACAGAGAAGGGGACCCTTGGACACATTATCTGAATTTAGAAATGTAAATGCCACATGGTACAGTTACGATGCTGTGATTTGATAATCTGGGTGAGAGACTCACGTGTCCCTCTGATATATTCCAAGTTGAAAACAAAGCTTCAAACTGGCTTTTGGAGTCAATGGAAAAAAAATCAATTGTTTTCCAAAAGGATAAAAGATAAAGCTAACACTAGGATCTAACACACTGCAGAAACAACTGCAGAGAAACATGTTACAAAAGCTACTTTTCATTTGGCTTCAGACCACTGTAAAATGACGCACAATTTTTGTATTCCTTTGTTTAGCAAATGCATATCCTATTATTTTAAAATAAGCTCAAGACTATCTTTAATATATCTCACTACTCCATGAAAGAGTTTGTCAATTTAAAGAAAAATATTGTCCTTCTTTTGCACAGTTGGTTTTAATACCGTGTTAAGCTGTTAAAAAAAAACAAAGTCATAATAGCCTTCCTTAGGTTCTCTTCTTAGTGGCATTGCCACCACTGAGTTATTATGTAAATTATTGCAATCTGGTTAGCTCCTTCCATCTCTTTTCTTAACAAAAGGGGTCCGCAAGTGCTAATCAAAATGTTGTAATTTACATATTAATGAAGTTTTCATAATGGCATTTGCTTCATATGTAATATGACTGGTATGGAGACTCCTCACTCTTCTTTTGAGCAACCACTACATTTTGATTTCCTGAAGTAGATGATGTACATATGAAAACAAACTGTAAGTGCATCACAGTATATATATATATATAAATAAATATTTCTACATATCTTTGATATCAGAATGATACACTCCAGTGTTTGAATCTTAAATGTAGCCTCACTTGTGGCTGTGAACTATTATTTACTCAAATTCCTTTGAACATTTCTGTTGCAATCATTCTGAAAATGCTAAAGGCACATTTTTCTGCTGAGAGTGTGGAGCACAAATAAGTAGTGAATCATTTATTTGGTGGTTTAAAATAAGAGAATGAAGAGGAAGAGGGGGATGGAGAGACAGAGAGAGGTATAAAGTTTTAAAAATACCACAACCCACTCTGATGGAAAGTTGAAAGGTAAAAAATTTACCGTGTTGTGAGAAATGTCATATTAAAAAACAGCTGAAAAGGGAAGAACACTGAGGTTCTGTTTTCCATTCTGTTTTCTACTTTGCTGTTATTTTAAAATAGGGCTAACACAAAAACTCTGTTTAGTATTACATCTTTAAAGCTTTGTAATTAAAGATCCAGGATCATACCTATCTGTGAATTTCTATTTTCACCTGAATGGTGAGTGAGAACAATGTTATGGCCTTTAAATTTAGGATGGAAATTATTAGGAAATCTCAAAAAATATGTGGTATTCCAAGTGAAATAAAAATTGTCATTGTCAAATCGAATATCCAGATGGTTCTTTTTATAGCTTTCAGTTATGGAAACTTTTCTTTAAAAAATCCCAGTAAAAAATGGAGATGAGATTAAATGTCTACTTGATAAATTAAATGGACCATGTAAAATCTCTCAGAATGATCAATTTTATGTAACTTTTTTTATTATTCTTATTTGAACCTTTTCCAGAGTTTAACTGTTTCCTTCAGGAGTGGACTGTAAACTTGATCATTCTAGAGATGTTTATTCTCAGCGAGAAAACAATCATAATCCTCATCTGTTCCTCATGTTTCTGCTCTAAAAATCCCATTTTTTTTGTTATAATTTTGTCTGGGAGCTCATTTTCATTGGCAAAGACAGTAACTTGGCTTCCTGAATTTGTAACTCTGCGAGACTGTTTTTCTTAAGGTGTCCCTGGTAATGGTTGTATCTAAAGCTTCATGACAAACACTTCAAAAGCACATTAAAGACATGTGGGAGGTATGGAATGATATTTTTAAAAGATAATTTACACTGAATCTCAGGAAAGCACTTGAGAATAAGATTGATTCAGCTACAGGGAATATTCCCAGGGGTGTTGATAAGTGTTTCATTGCTTTGAGTATTTAGAACTAGTGCTAAAGAAAAATTATTTTTTTTTCAAAGCATTTGAAATTAGAGTCATGTTCACTTTTATTTTTTGTTCCTCTTTTTTGAAACTGACACATGATCAATATTTTTAATTTACTGAAATAGCTAGTGTTTGAAAAATGATATATTTCAATAACTCTTGTAATCACATTTTCACTAAGCAGATTGGAGTTAATTCAGAAAGGGCACAGAAAATTGCCAGTCAAAATTTAATAGTAAGATTTTAATTCCATAGTTTTAGAAGCGTATTTTTCAACCACAAAACCCAACACATATGAAAATGTAGAGCACCTACATTTTGAATGAAGTTAAGCAATGTTTTGGAGATCATGGCTGCTCTTTGCATCTCCTATCCTGTTCTCAGCATTTTGTTCCCTGAAGGGAGAGGCAAGGACAATGTACAATGACACCCATCATGTCCCTGTCCCATAATGTTGTGCAAGGGAAAGAGGAAAAGCTTTTTCTGTACTTGTTGCCCTTAAAAAAAGACAATTTATGAACCTGTCAGAGACAGGCAACTTTTTAGCCATGTGAACTCCTTATTAAAAGTAACCAAAACCTCAAAAGTGGCAAGTTGGCCATTCTGATCTAACTGAGCACCTAAAGCAGGGAATAACACAACCAGCATAATTTACCACACATACTGCACAGAATGTCTGCCAACAGATAACGAAGCAAACACTGAAAATCCTGCTTTGAAACCTGTTTTTTTTCCTCCATAAAACCTGGTTGAGATGTTTTCCAACTTTGTATAATTTCTATGAAGACTTTTGGCAGGATGTTAATGCATCCTCATGTTATGGTCAGTTTATTTATCTTTAGATACAGAAAAATTACTAAATTCTCACTTTTAGTGGACAAAATTCTTTCCCTTGTAAGGAGAGGAGTTCTGGTGTTTTAGTGGTAGGTGTGTTGGCTTTCTTTGCAATTCAGAACCAGAGGGAAGATATATATACATTTATATATATATTTATATATATATTTATATATATACATATATATATGAAAATATATGTTTATATACCTGGCTTTCATGTATAGGAGCCCCTGCCGATCACAACCGATTTACTGGCACAGATAAAAGCATGTACACAATCCAAGGAGGAGAAGGAAATTGGATGGTTTGTTTTCATAAAACCTAGTGGGTTTTCTCCCAAGGATTTTTTTTATCTAGGATGGATATGCCATCTTTTTTCTAGGATTCACCCAAACAGGACTTTTTGTACTTTTTCCTATCTGTAGTATACTCTTGAATATAGGAGTCTTTTTATTTTTTTATTTTTTTATTTTTTTCCCCTTCACTTCTTACACGTTTGGTGACTTTTTAACCACCAGAACCCAACCGAACAAAGAGTTGCATGAATGTTGTCAAACAAAGAATTAATCTGAGAAAGCAGATATCACTCTGATTCCATAAGAGTGGTGGAAGTATTCTTCTCAAAACAGAAAGGCTCCGTTTTGAGGCATATCAATAATTTTTTGCACTTGTTCTTTATTGCAGAGCACAAAGCATATATTCTGAATCCTGGAAGACAAATTTTAAAGTCACCTTTTGCTGTGATTACAGGGAAACATCAAGCACAACTGTGTATGGGTACCCAGAGAAACAAAACACAGTGTTTTGAGGAAAGTTCTCAATCAAGCATTCCTAAGGGAAAAAAAAATTCACTGATCCATACAGTGTCTGTTACTTCTCATCCCAGATCAAATGGCCCACCGGAATTCTTTGTGCAGATACTCAAAAAGACTTCACAGACAAAATTATTTTGAACCCAACAGAACTGCCTTACAGAATTTTCTATTTTCGTACAGATCTGCACTACATTCTGCCTCTCAGAAAACTCCAGCAGAGTTCTTTCTGTAACATCAGCTACCTATCAGATTTGATCTGCTTAGATCAGATTTAGAAAGGAGTGTAAGGGAAATAGTGAAAGGTTTGAAAGCATTCCCTGGGAAATACGCTCTACAGGGCAGCAGCATGAAATTACAGGGGAGGAAGGCAATGGGAGAGAAGCAAATTTTCAGGAAGGTGTTGCCTCTATGACATGCATGGCTGAGGCGTGGGAGGGGACAATAAAGGCTCACACTGGCCAGTCTTTACCCAAGAAAGGCTCAAATAATTTAAGCACTCCATTTGAGTGAGTATGGTAAAGATTAAAGGGTGCATGGTACAGAAGGGGTAGAAGTGGCAGGGAAGAGACAAAAGAGTGGGGCATGGTGGGGAACCTGGATCTGTGGTGGTGAGAGGAACACAGCTGGTAAAAGCAAAAGCCCTTGTTAGGAACTAATGAACCTCTCTGCACTTAGGAATTACAGGATATTAAGGCAAACGTAACTAGTTCTGTGAAGATCTGCTGGGGGAGAGAACATAAACCTGGACCACCTGTGTTGACAATTTTTCTCACCGTGGGAAATTTATTCCCCACTAAGTGTTGAAACATATCTAATACCAAATCCAGCTCTGAAATAGGAATTTAAATGTTCCCAGTAAACATATTTCTTACTTCTGTTACCCACCCTTCACATTTCATAAAGATAAATAAGTGACTTGAAACTAGGTGCCAGGGATTGGAAATGAGTCCTACTTTTCTCTCTGCTTTTACATGTAATGAAACACAACTCCATGTTTCAATAAAATTAAGTTTGGAGTCCAGCCAAAAACTTTTTTCTGTGCTGTAATTTCATTTAATTTAAGAGAGAGGTGCTTCTAATTATAGCTTTCCATCTATGGCCAGGAACACAAGGAAGGAAGCACATCACTGACTGACACTTAGAACTGATGGATGTCACTAGGACACCTGCTTGGGCAAGAAAAAATGGACCAGATGGCCCACTGTGGTCCCTTCCAACCTGACCCATTCTGTGGTTCTGTGACTTGGGGTGAGCAGCAATGGCAATCTGTTATTATGCTCCCCTTGGAATTCAGCAGAAGTTCTCGTGTTTTCACATTTTAAAAACTGGCATGTCTAATTTGTGAGCAATGAGACATTATGGAAGAAAATGTCACTGAGCAAAAGGTGGTATTTGGAATTTATGATGAGAATTTGAAAAAGAGAATTTACCTGGAATTCTGAATGAACAGATCTGCTTTAAAGTGTTTGTTAATTCCCCAGCTCTAGCTGGGAAATGCAGCCCTCTGACTTGGCTCTACATTTCAAATACATAAGCAAACAGAGAAGAATTTTGGGCCCATGTGTCTGGAGATCTGTTGCTGTCCAAAACAACTACTTTCTCCCCTTTATCTAGCACTCCCCAAGTAAATATAAAAAGCCTATTTCAAGTCACCTCTCAGCCGCTGTTAACAGAAATTTCTTGCTTTTCCATAGTATTTCTGTTGGAAACAATTGCCAAAGTGTCCAGACTGTTGAATCACAGGGAAGTTGAGATTTAACCTTGGCAGGAGGCCATGTGATTGACATTTCCATTGCCAGAGTTTGTCCAAGTGATTTCGAGAGCCAAGTAGATTTCATTTTGCCTTATTTTGGGGTTATCATTCTTACAAGAATCGTCTCGTTCTGGCAGGATCTTGATTTAAGGCTTTAAAAGTCAGCTAGGCTCAAACTGATTTTGCAAGGTCACAAACACTGCAGGTTCTCTCCATAATATGGAATTAGAAGATTGAGTGTCAGTCCTTTCAAGGTCCTAGTAACACTTAGATGTGCCTCACAGTCTCATTCTCAATTAGGGCAATTTTTAAGGCTGTCAGCAGCTCACATGGTTCTCACCTCCATATTTTTTCCAGGTACAAAATCCTGAAAAAAATTTGCTTCCCTTACATATTCAAGCTAGTTGGAGTGCCTTCCTTTGTGTTTTATACTCCAAATTTTCATCCAATCAAATAAAATTCCATCTTTTCAAAAAATATCTGTGGCTATAATTGCATCTCCCACCCATGGGGGCACAAAAGATGGAATGCCTCCTTGCATTCCACACTTGCTTATGAAGGATCAGCCATGCAAAATTGTTACCATGTTGGCTTTAATTGCCATTTGTTTTATTAATTGACAATAATTAGTTATTGTCAAATATATTGCTGCTTTTTACACCAAGCCTTTCCCTAGGGAAACAAAATAAGCACTGAACTGTTGGTAAGTGATGGTGGAACATGGCTGTAATTGGTTTACTATGAAAACACTATGAGTTAACATGTAGATATTGCTATTCAATGGTAAATGATTAGCCCCTTCAGCGAATCATTTTTAAATTAATTTATTTGAAAGATGGTAGCTTACACTAGACCCTAGGCATCATACATGTGTGAACTGGCTCTGAAATGCACAAGTCCCACTGACTGATGCAGACTGCATGAATATGAGCCCTAGGTGTGATGAGGGGGTCCTGGAGTGAACTTCTTGCAGGTTAGTGTGTCTGAGTTGGATCAGTTCTGTGGGGCAGGTACTGCATGGCTGATCAGACCTGGACACATGCAACACTGCTAATGTGTCACACTGGGCAAACACACTTTCTCTGTTAGAAAACTGAGACTAAAGTTGGACATTTATTGTTGTTTGTTTTTTTTTTTTAATTTCAAGCATTGTATAACCCACTTTTTTGGGTGGGCATTTCATGCTGACATACACCACTGTATGCATGATATGTGAGGTAATGCCATTTACAAGAATGGGGAGAAGCCAAATCCTATCAGATCTTAACTTTTAAGGTCACCAGTTATTTTTAAATCCCTTTGTTATATTTACCATTGCTAATTTTTACTGCTTGATCCCTGCCCTTTTAGTTGTTCTGCTAATTACTACTTCCAAGATGCTCATTAAGACCAAAAGAGAAAAAAAAAATGCAAGGAAATGGTTTATTAAAGTTGCTTCAGAACCTTGAAAGAACAAGGCAAATCTATATAATCTGAAGTACCAAAAAGATGCTTTTTAACCAAAGCAGTCAACAAGCTACATAAAGTTTTATTTTGATAATGACCATGAAACAACACAATAATTACTACTACTTACTACTTGCATTGCAGTAGAAGCGACAACAGAAAATTGTAAAGCAACAACAGAAACAAATCCTTCCCCACAGAGCTTTGGTCCCAGCCCAGACATGTACTTAAATAAATATACAACTTCAGGTAAAGCCACAGAATTCAAAATACAACTCACACGCTTCATGTTAAACATGTATTTAACAACTTTCCTCAGGAGCTTAAAACGTTATGAATCTCCTTTCGAGCTTGGCAATAATCAGCTATAAGATGCTTTATCTAATGAAGAATAAAAAATGAAACTTCATTTATATTTTTCCTTCAGTCTTTTCCAGTAAGAGTAATTTCCATTTAGGTAAAAAATCGCTTCCTCTGAAAAAATACCCCACAAACATACATGTCAGGGACATCTACTGGATCATAAATATAACTATCCACAATACATCCAGGCATAGTCCTGTTATTTATTATATACCATAAAGAACATCTTCTTCCCATCACTTTGAATTATACTTGATGTCATGCTCTGTACCTTCAGCAGGGCACTACTCTTTGTTAGAAAAAGTCACTGAAAGCAAACACAGTGAGCAAACTGAAGCCTGGCCAGGAGCTTGTATTGAAACAACAGCTTTCAATTCCAGCATTCTGATGGAGATGCCTCTATAGCTCACTTATCTTTTCCAGTGCCATTACATCCAGTCAGAAATTCAAGGACTGTTAGACAATAAAACTCCTTTTTTAATTTTTTTGCCTCTTTTGTCTTCAGTTTCCTATAGCTGTTATTATTTGTCATCCATTTCCTCTCACACACAAGCGAGCACTTTAGCCTGCTTGGTGCAGCTTCACAAACTGAGGGCAAAAGGGGATATCAAGGCCATATTAACCTTTTTTTTTTTGGTTTACTGAATACAAAAATGTTGATAATTAAAAATAGTATTTCTGGTGTTCTGACTCAATAAGTTAGATGATGTTTTCACCTGTTTGGACCAGTAACACAATATTTTTTGATGCTGTTGTCAACCATTCTTCAAAATTTGCTTTGTTTGTGCATGTGGTACCAGCAGTAAACTGTGCTGGAATAACGAGAACAGGGATTGGCCAGGGTTCATCAGTCCCATGGAGGAAGAGTTAGTCCATACTGACAGTACCCAGAGGTGTTACTGGGTGGGGTTCGAGCTGGAGACACTGCAGGGGAGAAACAACTCCACCCCAGCCAAAACCAGCACATTATCCCCCTCCCTATTCCATACCACTTACAGCACACTCAGGTCTTACACTTTTCAGTGCAACCCCATTAACCACCTCCCCATTCCCATCCTTTCCTATCATATGTGCCATTCATTCCCTTAGTCTATGGACCACACCTGCAAAGTGCCCATTAAATATCCATAGGGTTCATTTAGTCCAAGACTTTGGGCTCCCTTTGTTCTGGTGGTGACTCAGGACCACCACAGGGGAGGTGCGTGTGACATGGAGTTACTGGGCACCAAAACCAGCTCAGGGTGGGTCACTGCTGCACTTGCGCTGCTTTGGGCTTGTTCTCCATTCATTCAGGTGGTTCCTGCTACAGCAATTCCTGTAAAGTTCAACTCACATCATGAGTTATAACAATTCAAAGGCTGATCCATTATGATCTCCCCACCTGGTCCTTTTGGGCCAAGTGTTATATATTGCAATGAACTCTCTCCCTTTTCCCTGGCTGCAACAAAGGGTTTCTGCTCCAGGAATTGCAGTCTCCAGCGTTAGTCCCCATGGGCTGCTTCACCTCATGCATCTGGAAGCTTCACCTCATCAAATGAGAACATGCTCAATCTTCAAAGGAAAAGGGTAAGAATATCTTTGCTTTCTTCACCAAGATAATTCCTGTGTGAAATTAATCACCGTCAGGGTGAAAATGGTATAGATTAAAAAATAAAATTATGCCTGTTCTTTTCTATACTGAATGCAGACAAGACTACATAGTAAAAAAAAAAAGGGAGGGAGGAGAAATGGCAATTGAATTAAGCCATATCAAACTCTCATAAATTTATGTTACTTGTCTGTAAAGAAATTAAGTACCACAGCATGCTCCATCACTGACCCCACACATTTTTTGCTAATATTTTTCCATAATTGATGTCACAGAGCTATCTCAGACTGATGACATTAAGTTTGCAAGTTTCCAGTGCTGTGCTCAAATCAAGGAACTCGGAAAGCAATTTCCAAAAGACTTCATCTGTTTCTGTCTTCATTTTCTTGAACTCTCATAACTATGACTTATTTGCATTCAAGTAAAACTCTTTCCTCAAGATGCTAGAAATTTCCTTTATGATCAGATTTATGTTATGAGGAATACAGTCCTGAACCATTTAAGAGCACAGACTTTTTTCTCAAATTCAAGAAGATTCTGCTGGAAAAATTCATAGGAAAAAAAAATACAATTTTAACTGATACATGTATTTTACAAACTAGGGCCAGAATTTTTTTTTTTTCCTCTTGGACTATACACGTCAGCTGGTGGTAGGAGCACAGAAAGGAGGGTGGAAAAACAGAAGGAAGGATGGATGGAACCCTGCTGGGGTTCCATCTCTGTATGACACCAGCATGCACATGGCCCCTCCCCTAGTGAGTGTGACCAGGTTGTCACCTCCTCAGACACCCCAAATTATTTCACATGTTCCTGGTTCCTACAGGAACCCGAGATCCCCTTCCTGCCAGCTACTCCAGCTGGGTGGGAACTGCCCAATATCTGACACCACTGTGGCTTTGATAGCTGTCTGCCAGCGAGGAAAGATTTGTAAGAAATGGAGAATTACTCATTCAATGCAACGTTAAGTGTTCATAATTGCTTTAATTAGGAAATGTAATCCTGACTCTGAGCAGCTTGCCATCTCCTGTCTCTTCTCAAAACCTGTTATTTTTAAAATTTTATTTTCAGTACTCCAGTCTCTGTTTTAAGTAGATCACTTTCCCATTTTCTTTTTCATTTACTGTAAATACAACAGCAGAATACTTTGCTCGTTGAAATACCCTTTACAATTTCATGTTCAATACTGCTAATTATGTTCTTGACTTACTTATGCTTATTTTTAGAGATTTCCCAATCCACCTCTCACTACTTTTTGTATATATTTTTAAAGAAGCCTTCTGTTTATAATTATTTTTACACTGCCACTTAAACAAACTTGCATCTGTTGCCTTTTTTCCCTCTAGACTGATCCAGGATGGATTTTAATTTCCAACCAACTGTTTCTAAAATACTTCCTAGAGTCTCCACTAGACTCCCTCTTCAAAATACAATCTTGACCAACAAAGTAATAACCAAAACCTGTTGGGGCATGTCATGTTTTCTCAAAGTCAACTTTCTTGTAGTCCAGAATGTTCACTTGGCTTCCAGCAGCTCCCAAGAATAATTTGAACTAACGATACTGTAATGTCTGGGTGTTTCCTTGCTTCAGTCCTATTAATCATACTTGGTATATATCCTAGGACTTGGTCCAAAATAGCTTCTAACCATCTGAATGCTTCAATAAGCTGTGGAAGAAAGCAATCCTAAAATGCCTCTTAAAATGTGTTCCTCCTCTTCATGTTTCTTTGTTTTTTTGTATTGAGTGGTATCCAAGTCAACATCTGAGAAATTAAAATTCTGCCAGTATCAAACATCCTGCCTTTTTATAGAAATCTCCAATGTATAAAAACATTTGCTGATCCTGTGTTATTTTATTTTAACTACCCTAGAGATGTAAACTCTCTCTGTGGCATCCTAGAATCAACTTACCATTTCATGGCTGTAATTCCTATACAGATTTCTATGTCAGCCATAATATTTCTTTTCACAAATCAATGTTCTGCCTAACCAATTCACTTACCTACTGCTTTAATTTACTTAACCCTTTGGCAGGTTCTGTAGTCTTCATGTTGTATTTCTTCGTAAAATTATTTTAAATGTATCTTACTTTAAAAAACTATAAAAAATGTATACAAAGCATAAAAGCATAATATAAGTGCACAGAAAAATATTGGCAAGATACACACAACAGACAAGAATTTGAATAACAGCTTCAGAATTTAATTTGATGGCCATGCTAAAGTCTCCCTGACTTCCTTAGCTGAATTACAGGGTTTGTTGTTACAGACTTAGGATTCTTCCTTGCTTTTGGTAGAGATGGATATCTGTTTACCCTTTCAAGTGGAAAATGGGTGTTGATAGATCAGACAGACAGAGAAAGAGAGATCAGAAGACAGTTTAATTAGATTTTAGATCACAGAGTCATTGAAAAATGGGGGTGCATCTCTCAGGGTGCAATGCACCACTGAGGGAGTCAGGGTATGGAGAGAGAAAAATATCCCAATCACTGAAGTAAGGCAGTAACTGAGAGATGTCTCAGGCAGTGGAAGAGTGCAAAGACAGCTGGAACTGAGAGGAAGTTACCTGTATGGGTAGGATAAAAAGCCTGCAAAAAAATCATGGGTTTTTTTACAGGATTCAACATAAAATTAGATAAATTTCATCATAAAAATGCTTGAAATTGTGTGCCCTCTGACCCCTGACCATACTCATGATTCTTCCCTATTTAATGTTATTTTCTTTTTTTTTTTTCACCTACCATCAGCAAATAGGAATTTCTAGACTATTTCCCGTGTGCTGTTCATTTCAGGAATCAAGAGGGGATGCAGGTTCATCCTTCTCGTTTCTTTCAGCTCACTAATCAACCTTCTCATTATCTTCCCTAGCATTTGGCCTGTGCTGAATAATCATTTTCCAATTAGGCCTATGTTTCTTTCTTAACTGGCTATCCAAGCACTAATCAGATAACTCTCTTCTGGCAGAACTTCCACTGTATCCATCTTGGCTCATGACAAAACCCCATCCTTTTCTTCCTTCACTGCAGCCATCTCTTTCCTCTGAGTTACCTACAAATGGCTACAAAGTCTTCAGCCATTTGAACAATGAAGTTGTTTAATATAATTTTTTCTAACCAGTGTCTCAGAAACCAGCAATAGGGATGGATTTGGAAATAAAGCTTCAGATGAGTTCTGAATTTCAGGAAATTTCAGGATTTCAGATCATTTTCATTCAGATCCAGAAGTTCCAAACTGATGGCACCACCCTGCATTTTTAAAGCTTTGAAATTCCCATGTATGTTTAATGGGATCAGAACAGCTTAGAAATACACTTGGAGAATTTCAGCACTGGGAATCCCCCACTTGGGACAGGTAATCTTTTTTTGCCTGTTCTGGAGTTGATCATCCATATTCTATCACTGTTCCTCCACCACACATTTTAGTTTTGGTTTTACTAACCAGAATGCTGATAGTAGTTTCAAACACATTCAAAGAAAAAAAGATTCTAATAAATGCCTCAAATATAAACACCCTCCCCAGAGCTTAGTTGACTTCTTCCAAAAAAGAAAAAAATAAACACAAAAAAACACCCCCAACTGTCCCCATATTGAAAAACATAAAACCACTGAACTTTCCCTTCATCTAATGCAGTTAAATCAACTAAATATACTGAGTGCTAAAAAAAAATGGCAAAAAAAGCTGGGTAGCAAGGGAGAGTCATCAAGGAAGACTAATCAAGACTCCTTTTTGTTTTCTATCACTGGCCTTTGCTAACATTATGATCATGGTGTAGACATCTCAGTCTGCAGATGCCCTGAAAATGACATTAGTGATCCACATTGTTCTTTTATGTGTGCTAGAAAATTATCCACATCGAGTACATAAACACTTGTAAAACCAAAATGTTACTGTCTTTGAAACTCTCCTTTTCATTGTGATTTTAATTCAGTGCATACACTGAGGTTAAGGATGCAGGGAAAGGAGGTGTTCTTCTTTGATATTAATTAAAATTACTGCATTTATTTTTCTTTTACTATTCAGGCTACCTCACATTTATAACAGCTTTTACCTTGATTTTTTTTTTAATAATTCAGTAGGGAAAAAAATTGTCTTTTTAGCCTTTTGATTCAGTCTTTTCTGCAAAATGTAGACACTGAGAAAAATATTTCCCACATTTTGCCCCCTCTAATTGTTATAGCTATATTACAGCAAAGCACTTATCTTCCTTTGATGAAAAAAAAAAAAAAGGGAAGAAAGACATCTGGATTACCTTCACATTTTACAGTATCATTGTTGGAAAGCCTTGTTATTTCAGCAAAGCTTATTTTAACTAATTCTCAGTTTTTTCCCAGAACAGGACAACAGAGTCCAGAGAAGTGGCAGAGATGCAGGAGGTCCCTCCTCATTTTCAGCACTCTTAGTGCTAAGGCTTAGCAAAGGTCTCTCTGAGATGATTAATGGCAGGTTTGACTCTGGGAGGTAATTATAGGTTTTGACAAGAAGTTTGAGACTTTAGGGATGAAAGTGTCTGTGAAGGTTTCACTGAGGAAACCAGCCCCTGACAGGCACAACATGCTCATTACAGAAATTTTGAAAAAGCACAGATACCTATAAAATAAGCTAGATACAGAATAATACATTTTTTATTAACCCCACTGCTGCTGATGACATATGCATCCTCCTTGTTGTTTGTGGACTAATGTGATTTGTAACCTCAGCCACTGTAGTCTCTTGAAGACACAGAGGTTCATTTGCTTATGAACTCCTTCTCATTCTCTCTCCTCCATCCCTTTTTCCTTTGAGAGTGAGGTGGGGGAAGTGGAGGGAAGGAATATCAATAAATAGTGTTATAAAAAATAAATTATGAGTGCTCAGAAAGTTTTTTCCCATAACTCTACTAGCTTATTTGCTGCACAATATTATTATTATTATAATTAATAATAGTAATAATTTGGTTTCAGCAGTTTTATGAATAAAGAAAATATTGAAGTGATATACACACTTCTGATTGTCAGAATACTAATTTTCAGTATTCTAAAATGTAATGTCTGTGAACTGGAGCAAAGCCTAATTAAAAGGGCTTCTTTCAAGAAAAAAGGGTCCCTAAAGATAGCAGGGCTTCTGGTAGGAGCTCTTAGTGTCTGTAAGTGGTTTAAACTCTTCAGAACAGCATCTTTTAGCTGCCTCATGCTGCTGCAGAGATTGACCATCAAATTGCACAACTCAAAAACACACTGGCCAGAGTTTCACTACAGACTCTCTGGCTTCCCAGCTCCTTCAGGGATGGAGTGGGATCAGTCTGCATCACACAGCAGAGAGGAGAACTCTCTGTCAATTCAGAACAGAACTTTTCCCCAGAGAAATGCTTTTTTTAAAAAAATCCAGTGAATATGAGCATCTAGCTCTAGGAAAGGGCCATGAGAAGACTTATTGTCAAATCTGAATGTATTTATAATTCATACACTGCTTTCTACATCTTGCCACTGTGAGCTACAGACCTCGTTTCAGTGGTACTGTCTGGCTCCTTTGTGCCTTTTTGTCAACATAAAGCAGCTGTAAACCTGCCTGCTCTGGCCAATTAAGTTGTTTTGTATTTCTGGAGTAGCACAAAGGAAAGCTACCCCTCCTTCTCAGCGTGGCTCAATAAAATAGGGTTATATGGGGCACACAGGAATCACAAAAGTCAGAGTGGAACAGGAGTCATGGGCCAGATTCTTGAGCTGCAATAAAACAGTGGCAATCCAAGGGAGAGATGGCAAATTATGCTAGCTGGGAGTCTGCGTCTGAGATTCCAAAAATGCCTTCTGTCACAAAATAAAATGACATTACTAGGCTGCTTGTTACCAACAATCCCAAAGATATGTCTTCTCGAGCCACTTGTGGGAGTCTGTGCAGAGGGGGCATAGCTCCAAATTAATTTTATGAGATCATTTTTATTACTTTGTATTAATTGTGAACAAGTGCCCCCTTGCAGCAGGGGCATATCAAGAGAGCCTGGGAACTGTCAAGTATCAAGAGGATACTCCCTGGATCAGGGAGTCAGCATGGGGTCATTTTAGGAGGTTTTGAGTTAAAAACAAATCAGATATTTGGCCTGGACTTCAGACCAGGAATTTATCTTACCTGCAAGTGCAATTAAAACTCTCATAAGCAGGAATGAGGTAAGTAACAAAGCTGACCCAGTGAGGCAACATTCATTTTGTTTCTCCAAGAAGAATTGGGTCCTTATTGTTACTATCCAAACTCACATACTCTGCATTATAAAAAAAGAAAAAATCTGTAATATAGATTATCTTCCTGCATTTATTCACTTAACCTAAATTCAGATATTGTCAATGTAGGAATTTTCCCTTGGGCCGTGCTGCTTTGGGATAAAAAAGAGCGTTGTCTAGAAATGCCCAGTCTACTGGGTCCTCTACATTTCAGTTGGAGAAATCCTGGATTTGGTCCACCCTGCTATTGCATGAGAGCAAGCAAGGAGATCTAAAGAGTAACCCAGAGTATTTGTGATCCAAATTGTCCCTGTGTGGTTCTCATCTCTCTCTGTACTGATCAAAAAGGAAACCCAAACTGGTGGTTATCATGAAATAAACATTTTAAGAGTGAGGCTTACCTCTTGAGGCTCACTTAAAATACTCAATTAAGTGTCTGGAATTAGGTGGAAGGCATCAGTACCTTTCTGTCCAATAAGGATTCATGGACTATATAATTTGTATATGTTAATTTAATGATCTGTCGTTATAGAAAGCACATGAAGAACAAGAACAGATTAAGTACTGCAGCAACTAATTGTTTTTTGTGGTTCACCTTTAGTTTCACCTTCACTTCCAGCAGGTACTGGAAGATCATCATCTCAGGACCAGGCATGTGAACTTGAGGAAAAGGCAGATCACAACATACAGAGCAGGGAAAATTATGCAAAACATGAAGCCTCCATGGTGAACTGAGTTAAAAACCTGAAGCGATAATATGCTTGAAATTTTAGAGAAGGTTATTTTATTCTGTGTCTGCAGTAGCTTTTCACAGTTGACCAATATATTCTTTGGAAGCAGCTTCAAAGTTACACACTTGGATGGCAGAAAGAGATTTTTCTGCCTGTACATAAAATGCTCACATAAGAATTGCTTGTATTCTCATGCAGGCAGGGCACAAAGCACCATGGCATTCATGAGGCCAATTGCAGCTAATCAAGGATCGGATAAAAAGCATCCCATTTATTTCAGCAGAATTACAGTACATAGCTGCATTTTCAAATAGTCACTGTCAAGACATAAAATAAAAACTCAAAAAGACATCTGTCAAATAAAATTTTAATGACATATGAATCCGAATAAGTTGTGGCCTATTGTTTGAATATTCCAGCAGTAGAAAAGGAGGTTAAATTCAAATAAATTATTCATTGAGACTAGTTGCATATCCCTAGTATGCGTCTGTATAATTTAAACAAAAAACAAAAGTGTGCCACAGAATAAAATGAGGTTTTATAGAAATACTTCCTTGAATCTGGGTGATGCAATTCCTTATCTCATTCCAAAATAATTATTAAACATATGGAAAACTACTAATAGAGCATAAAAAATACATTCAATTGGCAGTAGACAAATACATTATTTATTACTTCAAGTTATTGATGAGCTTTCATACCAACCCGTCACTCTGTTTTGCTCTGTCACTCATGAACTATAAGATCATCCTACCTCATAATAAATAATTTATCCATAGCCAGTCTGTACCTTTGGGTAGCTGCCCTGATTTATCTGGATATATGCACACAGATATGCAATTTCTCACCAAGAGAAATGGTCAGCACATTAAACAATGCTGATTTGCACAGGTTTCAAACCCACAAGAAGAGAATGCAAAAGAGGGATTGAGGATATTATGGGGATTTTTTTGTCTGTGTGGTTTTTTTTTTTCATGCTAAGAATGTAGTGCCGAATGATATGCAAATGGGGAAGGTTATAAAGAATCTGTTTAAAGCATATGTATGGTAATTCAAAATTGTAATGAAACTCTATTTTAACAGATTTGATATAAGCAAAGAGGGCAAAATTAATACAGAGATTGGTGTGATTATTGCACTGTATACCTTCGAGTTTATGAATAGTATTTGGTAAAGGTTAAGATGGAAAATAAATTCAAGATGCAAGTAATTCTTAGAAAAATTACAATTACACACATTATTGCATTGAACAGATGATATTAGCAAGAATAGATGGATTCTGCAACAATAAAATCATTTATAAGTAAATATCTAATACTTTTTCATCTGTAGCACAAGTATTCTTGACTACACTGAAATATTCTTGAATGCACTGAAATACTGACACAGAGTGATCACTGATGAAAATGCCCTTTGCTTTGACCTGCACAATATTTCAAAATTATACACAATGCAATTATTAACTCTTTTCCCAACTAATGAAGTAAGAATTAGGTTGGTTCCTGTCAACTATACAATAGTATTCAAAATGGTTAACCTGTTAACCTGAATTACAATTTGCATTTTCAAAAAATGCAGCTGGAAGAGACATTTTCTACATGCTTTGTCTTTGGGGAAAAAATTTGCTGGGGCCAGGTGCTAGAGTCTCCAACTCTTTATACTGTGTGCTGGATTACATATTTTTCTATTGTTCGTCTACATTGTTTTATAACTTACTGTGCACAATCACTGTTTCCAAATGACTAAGGAGAAAATATGGGTATATTAGTTACATAAACTAGATGAATTGATTAAATGTATAAGTAGAATGGCCATGAACCATTGGTGCATTTTTTGTTTTAAAAAGGCTAACATGATTGAATAACAGTGTAAACCAAATATTTCCATAGGGAAAGGCAATATTAAGCCTATTGTATAAGGTTTTGACAGCAACTTATATAGAATATTGTAGTGGTACTTTGCATAGTTCCAGTCATGGACATTCAAGGAAGACAGCTTCATACTGGAACAGAAAGAAGGATTTCTAGGTTTATAGGAAGACTAAAAGATCTTCCTTTGTTCTGTTTAGAGAACACAATTACTGCTCATGCAAGTAGATGTGTATATATTGCAAATGTGTGGGTGTGGGTGTGCGTGTGTTAGGGGCAGAGAAGGATAAACATCCAAAAGAAAAGCTATTTACACTAAAAGACAGTGTAGTCTTTGGCACACGATCAAAGGGGAGGAAAGCTCAGTCAGGAATAAGCTTGCTCTGAAAATGAGAAGAATTCCAGGAGAGTGAAGTTTTAAAGCAAATTTCTAGTAGGAGTAATAAGCAGCATGAAGAGTCTGACTGCAAAGGGAATTGAGCAAACCTGTGAATGTCATTAGCACAAGGCAGGCTGTGTCTGCCCCTGCCAGCCCCAGGAGCCTTTCCTGTGCTCTTATAGACCACCATATGGTTTCTCCTGAGTAAAGGCTAACACAATCACATACAGAACCACACGGTCTCATCTCTAAGTGGCCACAAGAAAAAAAAAATAAATTAAGAGAATTGCCTAATAAAAACAAATCAACCAAACAAACTCAGTGAACCTCCCGTCTCTCAGCTGCTTTCTCTGAGCCATATGGCTGGTGACTTATCTTAGCAAGGCACAAAGAGCTACACCACCAATTTATTCTCTTTGTATAGCACCTTTCACCACAACTGAGAAGTGAGAGGCTGCTCAAGGAGAAGAAACAAATACATATGGCTTTTGCATATTAACAGAGGTGCTTATGGAAACAACCGTGGCTCACACCCACTGAAGTCAGTCAGTGTAGTGGCTGAATGCACAGAAATAAAGACTGCCATGCCAAAACCCCTCAGTGCTTCCCACTGACTTCAAAGACTCGTGTTAGGAGAAGGTCCAAATTAATTTTGTACGTGTTATTAAAGTTTTCCATCATCCAGGGCAGAGATAGGCTGAGGCCTCAGGGCTGCAGTGAGCTCTTTTGCAGAATGCGTTTGCAGACTCGCTGAAGCTGGGAGGGGTCTGAGCACCCTGATCCAGCCATTCCTGATGGAAGCCTTGGGTTGTAAAGGCTCAGGGGCTGTGACATGCTGGAAAATCAGAAATCAGACTGTGATTTAGCAATGAGGAGCAGCACAGTCCCCACATATGGACTCACCTCACACAGTGAGCATAAAGCAACCAATTACAGCAGCAAGGCAGCTAAGTGTCTACACTGCTTCTTCATAAGAATGAAACTAGCTACTTCAGTCCCCCACAGAAACTCATTCTTCTCCTTTTTAAATCTGACATCTGCTGTCATATCCAAAATTTTACATTAGAAAGCAGCAGCCTGGAATTTCTCAAATGTGTAAATTTTTCATCTTGCACTGAGACTGCAGCAGTCTTACCTAACCAGCTGGATCTATCTGTCAGCTGCCAAGCAGCACTTGCAATTTGTTTACAGTCAACTGCAAGGAGATATATAAACTCCCTCAGATGAGGAAGATGTTGAATTCACAGAGACAAGTGACAAATGAGCTCAAAGTGAGAATGCATATAAGAAGAGCCTACAGTGTGCCATTATATCATGACACAAATATATGACAGCTACTCCAATCAATGCCCACGGCAAATGTTTCTGAGTGTTACTGCCACTAGAGTAATTTCTTTGTGTTTCAGGGTTTTTTCCCTTATTTTTTTTCCTTGAATGAGACATTCATTCTAAAGTAATAACAAGTAAAAGAGGCACATATTAAAATGAGCAGATCATGCTGTACTGAATGGAGTTTGGGACAACAGTCTGTATAGTGCAGTTGTTGCATCTCATTTCTCATGGAACACTGTCCAGACACCAGTAATATCCTCCACCAGAAATACATACAAATCCTGTGGCATGTTACAAGAAGAGATAAACTATAACCTCACTATCTCTATCATTACATTTAGGCTTAAATTGTAATAAACAGAATAGCCCATATTAATACAAACCAAAGCTTTCAGCACTCATGGGCAGCAGTCTTTTGTGAAAGGAGTTGATTCTGCACAAGTGTTAGTGTGGTATTCAGGCTTCCTTCTGGCAAGTGGCATTTCCAGTTCTTTCCAAGCTTGAAAACCATGCCTCTGTAAAGAAACAAAACAAAAATCCTCTAGGCACAAGAGAAATCCTCCCTGATCCCTCCATATGAAGCTTTCATTGCAGGAGAAGTTTCACAGACCTTGGGCTAATCTGCTGGAAGTGAAGGACCATCTTTGAACGCAAGGAAAAAGTGACACCTACCATGGCAGCTTCACCAGTCTGTATAGATTGTTTCTGGAGGTAAGACAGATCCTTGTTCCAACCTCTAATGCATTTAAGAAGAGTCTTTCTGCTTTAGAAAGTGTAAAGTGTAGCCAATAAAATCTCCTATCTAAGACATACCACAAAGGAGTTTCAAAGTAGGGATCCCACCTTTTCTGATTGAAGCCCATCCCTGCCATTGACTATTCATCCTGCTGCACTGTTCTACTAGGAATATACACTTTAGCTGAAGGTGGTTGAAAAAACAACAGACCTATGTTCAGAACAAATATATAAACCAAGTTTTTCTGCCAGAGACATCTGAAGCAGGAGTCACTGCCCAAAGCGGGCCAACAAGTACTGGCTGAAATCTAATTAGTCATGAGTGAATGACTTTGTTTGGTTTTGTTGTCAGAAAAATCCAAAAACTCACGTCAGAAAATGTAAAAGGCAGCAAGAAAATAATCTGTTTCTCAAAAACACAAGTGGTAAAACCTAGAGAATGAGAGCTCTAGATGAGATACTTGTAGGAAATAATTGTAAGGAGAACGAAACTGAGATTTGAATCCTAAAGAATTCTGAATATATTACAGAGAACATTGCTACTTTTGGTTTAAAAGAATTACTATTTTCTTCCTTGCCAGTAGACATGTCATTGATTTTGAATGTCTCATGCAACTGTCTACTAAAGACAAAGGAATTAGAGACCTGGAATTGTCCCTGAGTATCAGACACAACACCTTCTCTGTGCCAAACACATCACCAGCTGCTGCCTGGTCTTTCATGCTACAGAAAAATAATCTGGGAAGGTGCCTGGGAAGGTGACATGGCACCTTTGGACCAAGTTCTTACTGTAGTTGACCAGAGGGCTGGAGTTTTATGTTCAGCCTTGTTGTTTATTGTCCATTCAGTAAAGATCTGACCATGGTTTGAGACACATACATTGTTTCTTAGTTGCACTAACAGCTATGGGCTAAACATGCAAACAGAGCAAGAGAATCATCATTTCTGCCTAAAAACAAACAAACAAAACAAAATAAAAACAAACCCCCAAAAACTAGAAGATGGACAAGAGTGGACCTGAAGAAGATGGACCTGAATTTATTCTACTAAAAAATGGCAACTGCACTGAGAAAGAAGCTTCATCATGCCCATATACAAGTCATTGCATGGAGCAATTTTCAGTTCCAAGAATAATACGATTTCCATTTAGCCATACATAGCCCAGGAGAGCTGTCCCTGTTGCCAGGCAAAATCAGAGGAATGATTTGGCAGCCTCTAGCTTTCATGGGTCTTCCCCAGTCCTAAACCACATTCTCTGCCCTTGTGAAGGTCTCTCAGGTACATAAGGGTTCCATCTAAAATGATCTATATATTTATGTCTAGCTTTGATGTATTTTGTTGGGGTTGTATTCTGGCAGGTGAATCCCACCCATTATGGGGAGAATCCCCCTGTTTTTATGCTGGGTCAGTAAACAAGATTATAGTCCATGCTTCTCAACAGCCCTGGGATGTGTTCTGTGCAAAAAAATAAACAGTTGCTCCATCTTTACAACCTTTCTGTGTAAAATGCAGCATAAAGAGGTCATATCAGAGCTGAAAATTGGGCCAAAGAGAGTAAATTTTCCTCTGGATGCTGTTCAGAGGATTCCTCTGGATTCCTCTGAATAGCAACAGTTATAATTGCTATTATGTTTAGGGAATTGGTCTTGATCACTGAATGGAAAACACTTTGCAATTAAGAGGGTTGAAAGCATAACTAGATTTGAATAATTGATGTTAATTTCCATTTGCAGAGAAGACTATCACAATGTTGAATCCAAATGCCATGCAATCTTCTGGTCCATTCCCTCATTTCTTGCTTCCATAAATTGCAAGGTAATGCTTACTGGAGAGCCTTGTACAGAATTGCTCTATGGATCACATCCCATTACACCTCTGAAATCAGTAGGAATCCATGCTTGCATCACTCATGCTCACAAAGCAAGTTCTTTCCTTATTTGGCCATACAATTAACTTGAATGAAACTGAACGCAATGCCTTGAAAACAATACTAAATTAAATGGTAATGCAGTAATCCATCAATTACAACAGGGCAACTAATGGCTTGAAATAGCTTTGTACAAGTGTTTCTAGTTGGATTATTAATATAATTAATGCTATGTACTCACCATTAAAGTAGGAAATAAAATATTGTTTTAGTTAATCTCTTCTTGTCATTGATGGGGAAGTGCAATGTAACGAAAATTAATATTCATCATAATGTAGTGCCTAACTGAGCCAATATCTATCAAAAAACCCCTCAAAACATCGAAATTTGATGCTGAAAAAACATACATGAGAAAACATAGTTCTTACTGGGATTGCTGTCAGTATCAGAAATGGTGAGCACATTTTTAATTACCTTTTTTTTCCTGAATGCAATAATAGTCACAGTAGCTTTGTACAGGTTAGAGGGAGAAAGCAAGATCTGAGTGAGGCTGAGAGTTTGTAACCTCAGGATTCAGTTGGTTCAAGTTTTTCAAGGACATTCCCAGATGCACAGAAAGTGGAAAAAAGATAGATGCAAAAAGATAGATGCAAATTATCTGGCCAGCTGTAGTGAGAAGGAACAGAACAGAATCTATATTTGGCGGGCTGGAGCGAAGCTCATTCTTCTGCTTTCTGATGTTACACATGCAGATGATCTGTTACTTTACATTTTCACACTTCCTACTGGCATCAAACAAAGCCTGGGAACCCGGAGAATCCAAAGGCACGTGCATGTGTTTGGAGCTCTTTCCATGAGATTCACTCACAGGGATGGGTGGCAGGCATCACCCTTTCTCCTTTCCTCCATCAGAACCCAGATCTGGGTTATGCCCATCACCCTCCCCGTTTATTTAACTCACCAAGCAATTTGTCCCAGTGTTGGCAGGTGTGAAACAGCCACCAGTGCCACGGTAGAGAGCAGAGTGTCCAGAGTTACTCAGCAGATCCTGCAGCTCGACCACCACTGCCATAGACCAAAGGAGGGTCCTGGCAGTGGCAGGAGGGTCAGGAGTGTAGAGGGGGGATGAATGCCCTCTCTTACCAGGACCCCACCACAGGGACATGCTTGCAGGCCTTCAGGGAGGGGAGGGAGGCTTTGTCTCTCCTGCACTTTGTGCCCCCCATGCAGAGCAGCTGACTGATGCCCAAAGCTGAGGGTACAGGGCTGCTCCCCAAGTGCTCCTGGTGGGGAACAGGGGTGGGGGCCAAAGCCAGGGGGTGAGCAGATGAGCCCACCCCATGACCTTCTGCTACAGCCATCCTGTCTGAGTGACCCACAGGTGGCAGAACTCCTAATGCTCACAGAGAAAGCCATTCTGAAGTGTGATGTGCATGTGCACACTGGGACTTTAAAGCCTTTCAGCCCACTCCTTTGAATGCCTTTAGATCACAAAGCTCTGCACACAAGGCTGTGTTTCAACAGTTGTTTAACACTTCCTATGCATCTAAAACATAGCAAGAAAAAGGAATTCAAAGCTCTGATCTTATGCTTTTTACGGACAATTTACCCCAAAACTGTTAGTATATGATGTGAGCTAAGGGCTCAAAGGTTTAAATGCTGTATCTATAAATAGAAGTAGGACCAAATATACATGCAGAGACACTACAATTCACCATTTTGTGTTTGCAGTGGCCTTTGAAGCAGACATAAAAAAATCTCCATTGCAATAGGAATTGCTCAGAGGCTCCCCAGGAGAAATTACTTGCTCCTACATGGCTTTGCATGGATGAACTGGAAAGCAAAGATAAGGGTACTGGCTCCTCCTTCTTTCACCTTTCCTTCTCCCAAGGTTTTGTCTGGCCCAGTAGTTGAATACGAACAGTTGTTTTAGGGCTCTGTAAAAGCGAGGGAATGGCAGTTCTGCTTTGCTTTCCTAATGGTTTCCCCTGACTCCAGCAAAACACCCTGTGGGCAAATATATTCAAATAGACGGTTAGCACATGCTACGGAGGTCACTTACAGAGTAAAAAGCTATCTTGTATTATTTACAAGAAGTATTAGATAACATTTTCGGCCACAGAGACACAAAGAAGCACCGTGAGCTCATTAAAGCTCTAAAGTGCATGTAAAGCAGAAGGGTGTCTTTTTAAGAGGTTATCAAAGGATCCCACATGTGTATCAAGTCGACTCCAATGGAAGCAAAAAGGAATATGCCTGTTAACATTAATGGGAACTGCAGAGTAAGGAGAAAGGCATTCAAATCCTGGTGTCTCTGAAAGCCAGAGAATGAGTATTTCAGTAATGCTGAGAGTTTAACTTGTGATTTAAAGAAATCGGTACATTTAAGACAGAAAGCATACCTATTAGACATCATGCCTAACAATTTGCAAGCATTTAACATATCCATACAGATAGACTGGGTTCTTTTTGTTTGCTGTTTAGAAGGGGGAAGGGTGGTGAGAAAAATCAGCTTTTCTTGCTGTATTTATTTTATGCTTGTTAGGGAAATGGAAGAAAACCACACAGGATGCCATAAAACCCAAGGGGCCAGTAGGAAAAAAAGGTTAAAATAACTGTATGAGACAGAGTCTTCATTGACCCTGTGCATTCTGTCCTTTAAATGTAAACACTGCCTTTCAAACCAACAGGATTTTGTGTTTCATTAATGCCTGAGGAAGAATAATAAAAATGCAGAAAGTGTAAAAATCGGGCTTCTGCAAGAGAGCTTGAATTAGCTAAAATTAAGAGCATAACCTAGCCAATTAAGGGGGTTTTTTTGTTTTATAGTCATGCCTAAGCATTTTCAGATATTGAAGGAGATGGTTATGGATATTTGTGGCTACACTTCTATGTCGATCAAGAAGCAAACCTGCATGAGAAGCTTGAATTTGTGGGGGAATCAGCACAGAAAAGGGGATGTAATGAAAGAAAAGGGGGATGGTAAGAGGAGGGAGAAAAAAAGCATAAAGAGAGAGAAATAAAGTAATTTTGAAGTAATTTGAGTTTGAGGTAGGAAGAGGGATTGCTTAAGGTTTGTTTTCTTTCTTTTTTTTTTTTAATTTTCTGACTGCCTACAAAAATCCTAGGTGTCTTAATGTCTGGAAAAGATCTGAATTATTAAGGCATGAATAACTAGCAAAACAAACCCTCATTAAATTATAAAGGACTATGTTTTAATGTGCCTTAGCAGAAAAACATTCATTCTAGGAGAAATCTGCTCAAGTGTAGAGCAGTGCCACTCAGAAAACACCCTTCTGCACTTCTTGAGGTCTGTGGATAGTGGGATTCAGGGATGGGAAGCTGGGAACAGCCCTATGTGACCACTCTCTAGTGTAATTTATTGAGTGCTGTCACGGCATGTGGTACTGTGCAAACACGGCCCTAGGGTGTTTATCCCCTAAATCAGACACAGATAATAGAAGTCAGACACAAAATACCAAGGGAGAGCCCAAACCAGATGGAGACAATCCATTTTACATCAGACGTGGCAGCAACTTTCCCCAGTGCTGATTACTTCCCCTTGGAAGAGCTCCTTGCTCAAGCATTTAATTGAAAAGTGACCATCAGTCCTGTCCAGAGAAAGAGCTCCCTAGCAGGAGTTGCAGAGTGGGTGCAGCAAGGTAAATCAGGCACAGGGAGGCTGCTCAGGGACACCTTGGGGCTGAGGACAGGCTGTGGCTCTGGATGCAGCAAGGTTGGATCCTGCAGTGCCACCCTTGGGTAATTCCTGCCCTACTGAGTGGCTGCTTTCCATCTTCACTGCGCAGACAGAATTCCACACCCACCTGCTGCCCTGCTCAGAGCCGGCTTTGGTTTCTGTGCCTGGCTTTACACTGCACAGGCTGTATTTTACTCAGGAGAGAAGAAGGAAGCTGAGTTACACCAGTGCAGTATTTGCCTGCCTCAGCCATTTAGACTGCAAGCCCTTCAATGGTCTGGCCATGTTTATGTATAGGAGGAGGGTGTCACAATCTGACATGCCCTGAATAATTCCAGACCATAAATTTTGGCAAACTTGCTGACACGCCTTTAAAATGATCATAATAAGTATCCCCCAAACAGAGACATCAGGAACCCAAGGTCTGACAACTGCATTTCCCAGTGCACCAGGAGTCTTCACCAAGACAGTAACACACTAAAATGAACTCCTGGGAGATTATTAAAGTACAGAGAGCCCAAGTGACTCAAATGAGAGTCTTTTCCACAGAGAAAGCACTCTCTCAGTGAACTCCCAGCCATGATCTCAAGAGAAATGTGTAATACATTTCCAGACATGAACTTGGAAATGAAAGTTTTTGTCAATCTACTGAAAATTTCATAGCTCATACAGTTATAGGTTTAGAATTTTTTCCAGCACCATGTTTACTTGCAGTTGTGCAAATCTCTTTAAGTTCTGGAGGGTATGAACAATCCTTTTTTGTTCCTCTACCTCATCATCCCTCCCCAGTACTGACATACCCACCCTCTACTTCCAACACACCTAATTATTTTTCATCTCCTGGTCTAACTGAGAATCAGCTAGTTAAACTCAGCTTATGTTTGAAGTTTTCTATTTCTATTTTGAGCCTGAAAGATGCGCTAGCAAGTTCACCTCCTCTGATAACTGTATTATCAGTGTTAGTCCACTACAGATGTTATCTGTCTCTGACTAAAAAACTTACAGGGCAGAAAACTAAACTCCTCAAGAATTTCTAGAGGGGAAACTTCCAATTTACCCAGTTTTCCATATATATCCTTTCATAAAAAGTAAAATAAACACTATTTCAAATATTTTCACTCTAAAAATGTTTCCCGTTACTGAACAAAGACAATACATTAGGTTGTGTTTATCGCATGAAGGAATTTCAACTCCAGTATCATAAGGTCTCATCCTCTCTGATCAGCTCAGCTTTTTTTTTGCCAAATCACATCTTTTCTGTCCATCAGCTCCTCTTATTCAAGAGCCCAGTGACTCCCCACAGGACTCACATCCAGCCATTAGGAACTAGAGGAGAAGTCACCAAAACAAAACGTATTTATTTGCTTCAATAATCGCTACAAACTGGATTCTTTGAATCCTCACTCACATTTGGCCTATTTTGCTCTGCAATTAGTTTCACTGGGAAGAATGGGACACTTGAAATCTAATGCATGCCTCAGTGGGGGTAAGTATAGTGGAATCAGGCCACAATGATGGATAAAGTAAACACATTCTTTTGTTGCCATCCATCCCGTTCTTAAAAACCCTCTTTAAAATAGCTATCAGACAAAGAAGATGATGAAAAGACACAAAATGAGGCCATGAATAACAGCATAATTCAGATTAAGAATCCTAACCCAAATGGCCTTCAGAATTAATAGGCTATTCAAGGAAGCAGAATGCCCTCAATAAAAACAACTATTTGTGTGAAATCCTCCCTTTATACCTCTAATTTAGGCTGAGCTTTTCCTCCTGAGATTCTGTTTTGCATGAATCAATGTGCTGCAGTTCACACCCAGAAGGAAAGAAAAAATATATGTTGTATATAGTAGAAGATACAAAACGAGTAGGAAACATTGCTGCA
This sequence comes from Sterrhoptilus dennistouni, assembly GCA_013397095.1. NCBI lineage: Eukaryota > Metazoa > Chordata > Aves > Passeriformes > Zosteropidae > Sterrhoptilus > Sterrhoptilus dennistouni. Next base: position 426,465 of record VWZU01003154.1, on the reverse strand, counting down.
ATTACAGGCCACTAAATCTCAGTTATTAAAACTGCCTGGTGCATTTTGATTAGTTGCATATTAATACCTAGATAATCACAATATTTGGAAAATATGGACATTCATTTTGGAAGTCACTGGTAGCAAGAGTGAGTGTATGTTATGTACAAAATAAACATTCAGGCATCTGTAAAACATAATATTAAGCTTTATACTTATAGAAATCATTTCAATGCACTTTTTTCCCTTTCCAGTGCAGGGTAATTATAAAGTTTGCAAAATGAAGCCATAATACTTTGGAAGATTGGGGCACCAAAGGCTCACGCTCACTGGTGACATTTTCCTGGAAAAGACTTCCACCAGCTGCTCTCAACTCTATAATGATTGACAGTGTCCATTCCATAGACTCCTGAACAACTGGCTACTAAAATATATTTTCTAACAATTTGCTATGTTTTATCCCCACAGTGTCTTATTCTTTATCTTTAAAAAGCTCCTCAACCCATAAAAGTCTGTACAGCCTTGCTGTTAGCAGGATTCTGTTCAAGTTGCACTGTCTTTTATCTGAGGAATGACTGATATTATTTCTGGTAACAGCTATGACTTTTCTGACATACTTGCATGTCCTTAAAAGTTTTCTAGTTAATACAGGCAAAAGGAACTAAGCATGAAAATCACTTATTAAAAACAAAACAAAACAAAAATATAAAGACTTAGTACAAAGCAAAATAAGGTGTGTTTTGACTTGGTTTTCCCCACCATATTGTTCCTCTGATTAAAAACACTTGAATGTCTCAATATCTGAAAAACCATTTCAGAACTGGAAAAAAAAAATAAAGAAGTGAGAAACCATACTGAATCTGGAACTACAATTTCATCCAAAGAAAAGACCCAACCTGACAAAGCAGGAAGTCTTTCTGAGTGAATCAACCAGGAACAGCTGATAGAACGAGCTCAGAAATCAAATCGTTCATCTAAAATGCTACAAGATGAGGCATATGATCAAAAGAATCTCATACCCTGTGCAAAAGTGGAGTCTGTAAAAGATTGCACATGCTGCTGCAAAAGGAACATGCCAAGGCAATATCCCTTGGTGAAAAGAAAGAGCTGTATAATTTTTTTCAGCACAGCAGGAATTTGTTAAATGTACCAAGGGCAGAGTTCATGACCATTAAAGCAGATTATGCATGGCATTCCTGAAAAGGAATAAGAAAAGATAAAACTCGGAATAATCTCAGAGGAGAAAATATGCTTTTGTGGGTTAAGAACATGCCAGTCCTTGGTCCACTAGAATTTGCAAGGTGCAATAAAGCCACTGGAGAAATTATCAGAAAGGCATAGAAATCGTGTCAACAAATTATTGAAAGGATGTGAAGAGCTAAGTGCTAAATCAATGGGCAAGTCTTCCTTTTCCTTGAAGCTCCAAGAAACAGAAAATAAAGACAAGGATCAAGAGACTCAGTACCCTCCATGATCACTAAAACATCAGGGATTTAATAAAATAAAGTATAAAAATAAATTTAAAATATATTAAAAACTTGCTTATATATATTGATAAATAGCCAAAATTATAGAACTGAAACTGATTTTTTTTCTTGAGTGTCAGGAATGACCTAAGAAGCACAAAGGTTGAGACCATTAAATATGAAATTAATTCTCTCGGTGAAGACAAGTCAGATGATCCTAAGGTATTGGAAATAAAGATGTCAACAAGAAGTTCTGAAGTTTATTTGGGCCTGAAACAAATGAAAACCATGAGAAGAAGGCTACAAGGTTCTATGTTCATTTCAAATATACAGAAGATATTTTACAGCCAAAAATGTATCATGAATGGAGCTCTTTTTTTTTTAGAAGAAAAACAGAAGGTAGTGGTTGACATTTTTATATTGATTGTGACAGTATTTCCTTGTCCAAGAGTACTTAGACTCACTTCACTTCTTTTAGTCAGCCTTACTAGACAATACTTCAATTCAACAGTTATTTTTGCTACCCACTATCCCTGAAATAGTGGGTATGACTATGCAATTTTCAGCAAATTACATGTTCTGACAGAAGCTACTGAAAATCTAAATACAAAACTTGGAGAACCACTCTAAAGCCAGACTTTTCTCCATATTTAGCAAGGGTAGATTACAGTTTGAGACTGGCAAAATATAGGTTGCAAGCTGATAACATCTGGTTTGACAGAAATCATAAAAATAAGAATGTCTGCACATATGTGAGAAGTATTAGAGACTTCTGGATGAACAAGACAAAACTCTCACTGTGATTTGGAGGTGAGGAGGCTTTCATTGATTCCCCAAAAAAGACAGTGAGTATTTCTAAAGTCGTGGACAGCAGTGACACCTGGGAATTTGCACCAGAGGCCTGTCATTGCTGTTCCAGTCTCACAGGTACTCTTGCAAAAAGCAAATATCCCTTTCCACAGTGAGATAATATGGGGAAGACCAGCAGTGATGCTTCTGCCATTCTGGCATGGCACAATAGACAGACACTGCTTGCCCTCAGGGCTTGGAGACACCAGAAAAATAACCAGAAAAATTACACATGGACTCCAATGAGTCCATGGAGAAACAGAAAGGTTTGTGGAGCAACATGTGGCACTTCAGAGGCTGCAAGGACATTCCTGGTGTATGGAGGGGATGTCTGTGAAATCCCAGCCTCCTTTTGGCTGTTAGCAGTCACTATCACTGTGCTTGCCTGCAGAAAGCAGGAGTGGGAAGCTGCACCTACAGAAAGCCATTTCTGGAGCTGAGCTGCTGGAGCCATTGTGCAGTTTGGATTCCACTAGAGACAGCAGGCAGGCTCTGCACAGAGCAAAGGCATCCCACCCCCTGATTCAGAGGGACCATTGGCCAGATGCACCATCAGCAGCTGGGGCTGCAGCTTCAGAGACAGCTTAGCTCATCCAAAGCATATTGCTCCCATGAGGGGAAGGGCCATCCTGCTCCTCCCCTTCCCCAGGGATCTATGCAGGGGTTTGTGGGGATTGCTCACCATCCCTTACCCCTGAAGAAAGAAATGTGGCTGGGGGGTTCTGAGGAAACCATGGGGTTAATTCCCCAGGCAAGTTAAGGAGAGGAACCGAGGCCCAGGGTTACCAAGGGAAAAGAAAAGGTGGGAAATGAGGCCCCCACCCCCTTTCAGTGGCAAGGAGCTATTAATTTGCCTCAGCCACGTCTTGTGGAAAAACAGCCTGCAATCAATCTCTGCTCAGCATTAACTGCAGCAGCAGAGCGTTTCTGACACACTAAATGCACACAATGAATGGCAAGGAGAGACAGCAGACACTTTTGCCATCCAGTTCTCCAACCCCCGAGTTCTGGAAATGGAAAAAATCCAAGTGTTGCCCCACCCTGTTTCTGGAAAAAGACCTCCCATTCCTCAGAGCAGTGCAAACTTACAAAGCACTGACATTATTCACTGGGCCAGAAGTAGCAGGCAGCAGTTATTATCGTTACTCGGTAGGGTTGCTGGCTGAACACATCCATTCAGCAGAGGACTTGCTGCATTTGTATGTGGGAGGCAGACATTGCTCTGCCACGGGACTGAACCCAGCGTCAAGTAATGCATGTTCTTGTTACAGCTCCTGAACAGATGTCATTTTGTCATAGCTGCTGACATAATTTTGAAGATAAGAAGATTTGGAGATTTAGCCCATGATGTTTTAAAGCTAAACACAGACAGGATTAAAGCTTTAAATTTAAACATAAGCTAGATATGGCCTTGTGATACAGGGTTATATCAAACCTGTCCCAAAACACATCTAGAAAAAAGAAATCATTGTACCATCTTTAATTTATTATAATTTCAGTACTAATGTTACTTCAATTATTATTTTACCATCTCATACATTATTAACCACTCTTTTCACAGAATAATGTAGCCAGAAAATCTGACCTCAGATTGCTGTTCTGGAAAAAAAGAAGTAGAACTAATGAGGCTTGGTTTCCTTGGATTAAGTTTTATCGACTTTCACGTCTAGGATGATGTAAACTCCAATGCAAGCTTTTCTCTGGGAGTGGAACTGCTTAAATGAACATCTCCTGTGTGGATTCTCTGGTGTCTGGTGTGGCATGAACTCATGCTCTAGTATTTTTTGTTTCAATCAGGGGTATTATGGAGTTTCTCTTTTCCACACACCTCAGACTTGTATTTCCAAACAGCTATGAAATCATTAACAACTTTTGAATGTATGAATTGCGTTCAGTTTTGTCTGGGTTAGCCCGACAGGTTTGAATCTATTTGGTGTGAGAAAAGAGACACAGGCCCATATGTGAATGGCACAATGGCCACTGAAACACTGTTTTGAATATACTATTTTTAGTGGGTTTATATTAAAAAGAGAAATACTATATAACAAATAGAGATGCAGCAGGAATCTCTAACTTACCTTTAAGCTAACCAGCTTAGGAAAGGTTATGGTTAGAGATAAAATGTGGAATTAATTGCACAGAGCAGGCAAACTAGAGGAAGGCTAGCCTGTTCTGCTCTCTGGCTTACTACAGTTAACATATTGGCACTCAGACCATTTGAGGCCAGTTCAAAGGTTAGATGTATGTTCCTTTCCAGATAAGCTGCACTTACATTTTTGACAACAGTAGAGTTTGGACACACAAAGCTATGTCTCATTGTGGTCCCAGTGTTTATCAGTATAAATGTAAGTCAAGAAAACTCAATAAAAGGTAATAATCTTCAGGGAAATGTGAATTTAAGCTCTTATTTTAAAATAACTCTATTCTGTGATTCTCTGTCCAAGGAAAAGGAAATACTAAATGCAGCTGTGACAAGTTTTTAAATACTGCATGAAAATTTTCTTTACTCATTAAATAAACTTAGCAGAGAACTCTAATTCTGTCTAGTTATCTAGACTCTATATTAGACCAGCATTAGTTTTCTATTGAGGTCTGGTCATGCTCACATATACTATGACAGATTTCAAATACATCAAACCATGCCCCAGACAAGAACTTCAGAACCAAATCAAAGTTTCACAATTGAAAGACGAAAAGAAGGAGTCCTATTGCTTTTGACAGTGTCTGAACAGGTCTTATGGGAGCTTTTGAATCATTTATCAATATCTACTCAAACCTCTTCTTCGAGACACAGAATCACTATTGGAAAAAACATACTGCAAATTATTGTCAGTGTCCGTCACTTTTGATTCCTTTAACAAGACTTCAAACCAAGACCTCACACAATCATCCCAGTGGCCTAAGCTGGTAAAAATAGTTTTATAAAATGGACAGTGAATGGGCTGAGCTCTCTGATTATCCTGCCTGCCATTAGACATTTTAGTAACTTGACTGTGATCTCCTGAATCCAGATATCTTCATTGTTCATGATTATTTCTAAGGTGGAAAGATTGTCCTTCATACTGCTTCATGTCTGCACCATTGCAACCGCAGTTCAGACAGTTTTGCAACTCACTGAAATACTAAGGGTAGATTTCTTAAGGTGTAAAAGGAATTTCCTTCTGGGGGCTTCTAGGGCCTGGGGTGAAGAGGAAAACTTGCCATTCCCGTGAAGTGCAAGGTGAAAGAAGCAGTGATGTTGTCCTACAGAACTATTAATCCCTCAGGTGACTATCACCTCCCTAAGTTCAATACACAAGTAAAGGCTTGTATGCTGAATTTTAATTCTTGTACTTGTTTCTCTCTATCGATTTCTTGCTATTGAATTTTCAGAAACGTGTGAATTAAGAGAAACCTGTAGCTGTCATTTTAGACTCAGGCAGCAAAATGGTTAAAAATGAAACCATGACACAGTGAAAGCCTCATAATCTTCAGAAATGATTGTAAACTAAAATGTTTTTGACCTTGATTTGATTTTCAGTGGTTTTTTATATCACTTTAGTCAGAGATGTTCTTTTCAGCAAAACAGATGAAGGTCTGAAAAAAATAAGCTCTAGAGTCTTGTTACCCTGCTTAGGATATGAAAACTGTTTACTAGTGTAAAAAGAATCTCCAGACTTAAAATAGACCAAAAGTTTTCACTGGGGTCATCACTCTCCTGTGACCCAGCTGTAGCAGGAGAAGCATCAGCTCTTATTTGATGCTGGTGCCTCCATGGGAGGGTAGAATGTGTTCGGCCAAAAGGCAGGATGGGGTTGTGTACACTGGCCCCTGCATGGATCCTCACCTGTGCGTGCAGGTGGCATCTCTGCAGCTCCAAGGATTCCTTTCTCCTCCATGTGTGCTGGCAGGGAGGAGAAAGGAGATACATCCCCTGCAGGGAATTGGGGCTGAGGAATATTCAGAGGAGACTGAGGAATATTCAAGAAATCGCAACAGCAGGTACACATCCAGACCTTTAAAAGACAGCAGAGAACCTCCCAGTGAGGACCCAGATGTTAACTTCCAACATGTGAGGATTTCGTGTATGAAGAAATCTAGAAAACCTTTCTGGACTGAGAACAAAGATGGTCTTCTGAGCAAGGGCATAGTGGGTGAGATCTTACCCTGCAGATCCTGTGTAAATTGCAAATATTTTAGGTTCTCCTCCAGAAAAAGTTTTGGGTTTGAGGGTCAAAATTCCCATGGTATGAAAACATTTTTTTCTTGAAGAGGGATTGGCAGGCTTAACATGATTTTGCCTTTTAAATGTTGTCCATCTATAAAAGCAGCCAAGCCATATGACTGGATTCTTGCCTTTTTTTTTTTCTTTTTTTTTTTTTTTTTTTTTCTTTCTTTCTTTCTGGAATGTTTATAATTTTTGTCTTTTCCCCTTAATTTAGGAAATAGTATCTACTTACTATTATTTTATGACCAAAGAAGAACCATTTCTTTGGAATCATGACCATTAGTATTACATCACACACAATGTCAGACTCCAGTCATTTTTAACAGACAAAAGTGATGCAAAATTGTTTAAAGTGCACAGGGTCAAAACCTTCCTTGACAGAAACTCTCACAGAAAGCAACCTGCTGTTCTCATGAACCTCTCATAGGGGACAGACCTGGGTGAGGGTGGGAGACCACTGTCAGTGGCAAGACTGATTATACGAACCATAGTGGTTTTGTTTCTAATGTTACTTGAGTCTACTGGAAGTACTCAGCCTGGAAAGTGGATTCAAACATGCTGATGGCTGCAAGCTGCTTTGCATGTCTCCTATCCTGTGGAACTCCGAACAATTCCTATTTTTTTTTTAACCATAATTATTAAATAAGAATCCTGCCCCCAAAAGCAGAGTGAAAGAATTCTTTTTCTAGGAAACAGACACAAGGTTTTTAAAACAAAACTCTCTTAATAACCAATAAATATGACCAGATGCTTCTACAAATTGCAAAATTGAAAATACTGTGCTTTCCATGGGAAAAAACCTCTCTGCTTTTTCATTGTGTGCCTCTGAACCTGCCTGTCCACACACAGTGATTTACATGTGCCAATGTACTTAGCTCTGTACACATACACAGAGCACGGATTTTCAAGACTCAGCACAACATATTCATATTTCCCATGACTTCCTAGTGCCTGAGAGCAGACTGAGTACAGGTGGCTTCATAATAGCAAGCATAAAAATGACAACCATTTTTTTATTATAGAATAACACACTGTCAGATGTACCACCATCTGTGTTATTCAGGACTACTGCTCACTGCCTGCTGCCACCAGCACTGGCCCATTATTGAAAAAATTACAGGAGGAGAGGCCTGGCTTTATGAGAGAGCTTGAAGCTGGTTCCAGAGTCAAGTGTGACATAAACCCCAAGGCTGGACTTGTGTGTGTATTCAAAGGGTGTGCCCCTCTGTTACACAATCACAGGGGATGCTCTCTGCTATTTCCTTGTCAGAGATCAATAAGTTAAAATAATCAAGGCCAGAAAATGGTTTGCCTGGCTGTGAGAGAGAAATGAAAGATCCCAGTGACTCGATCTTACTTTCAACATTTGCCTCTGCAGCTGTCATCACCGCAAAACTGCAGAAACACTCCTCACACCAAGCAAGAGTCAGATGTCAAACCTGCACCAGCTCCCACAGCACTGCCAGACTCCTTGGCAGTGGAGTGGTTATTACTGGGTGAATCCTCACAGCACCAAAACCTTTGTCACAATTTGGGGACTGTCCTCTCTATTGTCCATTACCAATTTGCTTTACAATCATGCACTAATTAATGCCGGACAGCAACAATGTTAAAATAAACATGCTCAGTGCATAATAATAACTAAGAGGATGTTAAGACCTCCTATTTCTGTGTTCAGCTCTTTGTTTTCTTCTCTTTTCCCTCACAGTTCCATTGCTAACAAAGAATGCTGAAATGACAAATACTGTGGGTAGCAGTTTCATTTCTAGTAGACTAGTATCTGATTTTAATTTATTGCATATAAAACTAAAACACTGCAAGGCTGAGGGATATTTCCATGATCATAACATTTTAAGTACCTATGAAAAAATCTATCCAAACAATTACCTTCAGAGAAAACACAGCATAGTCAACAAAGATTTTGTAAGCCTTTGTTTGGCCTTTTTGTACATATGCATTCATAATTAAACCCATCTACTGCATAAAAAATAAAACCTGCCAGATGGACTAAAGATTTGAGGTAATAATTACAGATTACACATGGACTAGGTATGGTCCCAGCTGTCCCATTCCACCTGTGAAGGCCCTGACAAAATGCAAGAGTTGCTCCTACACAAACAGTGCTTCCAGGGTGTAAAAAGGTTGTTCACAGCCACAATATTTTGACATGGTTTTATCAGTGAAACCATAGCATAAAACCTAGGAAATCCTTAGCAGTGAGAGCTACTATGAGCACTCTATGGACTATATAATTTTCACATTGCTTCCAAACAGTGCTATGGTATCAGCCTTCATCCATTCCCACATACTCCTTCTCTGTGACAAGCTCTGTGACTTTTTCTTGCCATCTAGGTCTGAGCCCTTGAAAATTCTGAAGTCAACTGGCTTATGTTATCCACCCACCAGCAGTTTATCTAATGGGATACTCTGTGATACATGGTAATAAATTAATGCAATAATTTCATATGATAATGCAATTTGACTCATTCTTTATCTTTGCTCTGAAATAATTTACGAGTGAGGGCTGATTCCAAAGTTACATTGTTCAAAGTTGACTTCTCTCTTTACTGTCTCCATCCAGCCCTGAAAGACCTGCAGAAAGTAGGGCAGTGTAGCTGGAGAGTCCTGTATTATATTCTTCCTTACAAGGTATAATAATCTGACAATAATGACATCAGCTTCACTGACCATTCTCATATTCAGAGCAAGTTTAAATTTCTTCAGATTGCTGTGAAAAACTACCATATATTTGACAGAATCATGATAATATATCAACACATCTTGGAATTAGGAAAAAAAAATAGAAACAGAAATAAAAAATCTGAGCATGCAGTAAGCACTGTAAGCCATGTCTGAAATGACAAAACTGCAATTGATGTGGATAGTAACCCCGTGAGAAGAATGAGTCAAGAACATAAGTAAGCATAAAAAATCATGACTGTTCTGAAAATGCTTTCAATAGGTATAAGATGTCCATTATTATATTGAAACATATATATTTGATTGCTTTGTCTTTCATTTTCTTATTTCTACTGCTATGGAGAAAAAAGAAATGGATTTAAAAAGAGAAATCAAGAAAACATAAAGCAGAAGATTAAATTATCCTTTTTTAGTTTAGTCTTACACAAAATCCATCAAATTAAAAATATTAAAAGCTTTGTTAAATTTTCTTGAAAAAAGATAAGTAACTTTTGGTTAAAAAAGAAACTGGCTAGCTAAGTGAACTGAATGTAAAATATTGAACCTGGTGTTTCTCACTGACATTTTAAAAGGAGACTCCAGGCTTTGGAACCTCCAAAAGAGAATTCCTTTAGGTTGTACATTGTTATGCTGTAGCTATTCCATTTCCTTTTCTTTGTTTAAAATATGGTTCTTCATCTATATTCCTATTAGTAGAAAAGCATATGCAAACAATTGCACTTCCACATTCTTTAAAATTAATGTATTTATTAAAAATGAAGACCTAGTAAATCTGGACTATATTTAAAATTAATTTAGCTGTAAGAAAGCAAAAAGAATACTAAGAACTTCACAGAGCATGAAAATTAACTATGTTATGTTAATTGAAGTTGGATTTCAAACAGAACATGGACTCTTGTGGAGCTTCAATTATGAAAATGGTACATTCAGTTCAGCATAATAACAGTGTTCATTCCACCCCTCGCTGGAGGGTCTTTGAACTCAAGAGTCAAGAATTGTCAAGAAATGTGAGCATCACATCACGCAGAGTGTCTGCTGGGTATGGGTGTTTTCCAAGCACTAACAGGAGCAGTGTTTTGTCAGTAGGAGAGGCTCCGTGAGCACCTGGCCACGGGAATCCATCCACTGCAGACTGCAAACATTACCACATTTAGAACAAATATTTGTCAAGGTTACTTCTACCAGCAGGTGTTTTTCAGGGCTAGATTGACAGTTTGACTAAGCCCATAATTTTCACAGCTGGAGTTTCAGGATTTGTCATGCAACGCTGGCCAGCCTGGCACAGTGGGAAAGAAAGCCCACCATCCTGCAAATGCCCCAGAGTATGTACCAGGATTTACCATGGATGTGCTGATCTGCTGGGACAGGGTCCAGGACACAAATCATTCTTTTCACAGGCAGGAGAATATTGCTGCTCAACAATAGTAAAAGGATACCATTCTGGTCTGGAGGCTTACTTCTAGTTGTGCTTCAGTTTTTCTGTTTCTCTATGTGTGTATATACACAAATACATGCTTGCATAGCTTATTGTGTTGGGAATGCATGTACAGACTAGAAAACATTTACCTCTGGAGTGAAAATAGCCCCTTGCATGCCCTTTGGTCTATAATCTCAGCTATTATTAATTCTGTGGTCTTTTAAGCAATGCCATCTCTACCAACATAAATAAGAGAATAGTTGGTAGTTGGCACCTGGCAAGTCTGGGATCTAAATGATTTGTAAAAGCTCAGTAGCTGCTTCTCTAACTCAGAAAAATTTGTATTGAGTATGATTTTATATGTGGAAAGGATTTACTGGGCTCATTATGGAAACAAAAAACTGGACTTTAATGAGAATTGGCAAGGAAAGTAAGGAGGAAGAGCATAGTAAAATGGAAAATAAAATGGAAAAAGTGAAATATATAAAAGAGTGAGGAGGGCAAAGGGAAAAGATTAATTTGTTTCCTTTCAAAATGTCTTCTAGCAGGTCTTCCTTATGCCAGCTACAACATACTCATACAGCATCCCCAAAACCTTTCTCTTAGCAACCTCCATTGAAAGCTGTTGTTAGTAATGTAGTGATGGGTAAAAACCCCAACATTCTCTGGAGGCTGATAAGATTCCCATCCTTACAGCTACTATTTCATCTTTCATTGTTACTCTGCTCATTTATGTGTGCTTCTTTATTTTTCTTCTGGCAACATATTCCTCTGCTTTAGTTTCATTTCAGTTCATGGACCAAGGAATCCTACATCATCTTCTAAAAAGGAGCTCAGAGTAGTGGCTGAGACTATCGATTTACTCATTTGACAGAGATATTTTCTCTGGCCCAGGAGCCAACTGGAGCAAACTGCAGTGCAAAGGGGAGAGACAGCAGAAGGAGGACAAAAAGTCACAGAAATAAATAGCTTATAAACAAGTGCAACCCAAAGGTGAAACAAGTCTGTGGGTAGCTGTTGCTCGATTAGTGGAAGAAATAAAGTTAAAATACCAGCTCTAAGACAGCTAGTTGTCACTGTGTCAGAGCTCAGGAAAGGCTTTTCCCAGACAGAACATAAAATAACTTCTCCCTTTCATAACAGGCACATCTTTGCAAGCTTTGTGTTAAAAAGGAAATCTGTTTCTTTAGGAGAAGAACAACATGTTTTTGTGACATAAAGACAACACTGGGAGCTCTGGGTAGGTAGAAGAGATGGCAACTCCAACACTCCTGATTTTTTATATTCCCCTAACTGCATCTGAGGAACTGCTCAGCATCCTACTCTGCCTATAGGGGAGTGTTGCATTTTGGACTGAAAACTTGCTAAGAGCCAAACTTATAAGTAACTACTGAAAACATTATTCTTCCTTTCATCTCTGCATCGCTTATTGAATATTTATGTGGCTCTGACTTTCTACCACCAGCAAAATTCCCCAGCCATATCCTGGCAACAAACCTCTGTTCCAGGATTTTTAACCTCATTTCTGCTCTGACAATTTCCTGTTGCCTTTTTACTCAATACATCACTTCACCTTTTTTTTTTTTTTTTTTTTTTTTTTTTTTTTTTTTTTTTTTTTTTTTTTTGTGGGGACAGGTTAAGTGCCCTCCTGTTCCATTATAGAGCTCCAGCATACTACTGCTCTTCCATAATTAAATAGCAGCAAGAGAAGTGGACAGGCAGGATGATGGATGTGATAGAGCACGGAGGAGAGATGGTGGGGTGGGCACATCAGCCAGCAGCAGTGGGAGCAGGCTTATGTGGAAAAACCAGGGTGAGGAGAGATGCAGAAGCACTGTGGTTTGGCAGAAATGACTGTGCAGTCATTATTCAGATGAGGTCTCTGCAGCCAAACAGAGTGCTAGAAACTACATAGCTGTGAAATAAGTATACGGTTATGGGTCATTAAGCCAACAGTATCTCTGTTCTCTCCCTGATGGGGGCAATAACATCTGACTGTGATTTTTAGATTGTCTGTGGTCACAAGAAGGTTAGGTTTCATATTTGTCAGATCAACTGTTTGCTTATTTCTTTGTTTTCTCTACAAAGAAAAAAGTGCAAAATATTCCTGACCCAGAGATAGATAGCTGAAGGAGGGGTCAGATGTTTTCTTCAGCATCAAATGGTACTCTGTGTGTATTTTTACTTAGGTTCATCTGAGAAAGCGTGGGACAACAGAACTGACCCTTTTCCTGCAGGTCAATAATGTATTATTGACTGCAACTTTTGTCCAATTACAACCTCTACCAACAAAGTTGTTTCTCGATCTAAGCAAAAACTAGAGGTGCTCATGGTTGGGAACTTCTAAAGATGGTGACCTTTCAGGGTATATCAGCTTATCAGCTTTCTCCCTTTTTTTTGTTTGTTTGTTTGTTTGGTTGGTTGGTTGGTTGGTTTGGTTTGTTTTTGTTTTATTTTATTTTATTTTATTTTATTAGGTGTGTCTAAATGTGATAGACTCCTCTTCACCATGATCTCTCTTCTAAGTACTGCACAACCAAATACATGATTTAGAGAATCAAAATGTAGATGCAAAGCACTTGCAAAAAGATAGAGATCTCTTCCAATGTCTATCACTTCAGAATCACAGTGCATATCTCATGGTGTACTAGCCTAGTTTGTCAAGGTTTGTGCCCTCATGGCACTGTATCCTCATTACTTACTGCAAATATGGCAAAAAAAAACCCCAAAAAACAAACAGCTCTCTATTTGGGATTCAAAGTGTTAAGCTCATCAGTCTTGAAAACCCAAAGAGGCAAATCTCCTTAAAATTTCCACAGTACACAAATTTGCACTAAGCTTCCAGTTCTTATAGGGAAATTTTTAGCTTTACAAAGCATTAATTTCTCCTTCGGATAATGAGCCACATAAACATTTTCAACTCCCTTATCTTGTCTGCCCCTCAGAGGAAGGAAATATCTTTCAGCTCTGGATGCAGGGCAGTACCACTAAGGGATTTCAGTATTGTGATAGCTCCCCAAAGCCCTCCCATCAGTGCAGCAATGAAACACAAATCTTTGCATTATTAGTAATTCAAAATAACAATCAGCATGACCATTTTAATGGCTCCTACAGCTCTCAATTGGAATTTTGGCTTGCCATCCATTCCTGTCAATCAGCATGGAAAAGCTTTGCCTGAAAGCAGAACTGATTTTGCTCAGCATGGAAGCTAAAAAATTCAGCTACAAGGCAGTTAGTGGTAATATGCTGCTAGAAATGACATTAAGAGAGTGAAAAATTCTGATAAATAAGAGTAAACAAATTAAAAACCGTGACAAAAACATGCTCATACATATAGTTACAGTGGCTTAATAGACTTAGTAATGTGTGACTTTTGGAAACATGGGGAAAACTGGCCCTGCTTTTAAAGACATACACACAGATGTTTTANTTTAAAAAAAAAAAAAAAAAAATTTAAAAAAAAAAAAAAAAAAAAAAAAAAAAAAAAAAAAAAAAAAAAAAAAAAAAAAAAAAAAAAAAAAAAAAAAAGCGCCAAACTGGACCCTCTGCAAGCCTTATCTCACAGTTTTCAGTCAGTCCACTCCTCATTTGTTCCATAAGATACACCTTAAAATGCAATTTCCAGGATAAAGGATTGGATCTTTAATGTAAACAAAGTCTTAAACAGATCTTCATTCCTATTTTCTTGTTCCCGTGCTAAACATCCACCAGCCCATCTCAGATTGCAGCAATTATCAATTAGTTACACCCTGCATTAGTCTGCACATAAGAAGAAAAAAAAAAAAAAAACCAACTCTTCCCCTCAAGAAAAGGAGCAGAAACACTTTTTGTCCCACTCTTTGGGAGTAGCAGGCATAGCTTCCCCCTTATCTCAGGAGAAGAAGAAACAGCCAGAATTGCCCCTGCAATCTGCTGCTGCAGTACTGGGATTGCTCCAGGCTTCCCTTCAGAAGACCTGAGGGAGCAGGGCTGGAGGGCACTGAGGCCATGGAGGCGCATGAGGCAGACCAACCCACTGGGACATTATCTGTAATTGCCTCTTAAATGAAGAATTCAGAAGTGACAGGGTCTCTGCTAACTGGGTTAGACCTTGCCTCCTCCAGTGCATTGCAGTGATGTCTTTAAACCTTGTGGGTAGAGAAGTTCCTTCCTTTCCCTCGCTCTTGCTCTTTTGCTCACACTTTTCTTCTTTCCCTTCTGTTCTCCTTTCTCCCTTTCTCATCTTTTCTTTTTCACATCCCGATTTCCCTTTTGTTCCCTTCTCTTCTTTTTCTAGCTTGGTGTGGGCTGTATTCACACGTCTCCCTTTCAGTAGAGAAGAAATCGCCGCCGTGAGTGCAAAGAGATTCTCTGATGTTGCTGCAAAGATGTTCAAGGGCACAGAAATGTTTTGCTAAGTTTGTATCAGCTCTTTCCCTAGGAGGAGTTAAAGGAACTGGGATATGAAATGCAGTGGAGATCCCTGCAGTTCGTGCAGTGTTCTGGAAATTCACTTGTACTGGCTTATCTCACATTTGTGCCTAAGTTGCAGGTAAATTGGGAAAAGTAAGAAGATACACAAACCTCCTCTGTTTTCGTCACCACCCACTAGACAAATGTTTATCCATCTATGGAAAACTTCCAGTTCAACTTTTTTTTCAGAAAAAATAAAACTATTAATTCATACAATACACCAAGCCTGTGCCTGGAGCAAATTTTTAGAGCTGGGTTATGAAACTTGAAAAGCAGAATCCATAAAGGAAATTATGACAGTGCCATTATTCTGCTAATAATATAGTAATTTCCCTCAGTTAAAATAATGCTGTGGCACAAAAAGCCATAGAACTGCACCACCAGACAGCAAGAACGAGCGAGCAGAAGTCAGTACAACCACATCATCACACTTAAATATTTGAAATAAAATAGAGGGGATTCAGCCACATGATGCTGACATTAATGGGACCCTACACAGCTAAATCCCCCCCCATACATCTACCTCCCTATTTCTGATATGATAATTAAGCAATGGGTTGCCTTCATTCCTGCCTACCCTGAGCACCTCAGAACAGAAGCCCAGTCCCTCCAGGGCAGCCAGGCTTAGGGCACCAACACACAGACCTTGTACTCCTGCACCCCACTGCTATTGGAAAGGGAAAGCTGGCAATATTTACAGAGCTACCTGAGCACTGATCTTCTAGGCTGTGGCTGAGCTCAGCCCCATTCTCTCCAGGCAAGTTCAGGGGCAGGGATGGTGCTGGTTGCTCATGGTGTGTAAGGCTTCCAGGATGTCAGAGGACATAGGGGCTCATGGGCATTTTATAATTATGCAACACAGCACTAAATAGAACTTCCTGGAAAGTCACTTGCAGTGGCCTGATCTCACATTTGTGCCTAAACTGGAATTATAATTATAATTTATAATTATGCAAAACAGCATTAAATAGAACTTTCACCAAAAGTCCAATGCCTAATGTTCCGATTTTCCTTACTTTATGAAGATAACCCTCCACCAACATTCCTACCTGGAATACTTTATTCAATACTACCAGAGATGAAGAATTTGGCTCAAATTCCCCGGACTTATAAAGATATATTTTACTTCAATTTTACTTCTGTGCTATTTCCTATGTATTATTAAGGGTATCAGGCCTTCACAGAACAGCTAGAAATAATTCTGTATTTCAAAATGCCCAAATCTATTTCTTTTGAAACAATTTTTATTAATGTTATTAGACTCTATTTTAGCTTCAAAACAGTGTATAGGCTATAAAAGTCTCCCTATGTTAATACAGAAGTGCCGTAAGTCTAGAAATTAAAAGCAACATTGGCATTCTTCAAGCATTCACTATGGATGAAATAATTTTGTTTCCACAATCACTAAATTAAAAAAAAAAAAAAAAAAAGAAAAAAAGAAAAAAAAGAAAAAAAAACCCAAAAAAACAACCAAGTTAAAATAGCAAAATGTCAAAATGTAACAGTAATCATCACCACCAGTAATTAGTGATAATCCACAGGAGCTCAAATTCTGCTGAAACTAAGTAGAGGATTGTCTTCTAAGACTGCTTTGATATCTCTGCTAGGTGGCTCATAAAAGTGAGAAAGTACATGGGATAACAGGCCTAATAGTTAAAAACTGTTTGGGAGGGAAGCATTTTTCCTGAACTATGTGATAATGCTATTAGCTCCAGTAACCTGAGCCTCAGGGTGATCCCACACCGAAGCAGATAGACAATATCTGAGCAGCAGAGTCTCTGACTCCCAAGAGATTTGTAGACAGAGACAGACGTACACAAGTCAAAAAAAACCCCAACAAAACCCGAGATCAAAGAGTGGTAGAGAAGCTACAAGCTTGTCCTGCTTGCATAGCTTCACATTAATACATAATATTTATTCATCACTATGTACAAATCTGAATGATTCTGAGCAAGCTTAGCAGCAAGAGATTACTTGTCATTTAGCCATGTATCTGACTCAAAAGGATTATTTTAATGCTGATATCAATATTACTTGGTTTGCTCAGGCTGAGTGTTTGCCATGCTGTGACTGGAATTGGGGACTACAGAGTGTATCTTGCTCTCCTAATGCCAGTTCTGTGGCTTGTTCCTGTCAAAGAGAAATCATCACTGCAAAATCCTGGCTGTGACGGCAATGTGAGCTACTATTATAAAGGTATGAGGGCAGAAGAGCACTTCTGTGCACTACTTGGAATCCAAATTGAGATCTGGTGGGTCAGAATTATTCTACTGGTAAACTTGGTTTTTTTCCATTCGTTTTTATGGCCTGAACATGGGAAATGATTAAGATAAGATCCACACAACTAGGGACGGTCACCCAGTTATCGAACCCAGTTGTGATACAAGAATCATGGAGTAGAGTGGGAAACAGAAAATGTGAACTTTCTACCTAGAGCAGAAAACGCCAAAGCAACACTCACTGGGTGCTATAAAAGATAATAATCTCTGCACCTCTTAGAATACATGCAAACAATAAATTAAATAGCCACAATGATCAGCAGGGACAATATCAGTGAGAAAATAATCAACCTAGAAAACAAAGGCAGAAAAAAAATATTAAATTCTTAAAACCAGAACAGCCAAATATTTATGAAATAAAGTATAATAAATATTCAGGTAGCAAAGAGAATCTATTAAGTGCTGTCATATATATATATATACATATCTCTCTCAAGATTTTTCTTCATGTCGACTGCTTTCTTGCTTGTGCAGCTTTCAGCTACAGGTATTTTGTCAATGCATTTAGCAGATACGCTTATGACAAGAAATGTATTAAAAATAAATAAAGAAAACATCTGTAAAAGTGACTAATGAATGTCAGCAGGTCTGTAAATATCACTGAATTTCTATTTTTTTAGACAATCCACACACCACAGCCAACTGATGAAATGCTTATGTGCTACTGAAATATATTAACAAATATTTTGCTTTCCTATTGTCATGATGCCCAAAGTCATTCTGTGTTCAAGTGCAGTGACTCTTTATCAAAGACCTCTACTAGTAATTTGGAGGGAAATAATCTATGTTTTAGTTTTGACAAAGCATTAATTTTTACATTCAAGTAAAGGTCAACTACCATAGCCAGATGCAGCTGCAATGAAAACGTGTTCTGCTGAACAATGAAATAGTTTTTCCATATTCCATGTCAAATGCCTCTTTAAATGAGCTACATTAAAACTGTACAAAAAAAGAGGAACCACTAATCTTTCAACTGTCAGGTACGAGAAAGAATTAGTGAGTTGTGAATTGCAGGGCTCAAACAGGAAAACAGACCCAAAAAGAAAACAGTTGAAAAGTCTGATTTGCAATGAAGGTTGGGATTGCTTAAAAATAGCAAGGACTAAACTGTTGTGGATAGCGTTTTATAGGTTTATGTACCAGATTTATAGGTATTTATAGGGTTTATAGAATTTCAGCTGCCTTTTTAGAACACAAGAGTAAAATATTACAAACAGTTTGGTAACAGTGAAGAATTGGGAAAAATCTGGGCTTAAAATACCAGAGTATTTGTAGTGTCCTGGAAGTAAAGAGTCTGCTCTAATTTTTCTGTACCTTTGATGACCTCTTCATGAACTACCCTCACATAATCAGTTTGATCTGATACTAAGAACTGGGAAAAAACTATTTTTGAACGTGATTCAAATTTAGCAACATTAGGATTTCATTTTCCAGCTTTAAGTGAAAACATATTCTGAGCACTTAAAAAACGTTTAAAAAGTTATGGTCTATGTCACTAAGTGCTATGTATAATTGACAAATGTGTGACTCATAATTGCCAAGTTCATACTGACTTCTATCAAAGTCATACTTAAGCATTTCCACAAGGAAATAAAAATTATGTTAAATTTTGAACTCTTGCTTAAGAGACTAAAAAATTACCTGCTGTATTGTTTTGCTTCAGAAATAAACCTACCAAATTTCTACAGATTTGCTGTTAGAAACATCTGTCTCCCTGCTGCCCTTGCTGCCTTATTACAGATTATGATTCAGTTCAATTTGAAGGGTAGCCTAAAAGGCAGAGATATGGATCCAAGCAGCCCTCACATCCTTAGAGTCTGGGAGCTGTGCAGACCTAGATCTTGAATGAAAACTCTGCTCAGAGGCCGCCAACCAAGATCAGGATTTCAGTCGTATTTGCATTTGTATAAAGCCAGAAGGGTTTGGCTGGAATTGTAGACTGTCCTAAGCCAGCATTTTTAAGCTTCAGTGTCTCAAGAAATCCACAGCTAGACAGGAAACAGAATTATTTTTGAGTTTGTTTCAGCTCCCTGTAAGAATCAAGGGTTAGTTCACAATTTTTTCCACTGACAGGATTTAAAAAAAAAACAAAACCCTCTAATAACCCAGAGAATGTTGAAATCTTTCAAACCAATAATGTTTCATTTTTGCTATGTTAACATGTAGTGACAAACCAGAATTGTTACAAATGAGAAACTCAAAATAACTCATTTCAGCATTTAAAAAAAAAAATTGCCTTAGAAGAAGAAAACATAGCTCCCTAATACTTTCACCTTTCAGTAAACTAATGCTTCTGTTGCATTTCTTTAGAACAGCAATTCTTATTATCCAAGAAGAATGAAGGCAAAATGAGCAGCTTCAAAAAAACAAAGTAAAATCAAAGTTCTTTTGAAGGAACTACTCAAGATGTTCAAATGAGAGTCTTTTGAGGCACAAGGGTAAAAAAAACCCTTTTCTTAACTTATCTTAACACTGAAATTTTTCTTTAAATAAAGATGAGAAGAATGGAATTAACCACATCCAAGTTCAGTCATCAGTAGTGCAGATACCAAAATCTGAGCTGATCCTCCTGGGCATACACCATCAGTCAGGACGAAAACGCAGAGCCAGAGCATGAGTTATCTTCTGACTTGCTTTGGACATCTTAGGATGAAATGGGTCACACCAGAAAGGGAACATTTTCTCTCCCACACAGGGAGCCAGAACCTGGTCCCAGTTCAGGTGCAGATTGCTGTGGTCATGCCAGAAGACTCTGACCCATGGGGTATAGACCACAACAAGAAAAAAAAAGAGGCAGATATGGCTGTCCTACCTGAAAAGCATGGATTTAACCCAGGCAATTAAAAAAGAGAAAGATATGTGTCATCCATGCATGTATACGCCCAGTTTACATGAGGTTGTTGCCTCAACACAGCAGCTGGAATGAAAAAATCCTTTCAGACAAGTTTGCCTTCTCCCTTGTTTTTTCTTTCTCCTGAAGGACGACATAAGATGCAACTTTGCAATTTAATTAAATGTGACATGTGTTGCTATAAGCCACATACTTGCAAGTACAGTATTTATGCCAAGTATGAGCAATCCTAGAGTAATTATGGTTTATGTTTTACAGAGGGCATGTCATTCAGCAGACAAGTTTCATGAAAGGACTGAGAAAAAGAAATGCCAAAAAAAGAGAAGGAAATTATGGGCCAGAGGGTTTAAAGCTCCCAGATGAATAAAGTGAAACTGGAAAGTCTCTTAATGACAGAGGAGCAGATATGACAATGATGATAATAAAAAACTAGAGGTTAGAGCTTAAGGTCAGACTGCCAAACCAGACAGTGTGCTCAGGCTGCTGAGAGGCAATTACTCCAAGACTTGCCAGGAGAAGTACTTTTTCCAAAGATCTGCTCCAGAGCCCTTGGGGTGTAATTCCCTTTCAATGCTACAAGCTGGATATGAAGGCCAATTTCAGGAGGTGGAGAAAGAGAAGCAGTGTCTGCCAGGGGAATGCCTGGATGTGTTCATAGGTAGACTCTCTCTGAAAAATCCTGCTACAGCTTTTGTGTTCTGATGCATAACATCACTGGCCAAAGACAGTGAGAGATGGTGACAGTCAAGAAAATACATATAGATATTTTGGTACATGTAAATGCCTAATACACTTTTTTTTTTTTTTTTTTTTTTTTTTTTTTTTTGGTCATAGAATGGGTATTCAGTTCAGACTGGTTTATAAAGCGCTTTATAAATTACTGTGATTACAACTGCACAAGCATTTAAGTATCATGACACTGTTCAATACTCCAATATCAACAAAACTTTTATAAACTATTTTGAATCTTCTCCTTTCTATGTGACATTCAGCTATGCAGGTAGTGACACTGCTACACTAAAATACTCAGGGAGGAGATTAATTACACTGAGACGGTAAAAATTGCACAACCATTGTGTGAAGGGGCCAACATTTGAATGCAGTAAAATGTGCTCAGGGGCTGAATCCTAGGCTTCTAAATAATTAAAGAATATTTGACAAATTTTTTCATACTTAATACTTCAGGTGAAAAAGATGTGCTCTCAGACACTGAATGACTTCAGCAGTCTCACAGAAAGGAATCAGAGGAAAGGAATCAAAATATATAACAGCACGCAAAAAAGCCCCACCCAGAGTACAAAATTACAGGTGGGGCTCAGGTGCTTTGATTAACTGCACTAAACCAATACAAGAGGGAACTTGTTTCTGCTCTCAAGTTTGTGTATGGCAGCCACTTATATGGCGTTTATTCTCCCAGACTCCTGAGGGCTTCCATAATCTCAGAGTTGTCTTGTTTTCTGGACCATGCCACTGAGTGGGATTTTTTCAGCTTTACTTTTGGAGGGCTCATTATCTCCCTTCTTATATCCTCATTTTCACTTACATTTCTTTCTCTGAACTATCTCAGACATTCAGATGGTCCCTGCTATCATCTTTGCAAACAGATTAAAATATCTCTAGTTTACATTCAATTTAGGGTGAAACATTCCACTCTGGATCCATCTCCAAAAGATCAGTTACTACAGGAATGAAGTTTATTATTTTCCATCTATCCATTTAATTGTCTGATAGTGATACCAAGTGGACCACCATAGGTTATCTCAAGATATTGGTACTCTGCCATTTCTCTAAAACCACTTAGATAGATAACTGTTCAGTTTTCTCTATCTTTTGATTAAGGTTTAGATGGAAAAGCCTGACTTAAGTATTAACCTTAATGCCTTGCTCAGAAAGTGAATGTGATAATCACTTCAGCCATTTTCAGAAGCAGAGTTTCAGATGTCAGGGGAAAAGTTGCATCCTCTGCTTTCGTGACTTTCCTGATGAGTCCAGCCATCAGCAGATTGCCACTGAAGAGTGAGTTTTCACTGAAATTTTAGACCAATTACACAGAAGCCAAAGAGAAATTATCCTGGATTTTTCACACATAAACACATCACAGAGCTGTCTTTTCCACGTGTTTATAACAGCTCCTACTAAAAAGTTGCACCATGCTATGGATGAAAGTCACTCTACTATAATCCCTCTGTTTACAAGGAACAGGTCTGATTATGGAGTGCAAATACTTGTAATTTTCTACCATTTCCCCAGAGCATCAGCTCCACAAACAACCAGATTTGGACAAAGCATCACTTTTGTGTTTTCATATGTGCTAAGACAATGACATCTGCATTCCTCTCTTTCTACTGGAAATATACTTTCTTGGATATCTCAGGTTTGCATTTATTTTGCTTTGTTTTCATTGGCATCATCTCACTGGGAGCTTCTAGAATTTTCGTTGTTTACAACTGATGAATTTCCAGCATATAATGGACATTTGTATTAATCCCTAAGAGCATGACTTTGCATAGTGAACACAGTGGTAATTTCATGGGCTTTTTTAATGCTCCAGCCCTCAAGGTGACCCATTGCTCCTCCACAACAACAACTGCTCACAGCTTCTGTGATCAGCACATTTCATTATCAGACCCTTGCTTTTGAGCTAAGTACTCTAATGAAAATATTAAATAAGACTGTCCCAAAAATGATCCTCGAGGGGCTCCATTGATAGCCTCTGAATAGCATTAGGCCTTATATTTTAATACTAATTATATTGTAGTATTTGCATCAGGGCAGCAATGCTCCAGCAGCACTTCTCCCATATGGACTCATGACAGAGAGCCCCTGTGCACAGCAGCCAAGTACCTGAGCTGGCCAGACAAATGAAACCAGAGTTCTGCTGCTTTGAGAGGCCAGAATCTGTAATGAAGATTAACTAATAATATAAAATTGTTTAAAATTTCAATTTCTGCCACTTGCACGCTAAAAGAGGAGGAAAATACCCTCCCATATCTTATTGGACTGCAAGAATGTTGATCTAAAGTTTACAGAAAATTGAAGTTTCTAGGCAGCTGATTAGAAAAGAGAAAGGGATAAAGACACTTTGCTGCCCATTATACTTGAAGAAATAGA
This sequence comes from Sterrhoptilus dennistouni, assembly GCA_013397095.1. NCBI lineage: Eukaryota > Metazoa > Chordata > Aves > Passeriformes > Zosteropidae > Sterrhoptilus > Sterrhoptilus dennistouni. The sequence goes on along the minus strand of VWZU01003154.1, from coordinate 403,154 downwards.
GTATTTCTTGTATCTTCTTCACAAATCTGTCACACAAGGCTTCTCTGGATTTTTTTGAATGAGATTCCTAACTAATTCTAATTCCTACCAGAAATAATTTTCAACATTAGTTTCAGTATTTCTGGGAAAAAATCAACATGCCACCTTTCACCAACACAAAATTGGTTTGATGACAATAATCAGAAATCCAAGAAGAACTGTTTTCTTCTGATTGCTGGAGCATTTCAACCACCATACACTCAAAGGGAAGTTCGAATTATATTTTTCACCTCAGTTTTTCTTTTCTCCTTTCTATAAATTGATGCTAATATAGAGATTAATTTATTTTAAAAATGGATGAATTGAACCATACACATTGTTAAGAACTTTTTCAGTGTATCACTGATACCAGCACAATTTTCCTATGGTTAGCTGGACTAACATTCTCTATAGTTTCCCGTCAACAAGAAGTATAAAACAACTGAAATTAGTACATATGTGTTTTCCTGGCACTTGGAATCTGCATTTCCCCAGTGTGGGCATGATGTCAAAATATAGTGACAGTGTGCATGGAACCAAGAAAGCAAGCCTACAAGCAGTGAGCATGGAACAAAAATGAGAATCCACATAAAATCAATTTTTTGTTTTCTGCCTTTTTTTTTGTTTTGTTTTTTAAATTTATTGCACTTCAGTGGACTGGTTAACTAACTCAGTAAAAGCTCTCCAAAAGTTATGGAGAAAACAGCCTGACTGACTGCAAAGCAAAACTGACAGAAGTATTCCTATTACTTACGGCTTATACAGAAACATTCATATTCAGAGTGCTTGACAGACATTAGATTAATCCCACTTTACCATAATTCTGATTGCCACAGGGTTTCAGACTGTTCTGAGGCATATCTGCTGCAGAAGTGCCTATAGCACCCTCCTGGAGGAAATACAGTTAAGCTCATTTGCTATTTCAGTGAGAATATTCCTCCAATATTCCTTCCTTCTTTTCCTACCTACATTTTAAAATGGGGTTCAGAGGTGCTTGTTGGTATCTTCTCAGCACAGCCCTTTTCATCTGTTAGCTCTGTAAAAAATGGATGTGGCTGTAATGTCCCATTTGAGAATTTTATGATGGTTACTGTGGTAGCCAAAAATGGCAATCTCACCAGCTACTTGGTTTTTATGTTACTCCTGAGGATTCCTATAAAATAAAGTAGGAATGTTACAGTCTTTATTTGTTCTTTTTCCAGGGAAAAAAAAAATCCACCAAAACAAACCACAGAACACATGTAAGCCAAGTTTTAACCCCCTCCTCAACCCTCCTTTGTTCAAATTCTAGATTTAGTGCCTGTAACATTTCTGACCAACTCCTTTCCAAGTTCTTGTCCACTCAATCAGCTCTTGGCAGGAGGATTAAACGTTTTTGGGTTTGACAACCTGATTTTTTTCATGGTTTTTCATGGTTCAAGACTAATATTCTGGAAATAAGTTCCCTGTCACCTTAAGTTGAGCTTCATGTTGCTGCTCCACCTAACTTCCTCGGAGCACAGCGAGCAAAGCCCCATGACAGCCAGGGAATTACAAATGTACAAGTGGATGGAAGAAAGAACTATACCAGGACCAGCATTCCCAAAGCATCAGTGGACTGAGCTCGTATTTAATGTGGAAAAAAGGAAAACACAGCAGTCCCTCAGAAACTGAACATCAGCCTTTGTGATTTTGATAAATTCTCAGCAAAGCTCCCCAGGTGGGACAGGGTGTCTGTAGTGTGTGCTCTGGATTTACTGCCTGCCTTCATTTTAGCCAAAGTGAGCTCTCAAGCATTAAGTTCCCAGTGAAGATCTGGTTGTGGTTTCTTAGTCATATGAAGAGTTTTAATGGAAAAATTAAAAATTTCCCCTCAAGAGAAGCATTTGCAAAATACTCACCAAAATGACAGTTGCTCAACAAACAGAAAGGTTTTTAGCAAACCAATCACAACCTATGACTTGGGTTTTGTAGGAAAAAAGGTAAAGTGTGAGTGAAGAATATCAAAATGAAAGCATAGAAGGGCAGAAAAATTTAGGCTGATGAAGAAAAGCACAGTTTTCTTTACATTTCTTCTTTACACCTTTTCACCTTTTCTTTTCACATAAAACTGATGAAGATTCTTGGAAAATCCTGCCAAAGAATCCAACCCACAGTAGCAGAAGCATAAAATTATATATGTCCCTTCTAAAGGAATCACATAACAATGAAATGAGCTCCAGGAACAGACAAATAAATCTACCTATGTGGCCATTTGGCAATCATGAATTGTTTCCATGTGCCTAAATGGATTTTGTTTCCTATAAGACTGGAGTGCATTAGCACCTTGCACTGTTACACTAATTCAGGTATTAGTATCCCAGAGATGCAGACTTTGGGATTATGATGCTTTGTAAACTTCAAGCTGCCTAAACCATCAAATACTGCCACCTCTGTAGTATGATAAACAAAGGCTATGGGAACTAACATTTTATTTCTATTTCAATTTCAATTAGTATTAGTAAGGTGAGTGATCAGTGGGCAATCTGCTGACAACATTGTGGTCAGCTTCACTTTTTCAGGCTTTTATTAGATATGAGGAACTGCACTGCCCTGTACTCAGCTCAGGAGAATGCAATTTCTTGTACAAACATCATTTTCAGGAACATAATAAAATCTTTGATACTGTGACAATTAACATAGCAGAAATAAAGGCTCTTGGCCATTATTTTCATGCTATCCAAACAGAAATTAGAAGATAGAAATCAGAAATATCCCATTAGTTACCATTTGCTGAAAGAAGGCGTGGAGGGGTTTTCTTTTATTTTTAAAAATTTATTTTGTTTTTGTCCTTCTATGGATCAAAGCCCATAAGGGCTCCTTTACCATTATCCCTTGCTGCTGACTTTGAACCACATCTCTGCTTTAAGACTGGTGGGAAGCCACAGAATAGAAGTCGATACTAAGTAGTTTTATTCTACATTTCCTGATGCCACTTTTGCTAAAAATATCTTAGGCTTGGGAAAAAAGAAATAAAATCAATAAGCACCATTTTTATCCTCACGGCTTTGATTGTCATGCTCACAGAAAAATCTGAAAAGCAATTGGCTCCACTTTATGGCAGATGCAGAGAATAAAACTGAGTAGGTCCCATCCTCATCATCTCATGCCACAAGGTGAAAACCATGGTGAATTAAAAACTCATTTTTTTCTTCTAGTAGCTTAAATGAGGCCATTTGGTGTATATTTAGCAAGGACTCCAAACAAAATAAGCATGCAGCAAGGATTTCACTTTTCCTCCAGCGTTCACTGAACTGTGACGGTTGTTCTCTGCCATTCCATAAGTAGGTGATTCACTTTCAGAGCAGTTTAACTCAACACTATTTTTGTCATTGGTGTCAGTGAGACTTGGGTTCCTCAATGTCTCTATTTTTTTTTTTTCTCTTTATATTCCTTGGTTCATCTTCTCCAGTTTGCCTTCCTGCTTTGTAGCCTTCATAGAGACTGGATTCCAGTATCATCAATTCCTCTTCCCTTTCTGAATAGGACGAAATTTTTTCACATCCTCGGTATGGACAGCAAATGTAAAAAGATCCTCATTTCCATGGTGTCATCTCAAAATGTTTCTGTGATCCAATATTCAGTGACTTGCTAAAAAGAAAGGAGCAGTTTAAAAAATAATAATCTTAATCTCCAGATATTTCACTGTCACAGACAGCACTGGCTTTTACAAAGAACATATTTCTAGGCAACAGGAAAATCATCATAGACAAGGAAAAAAAAACAACTCTGAAGAAAATCAGATCTGGGTAAAGAGTTCACACTGAGATCCACAGTTGTTGCCAATTTTAAAGATTCATTGTGTGACCTAAATTCTCAAATTTTCAGTCAGTCCAGTACAAAATGGAGCTGTTGAAGGACATGTTCAGTGAGGGTGATGTCCATGGCAACACTGGGAGTTACTCAGGTGTGGCAAACCTCAAACACCCGTAAACAAGTTTGCCTTTTGTCTGAGTGTTTGGAACACACTCTCATTTCCCAGCCTTAATCTCAGCAAATACAAAACTCCATACACATGAAAATCTGCTTTTACAAATACCAGAATCTTCCCATGTCAAACATATTATAATATACATAAGCAGTAAGATTTTAGTTTGCAAAGAATTTTCATTCGTAACATAAGCAAAAACAAGGTATAAAATTATTTTCTGCACCTGTAAGTAGATCCTTTAATTGATTTGTAAACTTCACTTAGGGGAGACAGTAACATAAATTTTTAATAGAAGGTTCTGTTGCAGACAGAAAATCTTTTAGGACCTATGAATACAGAGGTGGGATGTTAACTTTCAAAAAAGAATATTGCACAACAGATGCTATGTTGGGCAGATCCTCCAGTTTTCCCATGGATGCTCTTTCCTCTTTAAGTTTACTGAGGGAAGATAATAGATTAAAGAAAAATAAAGTAGAGAATGTTAGAAGCAAAACCTTGTGTAAAATTTACATTCTGACTAAAGCTATAGATTAACCAGGTTGTTATTTTAACAAATAGCTGGTTCTGGAATACAAGTGAGGTGGTAGATACTTCATATTTACAAGAGTTGAAGCAAATTCCATTGTTTAGATTTAATGATCAGCTGCACCTAAGCTACTCCTCTACAAGTTTTCCAAATACAGATCTAGGGCATATTTGCATTATCCTATAATAAAAGCACTTCTTCATTTATACATCAGAATAATTACTCATTGGAAAATAAACTCATTGGATAAAAAAATGCTAAAATATATGCAAGACATTTTATAAAATTTTGCAAGTATTATTTTAAACCTCTTTCATAGTATATTAGCAAGTATTATTTTACTTCAAGTAAAATCAAATTTAACAGTAACTCATACAGGATTTCACAGGAAACACTACAAGAGAAAAATTAAATGTCTACATCCATTACATTAACTCATTAACTCAGCACACAAAAGCTATGGATTTTCCATTAGATTACTTGCTTTTTCAGGTATACAGCATAATCAAAACGCCTAAACACTACTTTGGTTGTGCTGGCTTTCCAATCACTTCATAATTCTTTAGGAAACATAACTTGGTGTAAATTACCTCATTTTACTGCACCTCAATGGCGAAGACCAAAGCAGGTGTGTCTCAACATTGGCTAACAGGAGTCATAACTTCAAGATCAGCCCAGCACATATAATCTTAATGACATTTGTTTTGGTATGACCAGAGTGCAGCAAGAACCAAGTGTGGGTGCAAGAACCCTTGACGACTCTGTTGAAGACACTGCCAGACACAAGTGAATTCAATCACAAAACAATCCAAAAAACCTCCAAGGGAACACCATCAACCACCAACAAATTTATAATGACTTAAATAAACCTCATAGGGCAACACATTGCTGGCTGAGACCAGAAATTCAGCTGGAGCCTGACTTCCAGTGAAGCTACACAGATGGATATTGCTGGGATCCAGTGTGTGGTTTCCAGTTTGTCTCTGTGCCAGCAGAGAATGAAGTGAGAACCTGCTATATCAGGCATGCAGCACCAGTGTTTCTGGGCACACACCTTGCAGAGGTCTGCACACCACAGCTGCAACCAGACCCCAGTTTTGAGATGCTACACAACACCTTTGGCAGTGGGTTAAGCTTTTGTGCCAAGGGGCTGACATGCTCAGGGGCATTTCTTTGAGCTCCACCTTGTTCTCCACATCCTGCTGAGGGAATGGCTTCACCCCAAACCAAAAAGCTGCTGGTGGTGTCAGGAAAACCTTTCAGCTGTGCCTGTGAAACCTCTCCTGCCTCCTCCAAAGGCAAGGTGCAGGCCAGATGGATATTCCTGCGTCACATCCTGGGCTGCCTTTGGGCTCCTGCCTGGATAATGTTGGCTCTAAGATGTGCTGATCTGAGGCATGAGGGTATCCCAAAAAAAATCAACACAGAAAAGCCACACATTTAACTTAATTCTACCTAATCTTCCTATGTGCTTCAAAGCTGCAGCTATGAAAAAAACTGTACCTGAGACTTGTGCCTTGTTAAGGCTCTAGCGGTGTTCCATGGCAAGTGGAGAAGTGTGACAATCAAAATTAGCAATTTTCAACTGGGATGAAGGGCAGAGGATAAGGAAAGGGTGATCAGTATGATTACAGGCTTGTGAAAATACAAGAGTGGAAAAGGGGCCATCACCTACTCCACCATGCTCCACAGCAGGGCTCTGCCAACAACAGAACGGCTACAGCAGGCAGGTGAGGAAACTTGCATTTGTGCAGGTCCCAACAAAAATCATAACAAACCCATAACATCCATTCTCTTCACTTATTTGGATCTTAGTTCCTTTGTGTCCAGTGTGTCTCACCTCCCAGGTGAATGCTTTTGTTGGTACACATTTTCTTCATCAGCTCTCTCTGGGAACTGGCAGGCTGAGAGAGTTTTCATTATCACAGTCCATGAAGCGCCCAAAGATCAGATTTTCAAGGCAATCAAATGTAATTATGTGAAATCCTAGGCTGCATCGAGCCCCCTCACTTTGCTCACACTACTGTAGCTGCATGATTTTCAGTGGAACAGATCCTGGCTCTTGCCAATGGGAATAAGATTAGAGTTACCCCTAAAATTATGCTTCAGGAAACACAAGAAACTACGCAGGAAAGATAATGTATTTGAGAACATTTTTAATAAATAATGTGACAAAAATTACTTTTCTGATTATTGGATCCTCAGTATGCAAAATTATGGCTAAAATATGAGGTTTCTTACATGAACATAATGAAAACATTAATCACATGGATTTTTCCTTTAGTACTGCACACCCTTTCTATGGAACCTTTCTTTAAAAATTAGCTAAATGAAAAATTTCAGTCCTCGGTAAACACCAAAACATTTTTTTTCTTTTTTTTTTTTCCATTGGGGCTAGTCCTGATAGCTGTCAATAAACAAACACACATTTTCCCATTAGCACCAATGACAGAATTTTTATAATTACAAAAAGATCAGAAAATCTACAGACAGAGGACATCATTTGGCAAATTCAATGCAACTAATGCCTCTATTTCAGCTTTAATGATAATCCAATGTTGAGAGGCCACAGAAAAATTAGTCATTTTCTGTAAGTCCAGGAAAAGTGAGAAGTGTTTTGATTATGGCCCACATTTATGTTTGTTACTTTACCATCTGTCATCATTCAAATATTCCAAATACAAACATAGAGCATTAACAAAAAGATGAAAAATATCCCAAACAAATGCTTAACATTTTCAATAAGACAAAAAAAAAGGTTAATAGTTACAATGGTTTACAAACAAAGTTTAGTGATTGTGCTTTTAAAACCAAAAAAAAAAAAAAAGATAAGCAGTGCATTACAAAAAAATTCATTGCCAAGATCAAACAAAACTTCTTTAAGTGGCACTTCTTTAAGGTGAATTGACACAAGTAGAGGTCTGAGATTTGGGCCAGTAGCAGTTGATGATCTTACCTAATCATTATTAAAAATGTCCATTGATTTTCTTTTCATAAGCAGTGTTGAAGGTGAAAATTAGAGAAAAGTTTCAGATAAACTTGCTCATGCTATGATTAGGCAAATAGCAATCACATTGGCTTACCCCCTGCCTATCCCAAAGGACATTTTTAATAAGAACGTATTTAATGATGAAAATGGAAAGACAAACCAAAGTACCACAGGGGTTTAAAATGAGTACATATTTACAACAAGAGCCATCTTGTCCCAAATTAATTTTACTTTCATTTGTCAAACTGTATCATCTGCAAAAGGTTAGCAGGGGACTGGCAGAACACAAGACACACAGTCTTGTGTTAAAACTGCAAAGGTACCATTTGCACTGAGTGCAGACCACAGTGAAGCCCCGAGAACCAAAGGATGTTCTGCACCATGTTCCCTTTGGGGACCTCTTTCACCACTGCCGCGTCCCTGCCGGTGTCATCGACTGGCTCACTGCTGAACTGGCAGTGCACTGAGCACCGCCTCACTTGGGAGAAGCCCTTGGACAATCCCAGGCCCTGGAATTCCCTTCTGTTCTAATCCTGGAGCAGCAGCTGGCCCAAGCACCTTGAAGAGCAGCTTCCCTGCCTGCCCAGGCAGCGCGGGTGATGCGCTCAGCGTTATGGAATAGGCAAGGGTCGTTCCTAGTGAGGAGGGTTTACAAAGAAAGGAGTAAAATAAAAACTAGCATTTTGATGGCATGAGGAAAAAAGGAAAAATTGTACACTCTGATTGCACTGAACATTATTTCTGGCGTCAAACATCATCAGACTTGAGGCATCTTAAGTGATTTATTTTTTTTTTTCTGATTAGATTTTAAAAGCCTGTTACAGTACATGTCGTCGTCTTCAGCTTTCTGTTTCCTGTATTAAAAAAAGAAGATCTAAATTACTAAATGTTAACCTTTATTATTAAAATTTGTTTTACATACTTTTTCGACATTTGCTACCTTTACATGATAATTACTACTTTAAATTATGTACAGCAGTGCAACTGTATGTTGACCACCCTTTCTACAATCAGTATCTAAATTGAATCAATATCATTAGGCAAAAAAAAGTAAAGAAAAAAGTTAATATCTTAATATCTAATAAAATCTAGAATGACAAACCATCAAAAGCTGTGAAAGGCAATGTAATGCTGTTCTTAGATGCTCTGGTTCTTTATTTTCAATTTTGAAAGAATCTGGGTAATGTAAAGTGCTCTTCAAAATATTGTATTTCTGCAAGTTCTGTTCCGTAAGTTTTAGTGTGGTGACAATTACATTATACTATATATGATCTTTTTAAAATGTTTTGACACGCTCCTAGTTTGTTTACTTGGATTGGGCATAACATTAATGGACAGAAAAATGCACTAATTTTCCTGAACAGAAATATTTCTGGCTCAAAAGCATTTTTTTCCTGGCATCTGTCTAAAAACAAAACCAGCTGTATTTCAGTCATCTTCAGTATTACAACTGCATTTACCTCCATTTCTTCTTCTTCTTCCTCTTCTCCTTGTTCATAGGCTCCCAGTACTTGCATTTCTGCAACATTCCTTCGGGCTAGATTTGCTTGATCTGCCCTCTGTCTGCCTCCTGACCCTCTTGACGACATGGAGCTGGAGGAGCTGGGATCTCTAGGATTATTTGATGTTGGAAACGTTGGTCTAGAATACGGCAGGATGTCCTCTGTATAATTAAATACAAACATTATTATGTTTACAAGCCCAGAGATACTGTGAATCTAAAATTTCCGCATGCAGTTGATTTACTTTTTAAAGATTCTCAGGAGGTTTAAAGTGATGCCTGACAAGAACATGAAATATGCTGCTTCCATAGCAGCATTATAGAAGCTTTCTCAAGGAAATTTATAGTCTTTACATGGTAATGTTCACTACAGAAAAACTACTTCATGATTAGTGTCCATTTCATTTCGATTTAGGAACCCTGGCCCATGTTCTACAGGAAAAATGAAAAACATTCCACCCCTTGTAGTACATATTCAATATGACAGAGTAGGAGGAAATGAGAATACATGTATGATACAAGGAACTCATTCCATCTAAATACTGGACCCTGAATTTCTCTGCTGAATTTGAGACACCATCAGTGGCCATGCTTTAATGTTTCACCATCATCCTCTGTGGTAGCATTCTGATAACTTTTCTCTACAGCAATCCACTGTAATCAAACTTTTATTCACATGCTCACTTAATCAACTTAATACCCAAACACACCCAATGTTATCCCTAAATACCTGTAGGTAGAAAGGTCCAGGCATTTGTTTCAGTCTGCTCTTGGTGAGCTCTTGGCATGTTCCATTAATTAGTAAACTTACCACTTTCTGTATATAAGAGATTTCTTTGATCAGGTTTGGCTCATATAATGCTATGTGAGTTAGTATTTATAGTTAATCCACAACTACTAGGGCTTTCTTACTCTCAAAACAGGACCAGGTATCATTCTAGCCTTTTTGTCTTCTACAAATTGGCAAAATGGTCCAAATGCCTACCCTTTGGTTGTAAGGTTACGTTTCTGACTTACAGGTCTACTGTCTGACTTCACTCAGTCTCCTTAAAAACCAAATTATATTTAGGTACATTAAATATAACTAGACTACAAGAGTATGGCAGGAGGAGGGATACTGATCCTTACAACTCTTAAGAAATATTTCTTTTTGGTTTCCTCAGCATTAGCTTTAATACATGATAGGCCTAAGGGCAGGAAAATAAAAAAATAATGTTTTGTAAGCTTGTAATAAGCTCATTTTACCCTAACAAGATCCTGCAGTGTGTCTTGGATTGCAATATGTCACCAAAAGTATGTATTCTGTTTGTCATCTGTTGAAACAGGCTGGGGAAGTGTTTTTCTTTATCTCTTGTATAACCCATTCCTCACAACTCCAGGAGTGAGGGGGCAGGTGTCTTCTGTTAATGGGGCAGCTGTTAAAACCAGGTGGGGCAGTGCTCTTTATCTCTTCCACAACCCATCCTCCCTCCAGGGGATATCTGCTGTCCATGGGCCATCGAGGCTCACTGCATGGCTGATACAATTACATCATCCCATTGGGAGATGCTCCACTCAGTGGGAGGAGGCCAGCATTCCTACCTGGATAAAACCTGAGATTCAGAACACCAGGACAGCCTGTTTGCACTGGATTCCCAGAGGAAGACTGGACCCATCTCACCAGCACTGGACCTTCAGAAGGAAACTACACCCTTCTACAGGATCATTTCTGCTCCAACAGAAGCGCATCTGTCACTCCAGGAGATCTTATTTTGGACTGCTCCAAACACCCCGACCAACAGGGTGTCAGGTCGTATTCTGACTCTGTCAGGGTTTCTAGGATTTGTTTGCTTGTGTTTTGCTTTTATTTCTACTACTACATTTGTATTTTTTAATATTCCTAGTAAAGAGCTAGTAGTAGTAAAGTTATTCCTATTGCTGTATCTTTGTCTGAAAGCTCCTTAATTTCAAAATTATAATAATTTGGAGTTGGGGGAGGGGGTTACATTCTCCATTCTAAGGGAGTGTCCTGCTTTCCCTGGCGGACACCTGCCTTTCCAAACCAAGACACACATCAACACTACAGTTACGACAAACAGCGACAATTCAGCAGCTCTACTTCCACACCACCAGCCTGTGACTTTTCCCAACTTTTCCCAATGCCCAGTGAGCCCCAAGCAGGCAGGCAGGCGGACCTTGGAGAAGATGACTTTTTGCTGGTGTGCCATCTCGTTTTGGTGCTTTGCTGGCTCGCGGCTTGCCGTCGCTGGGCTGCTCTGGGGGCTCTCTGCGCTCCCCCGAGCCTGTCCGCACGTCGGAGTGCTGCCTGCCCTCCGCCCCGTCCCTGCCCTTGTAGCCCTTCCTGTCCGTGGATCTGTCCGTCCTGCCATCCATGGAGGCCAGCTTGGGCAGCATCACCGGCCGCACCTCCAGCTGCGACTTGGACTGCGCCGTCGGGGACTTTATGGCTGGAGGGGGCACAGGAGGAGGGGGCAGATCTGTGGGGAAGATTAATTATGAGAGAGAAGATTAATTAGGACGACATCACATGCTAGTGAAATTAAGAAACAATATTTGACTTGAAGTGAAGAAACAGACGCTCTTGTTTACTTTCCCCCCTCCCTCTGCCCTCCTCTCTCCACCCCAAAAAGTATTATGTTACTGTTAAAACTGCTGATGGGTATTTTTCCAAAACCTTGAGCTTTAAAAACACAAAGGACGACCTCTGCCTGCCTTTTCAAATCACAATGTTTTCTTAAAAACCATTACCAAAAACTGCAATAAACTTCAGGCACTTGGATATTAACACATCAGTTATGGATATCAACAAAGAGTTACGGATAATAACACATCCTTCCTGATATTTGTAATTGTTTGCTAAGTCCATGCAAGAATAGAGCAGCTTGTGCTGCAATTGCTCAAGGCCTTCAGTGTAGTGAGCATTACAGCAAATGGGGTGGGATGTAAGAACATGTATTAGATGAATTGCTGACATGTGTAAGATAAACTGTATGTATTACTGAGCTCTTCCTTTAAAATAATAGGTTAAAATAACACACACATCCTTAATGTCTTTGGCTATGTCATGACATTAAAATAAAAAAAAGCACGGTCAGTGAATGAAGTAATAAGCTCTCAGAAAAAAAAAACAATAAAAAGAAGACACAAAGAATTCTGGATTTGTTGCTTTAAATTAGCACAGCTTAAGGGGTTCTAAAATTCTGAGTATTTTAAAATACTATTTTTAAAACATGCACAACATTTACTTCATTATATCTTTCTATTCTTACATTAGGACATAAAAACAGAATATGTAAAATGTTCATCAGGATACAACAGTGCTCTGTGGAATATAAACATGAAGGAAAAAATATGGCAGTCAAGCAAGGAAGTGGCAATACAAAAGCAGTTCACAGTAAAGCTTAGGCACAATTCACACACATATAAGAGAACAACAGGTTAAAAGAAGTGAGATGAGGTTAATATTCTCAAGTGAAACTAGAATAGGAAAAAACCCTTCACTATTAAAAACTGTAACTTCAGCATTTTGTAATAATGTGCATTTCTGGAGCAGCTGTGTTTCTCAAACACCATCACTATAAATACAGCTAATTCTCAGTCTATTCAAGAGAATGTTTCAACTGAAATTCAGTGAAATTGGGGCAAAATAAAGGTAGTACTCCTGAGTAAGAAAAAGCAGGTATCTAATATTTACATATAAGTTCAGATATGGCAGATGCCAGACATATTTGAGAGGTTTTCCAGTGACATAAAGCATGAATGACGATCCAGCCCTGTGGAAGGATGAAGCAATGCAATATTCAGTGCTCTGCGTAAGCTTGCTGGGAACTATCCAACATTCACCTAGTGACGTATCTTGGAATTATCCTTGACTTGTCTTAAAAAGACTGGAAATTTCATCAATTGGCTGGATTGGATTGATGAGTAAGAAAGATATCAAAAAGTACCGTTTATAAGTTTGGACATACTTCAGGGAGATTATATCCTGCTGTAATAACTCCACTGTCTTGGGGAAAAAAAACCCACAACAAACAAATAAAGCAAACAAACAAAACATCCTATCAGGGTAGTTTATTGAATTTTAGCAGTTTTGGAGAGCAGATGAAGGTAAGCAATTGACTATTGAGACTTAATTTTGAGTATCTGCTTGAAAGTCACTATATTTTAAGAAAAAGGACTGTCATTTCAAAGCCTAAAAATGCATAATGTAAGCTTGGATGGACTAAGTAGATGAATCAAAATGAAGATTGGATATCAGGAAAAGGTTCTTCACCCTGAGAGTGGCTGGGCACTGGAACAGGCTCACAGGGAAGTGGTCACAGCACCAAGCCTTACAACACACTGTGCAAGAAAGCACAGAATCACTTCTGCTGCATTAACATGGTTTAGAGAGGTAACCTCTGTTCAGTACACAGCCTCAGCAGTGAAAGTCTGTAATTCCAGCCATCACAGCAGCACTCAGACTACCTCTTCTAAAAATGACCCGTGAGGTCCTGCCACCAAAGAGTGAACCAAACTACTTTCACTGGGCTGCCCAGCCCTGGAGATGCAAATTGGAATTTCTGGATGACAAAGATCCACAACCATGTGATTTTAATAGTCAATACTTGCTGCAGAAACTGTTGTTCTGAAGAAGTATATAACCTCTTACAATTCAGCAGTCATATGAAAATTCATGTGAAGTCTGCCTAAGACCTCAGAGTTTTATGTAATATGTTCCTTGAAAGCCCAGTGCATAAGACCACGTCAATCCAGACTAAAGCTTATTGAGCACAAGAACTATTCTTCCAAAGCAAGGCTGAAGATGGACCCCATCCCTCACAGAACAGTGTTAGCAATTACAAAACTTGGACAAGGTTTAAAAAATAAGACAAACTCCGAATTAGCCTGTGGAGATTCCAACAATACTTTCATTCTTGAGTGAAACTTTCTTCTCACATGGTATTTTCCCTCAGAAGGGGACACACTGATTCAGAAGTGGATGAAGACACTCAAACTCGAAGCGTAGGCTTCTGGAACCACAGATGCTTTTCTTTTAACAAACTCTGGTTGGATTTGTCCTTATCTCAAACCTTTGTTGGTGATGGGCACCAAAAAGGACTGCCATGGTTTTAAGTCCAGCTGGAGATGAAATTCCTCTCAGCCATTCGCTCAACCTTCCACCTCTCTTCTCTCACCCCAGTGGAGTGGGGAGGAGAATCAAAATAAAATTTTTATGTTGAGCTAAGAACAGTTTAAAATTTTAAAATAAAAGTGAAATGGTAATAATAAGAATTAATAATAATAATGAAAAGGGAAAAAACAAGTGATGCACAATGTGATTGCTCACCACCCACTGGTCACCCAATTTGCTCACCACCCCACTGACCAATGCCAGACCCCCTTCCTGAACACAGATGGGCCCTTCTGGGTAAATCCCCAGTTTATATACTGGACATGAGGTTTCAAGGTGTGGAATGTCCCTTGGGTCAGTTTAGTCCCAGCTATGCTCCCTTCCCAGTTTCTTCTGTGCACCTCCTCACTTGGCAGAGCGTAAGACAATGAAAAAAAAAATCTTTGACTTAGGATAAACACGACTTAACAAAAAAACATCATCAACACCATTTTCATTCCAATCCAAAACAAAGCACTGTAACAGCTGCTGAGAAGAAAATAACACTCCCCCAGCTAAAATCAGGACAATGCAATCTCTTGTGCCTCACATGCTCCACTCACTTTCTCCATAATAGCCCTTTATTGAACCTGCTGATGCAAAGGAAGTGTAGATGTCCAAGAACAGCCTTTTCAGCCACCCTTGGGGCCAGTGTCCAGTGGATGTGGCATGGCAGTGCACAGGCTGAAGGAATACTGAAGGGAAGGAACATTCCTGTAGCCTATAAAATACAGCTTGGAACAAACTACTTTGTTCAAGAATCCTATCCAGCTACACAGGACAGAGTGAACGAAGTGATGTTGAATCTTGACTATGGAAAGATGCATTGATATAAAATGTTTCATAAACTGGCAGCAGCTCTATGGTACAGTAATAACGAAAGAAAAGCGATATTCGCTTTCAAGAACATTTTTGCAACCTGCAGGGAAACTATAAAAATCTTCATTATAACACAGTACTTCTGACTGAGAAGAATCCTTAACTGAGGGGGAAAAAAAATCCCTTTCAGAGGTCAACACTATTACACCCCTGTGGTATTTATTTTAACAGCTCAGATCACAGAGAAAATCCAGATTCAATCTGCCTCCTCAAGTACAAACTGGCACACTTCTTATTAAAAGCAAAATGGAAGCCTCCATTGTAAGGAATAAAAAATAAATCACAAAGGAACATCAAACCAATAGAAAGAACTCAGAAGCATTTGTTAAAGGTCAGCTGTGCTCACATGTTTCATTCATGTCTATGTATTACTGTTACCCTGCTTCCCACGTAACTCAAACAATTAATGGATGCCATTTCATAGCCCAGCCTACAGGAGAAACCTTCAATAGGTGTCTATTGAAAGGAGAGATGATAATTTTCTAAATGAGAACACAAAGGAACCACAGCATAAGCAAAACACCATTGAGGGAAAAACAGTCTGCTACATTAGTTTAACACTTACGTGAAGAAACCACAAATAAGCAGAAAAGGATGAATTATAAGTAGTGGCCAATGAGGGAATTAGGCTTCATTAGGCAACTTTCTCTTTTAAACTCTTATCAGGCTACAGATTTTTCAGTCATACCCTGAAGAAAACAGGAGAGTTATAAATTTGATGTAATACTGAAGAGGACCCCTGGAAGTGTTAAAGGCAAGGCTGGATGGGGATCTGAGCAATCTGGTCTAGTACTCATGTCCCTGCCCATGACAGGGGGGTTAGAACCAGACAACCTTTGAGGTTCCTTCCAACCTAGGCCATTCCATCATTCTCTAAGATACAAAGTGGATTTTCAGTCTATTGCACGTTCATGCTGGTATGCAAAACTCAAGATTGTTCCTGACTTGAAAAAACTTTAGACAGCATTTAAGATTTCCAGACACACCACAATCTGAGCTATTATTCATGTACTGAGGTTGTTTTTGTCTCTCAAGAAACATGGCTCACACTGTACATAATAATTGGATGAACAAATTATTACAGCAATACCTAATGTGATGTATAAAAGCTGTGACCTGTTGCCTTTTTTCACAAAATATCTCATAATGGACTCAGAAGTAAGGACTGAGAAAAGGGCAAGCATCTGAAAATTATTATAATTCAATAAGAAGCTGATTTTTAGCAGAGTAAGAAACGCATTCCTACTTATTGCTAAATAAGTACCTTGCTAAAGTTTGCTTCATACAGAGTAGATTTTTTTGTACTGCACAGGCAGAGGGAGACAAAAGTACAAATAGTGTTGGCATGCATAAAGGCTTAGCATTTCCAAGTGAAAATTCGAGGAATATTTGGCAGATGTTCAACTGCCTTTTGTGAGAAATTCAGCTGCCCTGACATCATGTCATTGGTAACACAGCTAAATAACTCAGTTATAGGCTCAGCCAGTTAGTTGCAAAACTGTTTAGTATTTTTTCTCACTCAGAGATTTAAAGAAGAATCAGGATTTAAAATCTCATGTGAACTATGAAAGGCAACATTTCCATTTTAAGACCTACTGAATCAGAACAATGGCAAAGCACTTTTATCCTTTTTATCTAAATGCTTACAATTCTAGGGTTTATAACAACTGATAAATCAACTCAAGACAGTTCAGAAGAGAGTCTTCCACATATATTTTTAGAAAAGACAAACATATTCTGTTAAGGTTTGGTTTTCTAAATTAAATATGTAAGTAGGTCAGTCAAGGTTGAGAAGGAGGGTACATCTGCTAGTTGGTTCTTGTAATGCATTCTTAGTAAACTCTCCTAAAAGGCTAAATGAAGAGCAATTAAAAATTCATACATTTTAATCCTTACCACCTACTGAGCAAAGATTTTTAGCCACAAATATGAAGAACATTTCACTGCCTGGATGACTGTCAAGGAACAAAAGAAGTGAGCTGAAATCCCATCCCACATTAAGTAGCAACTGACTTGAACTAATGCTCACAGAAAATACAAAATTGTTACTACTTGGACAATGCAGAGTAGAAAGGAGAGAATTCTATTTAAAAATAGGTAGTAGTGGGCCTTTTACTGCTACATTAGTAACAAACACGCCTTCAGAAAGACCAACCTCTTTGACAGATTTGTCTGTATGAAGAATATAAAAGAGGGACTTTTTAAAGACTTATATATATTGCTGTTGGTAATACTCCTGGCATGTTCAACTATTCATAAAAATATTTAATTTATTTATATATCCTTCCTGTCAACTAATTATTTAAATTCTTCATTGCACTTGTATTTCACAGAAGTATTAGCAAGTATTAATTCAGGTAATTTGGGAACAGTAGAAAATTCTTTATATGCAATTCTTTAAAATTCCATTTAAGAGGCTGAGAAAGTAATAAAGGAATATATTTTTCTCTTTTAAGTATTTATTGAATGCTTCTGCTTTTTATTCTCCTACTACTACAAACACATATACGTTTACTTATTATGAGGGAAAAAAGCAACTCTGTATCAGGCACTCTTTTATAAAAAAAAGATAAATAATAGTCATCAAGCTGGTAAAAAAACCTAAGTACATCTCAGAAAGGTCAATTGTGCTTAAATGCTTCATTCATGCATCTCTATCACTTTTCTCCACCAAAGGAAAACAATTAGTATATGTTATTTTATAGCTAATTCTAAAGGGTCACAATAATCTAGATGTGGCTATTAAAGTGAATGGTTAGAATCTACAATAAGGTTCCAAATATGCTTATGCAAATAAACTGAGGGGAAAAATAATAATTAAAAAAATATCAAACCCAAACAGTCCTTCAACCTTTGAACTGGATTTTATTAGATCTGCAGGAACTAAAGCCATAATTTGCTATTCCCTGAATGACCACACTGTATTGCACTATAAAGAGGTTAGTGGAAATTCTTAGCTAATTAGAAAATATGCTGAAGTAAGCAGGTGCTACATAACACAAAACAAATATTGATCATGATTGTCAAATCTATATTGCAATATCTAATGACAATGGCTCTATGATTTAAGTCAGTATAACTGCTTTCACAAAAACCTGTCATCAAACACAGGCCCCTCTCTTATTTATCCCCGTGTTAGAAGCAAATGGCCACATAAAACACCTTTATTTATTTATTTCTGATGTCCTAGCTATTGTGTTTTTATTGTGGCTTGATGCTCTGCCAATTATTCAGTTAAGAGCGTTCTCTTCAAGAGAATAAAAGCTGATAAAATATCAATAAAATCCTGTGAAACGGCATTATGAGAGTCTCATGAGCATTTCTGGTACAGTTTTGGGATTTACACCTTGTGTTGTCCTTTCACAGAAGCAAGCATGCACAGAACCACTGCAATAACCTCTTGAAATCAGATAATATTCCAACAGCACAGTTTTGCTGACAGAAGGGGCCTGGGCACAAGCCAAGAGGCCCAGGTGCACTGTGTCATGCCAGCATTTAACGCAGCCTAATATCAGATAGATGCTACTGAGAGAAAATACTTGGAATAAAGTACAGATAATAGCACGGACAACCACTCATTGCTAAATTACTTCTGCTCATCGTGCTTTGAGCTTTGTATTAAATTTCTTCGTCAAGTGGCAGGAATCACAGGGAGAAGTGGTTCAAAACTCCGTTCTTGTAACCCTGGATAAGGATCTATAATATTAGCCTTTCATATGATAATGGCAAATGATGCCCCTCTTTGAAAAAATTCAGGCTGGTAATGAAAGTCCTAATCAGATTGTTGTTGCAGAGAAGCAGGAGGTGGGGAGCTCTGCCCATCTTTCCTTTTCCCATCCCTCCCCTCCCCTTCCCCCACATCTCCCTCCTGTTAGCAAATTCAGCAAACTTGACAAGATGGGTTAAGTCTTGGGGAATTTATCTTACATGAATTTCCAACAAAGCCCACGGATTGTTTTATACAACTGGAAGGCAGTGCTTTAATAAAAGCTGCACCACCTGAGGCATTTTCATTAAAGGCTTTCTCTAGACAACATCACAATGTTTGCATTATCATCCTACACCCCCAAGAGAATACAAGCACTACCTTTTCAGCAAGAGTTGATATTGTGTGTGAAGGCATGAGAGAAGATGATTAGATTTCGCTTTCGCTCACAAAGTAACCGCTTGCAACAATGCCGCGGTCAGGATTACAATTCACTGATTTGTGCTGTCCACCATCTGAATAGTGAATTGGGGGTTTTTTTTTTGCAGGAAAAGACACATTTTGAAGGATTTAATAGTCAGTCACGTGAACAAAGATTTTAATCCTACCCAGGCATTATTCTCAATGACTATACTATTTAAGCTATCTGGGCTCCTAAATAATGACGGTAATTAGCCGATTAGGACACCACAGAAAACAGGTGCAAGGCTCTGGAGTGGAAGCATCAATGTACAGTACTAAGGAACTCTGGCATTTAAAACGATTAAACTGTTCAGCATGTTTAGCGACAGGAAACACCAATCACTGAATTCTGATGGACGGCGTTATCTCTGTGGAAAAATTCCCCTCAACACGCGCTGAATGCGTATTTAGGAAGGTTCACTGGGGCTCTCCCCCGTTTCAGTGGACTCACCATCTGTGTAGACTTCTCTGCGCAGATGTCCTGGCTGGTGTTTCTGCTTTTTGGCAGGTCGGACCTTCTGTATTACAACAGCACTCATGTTGCTGTCGGTGGATACAGGGCTGGTGGGTCTGGGACAGTGTGATGCATGAAAATGTCTACGGCCTGCAAATGGTTACAGAACAATAGCAGTTATTTTTCTCACCTAAAATGAGACTTTTCATATTTTCTCTTTTCACGACAGCTTTACAAAATTTAAAAAACCACTGTTGGAACAATAGTAAAGCTCATCCAGTTTTAGAATGAGCTGTAACTAAATTGAAGCATTTGCTATCCTATCATTAGGCAGGCTGGCTTGGTTGCACAGAAATTATCCAGCTGCTTGGTAGCTGGTAGCTCCTGCCCCAGGAGCACGAAATCCATCAGCAGGCAAGCACAAGTAGGATTCCTCAGCCAGACAGAATGTTTCCCTTTCAGGTTTCCCCTGCTTTAGCTTGGGCCACACGAGGTTTATCCCTGCCATAAGCAGAGCAAGTGACCAGCAGGTCTCAGGGACAGAAGTCCCCTCTGCCACTTTGAATTTTCAGCAATGCATTGAGGCTGGATGGCTGGCATTTTGTCACAGATTATTTGCAGATAAGAAGTGTCATGTTTTAGGGACATGCATTCAGGCACACATAATAGCAATTTATAGAAATCACTGCATAAGAGAACTTAACTGTAGCAAAAATATTAGCAATCAGATGTGAAGAAATCTGTTCTAAATATATAAATCTCTAAATCTCTAAATCTCTATTTATAGGAATTTATTTGTACAAAATGGACAAAATCCTGGCCTCATGGGTACGAATGGGATTTTTGCCACCTACTTCAATCGTTCAGGATTTCATCCAGAATTACTAAATTACCTCCCCTCTCACTCTTCATGATGAACAGCTGTGTTGAAATGAAACAAAAGACTGTTAACTGGGAGAGGATGTCAGAAGTGGGAGGAAGGTTGAAAATCTGTGGAGTCAGGGTGGACACAGTTGTGACAAAATACCTCTTCTCCAGGTCTGGCAGCTTAATAGGACTGATTGTCAAAACATTCATAGAATTGCCTGAAACCTGCATCCCTGAAACCAGCCTGCTGTGTTCTTATTTTCTGGATGAATTATAACAATGTCCATTTGGCCTAGTAAGGTTACTGATTATATCCAGTGTATATCCTGTATAAATCCAGTGCTACTAGTATCCACTATGTTGTAAAAAAATGAAATATTTCAAATACCATGTTTTATATGTTCGATGGAGTTCCAAGGAAAGGAAAAGTAAAAACACAAACACATGCACAAGGCCCTGCTACATATGCATAATCTATAATTTAAGATGCAATTCGTAACGGCTATCAAAATTTGAAACCAACACAAAGCCAGTTCATCCCAATATTACTTCAGTAAAAGCCTGAACAAACCTTTGAGAAGAAAAAAAAAAAGAAAAAAAAAAGAAAAAAGGAAAGAAAAAGAAATCTAAATCCAGGGAAAATATTACTCTAAAGGTTTACTATTTATTTGGATATTTCAATAGAGAGGGATTAAATCTTCTTATGTAGAATGACCGGAAAGACTGGGAGCCTTATAATAGGAAAAGATAGACCTCTATAATCCATTTTCTTCTCTCTCTCAGTTCCGAGTGTAAATCCACCAGTAGGGTTGTTGTTTGTCCATGATCAGTGAGACCAAAGAAGTAGGAACTACTTACGAAAAGCACTGTAGGACAGCAATTTATTTGGACTGTTTCACCAAAACTCCTCCTTCCTGACTTCCAAACACCCCAAGAACAGGAGTTCAGACAGCGCCTGTGGTTGGGTCCATTTCTCAATGGCTGTTTTTTTGGTTCTCCCGAGGAGCAGGGGACAACTCACCTCCCGCTGCCTCGTGCATTTGCCGTCTGGCCACCTTGAGCCCAGCATACTCAGCGGCTGCCGCCACGGCCTGTGCAAAATCAGCGTCGGTGAAGAAGGAGCCGTCGGAGGAGCTGACGCTGGAGCGCCCGCTGGAGATGTTGTCCTCCTCGGAGGCTGAGCCCCAGCCATTGATCATGGAGCCCGTCACGGAGCTCTCCAGGTCTCCGACGCTGGAGGCAGGGGTCTGCTCCAGGCCGCGCAAAAGGAGCCGCCTGTTCTGCATCTTGGCCACCTCCATGTCTGCCTCGTCCTCCTCCTCTTCCGGGGCGTCCGTATCCATGTCAGACACCAAGGGCCCTGAGATGTATCCGTAGGTATGGGGTGGGGAGATGGGCCTTGGAGGGGGTGGAGGACTCACAGGTTGACGTCTGCATAGAAACACAAGGGTGAGAAGAATTGAAATCGCAAAACCGAGTCAGAGGAAACAGCAGATTGATGAAAATAGGTTTTTTATTTCCCAGCAAGCTTGGCCTGCCTTTTTAAATCATCCTAATTTATATCTGAAAGGCTCAGGTTTGTTTTTTTAGTTTATACTTTTGCTGTAAATCAGAACTGACAGCTACATAGCTTAAAATCTATCACAAAGAAATCTGATTTTTTAATACGGTTCCTATATCACTGACTTTAATTATAAAGCTGTTCATTTTCCCTAAATAACACACGTAGAGCTAAGCAAAGAGTTGGTTATAGATCATGTGGCTATTAAAAAAATTATTTGTGCACCCTTGAGAGTATAAGCAAAAGAAATAACTGTAAACATATAGCTTAAAACTATCGATGCCAACAGATGCATCTATCCAAACAGATTGCTCCATTAACATTACCTTCCCTCCATCCACCCCGGTGATTCAGAAAGATATGAAAAGAGAGACTGCAATTTCATTTTTTTAAAAATTGATCTAGGTGATAAAATAAAAGAATTTTCTACCAGAGTGTTAGTTCTAGGCCTTAGGGGTACCAAGATGCATAGGTTAACTAATTTTGATCTTAATTTGTCAGTAATGGCATCTCCAGCTTAAGGAGACAAAGTATAAGATATCAGATCAATGTTCAAGATCAGTTAATACTTCACTCAGAAGTTCCAGGTAGCAACAGTTCCTCATGGAGTAACAGACATGTTCTTCAACTGCCATTTGTCTGGCAGGAAAACAATTTCTGCAGCAATGGTTCTTCTGTTGGCTGTGCTCACCAGGAATTTCTATTGCAGTCTGCTTTGAAAAAAATTTCAAAGTAATTTTCCTTTGTCAACTTTGCCCCCTTATTATCTCATTGAGAAACGATGACTCTCATGGTTTGTGCAGGTGACATACAATTTTGGTGTTTTTTTTTTTTTTTTTTTTTTTCTTAATAAATGGGAGTACATAAATACATTAATTTTGGAAAGAAATGTTACCAAGGAAAGACCTAATACTCTATTAGCAAGAGCAAACTGGATCCTCCCTGGAAGACATCATCACTGTTTTTCACTTGCTGTGTTAAGTACTGAACAGAATGAAGAATAATTAGAGATAAATATCCAATAATCATTTTATAACAGCTCCCCCAAATCCCAGAAGCTGTCACTGCCTGGAATCTGTACCTGCTTTGACTAGAGACCTTGCCCAATAAAGTCTTACTGCCCTAATTTAGAGCTCTTGTGACAAATGTCTCTGTGATATATTTGTCTGTTGTCTAGGTTTTGGTATCAGAAGACAGGCAACTGGTTACACAATATGTTAGGGTTCTTGAAAATGTAGTTTGGCTGCCAACCTTTAGGGATAGGCTAATTGAGAGCAGCTCGTTCACGGGCATACAGAATTACCAATACTTCTTTCCCTTTATCTGATGCAGGTTCTCGCTTTAACAGTGACATTGTCTCCTATCTCAGCTCTGGGTTTAACACTGAGATCACCTGCTGTCCCACTAAATCTTTAGGGTTTTTTCTCTCCTTTTTGACTCTTCCAGACCACAGGTTTTTAGTTCAGTTTGCTCTGTTCCCAGCAAGCTCACCAGACAGAGAAATATTACAGCACACCATCACCACCAGAATCCTATTCTACATGCCTGGTTCTGACCAGCAAATGAAATAATACCCTGCAGAACCATGAGTAAAGCTAACAAAAAGTATGACAAACAGCATTTCAGGCATTATTTTTACTATAAACCCACCATTTACAAAATACCCCAAGTCACTGTGGAAAGGAACCACTTGGAATGCATTCTTAGTTTGAAATATTGCCATGCTAAATTTGAAACAGGACTCCACCCTTCCAGAACAGGTTACAGCTGTTGAGCACAGGACACCCAATTCTTCAACAGCAGCCCCAGGTCCTATCAACCCCAGTAGATGTAACAGGTAGTCAGCCAAGACTTACAAATCAAATAAATAGAATTATATGACTATTTTTAAACTGATGAGATGGATGTGGCAAAAAAAAAAAAAAGAAACAACTTTTTTGAAAAAGTTAAGATGGAAAATACAGAATTAGTCACTAACAAATTCTGAGACTTCCAGCAAAGCTGGACTTTACCATTGTAGGAGGGACAAAATGAATGTACATTTTATTTTTTCACTCCACAAAAAGAGCAAGTTGTACGACCTAGGAGCTTAAATTGGAGCATCCTTCCAGCTCCTTCTGCTACTACTTTTTAATGGCATTGATCAGCCAGGACTCTTTATGTTGAGCAAACTTTCTACTTTCCAGACAGTTGCTGGTTGGTTGTACAGGTTTGTATACATCCGCCTCTGTGTCCACTCCATTCTGTATGTCAGGACACATGTCCCAGGCTCCAGAAAGCCACAGAGATTCTGGAAAGTCATTCATGACTATTGGGCACGTAGCTTTTCCGCTTTTCATTTGTGTCCACCTAGTTTTACCTCTCAAATAACCTAGAAAATTTAAGTGATTAATATGAACAATTCCATGGACATGCATACCAAGGCCAATGGAATTTAAAGGAAATTAGCCATCCACTAATGAAAAGAGTGATTTTAAAGACTCAGAAAGATAAGGAAGAGGAAAAGAAAGAAAATACACAGTGTAAGTTTTACCATAAAGAGTAAAAGAAACAAACTAAGGCAGATTAAGTAGGGGGAAGCTAAAGTAAAAGCAGATATAGGCCCCTTTAAAAAAAGATGCATAACTACTGCCTACTTAAAAAATGGGAACCATAATGATGACATAACTTTTAAAAAACCTTCTGGAAAATGCATCTATAAATATCCAGTAAGTTATGTTGAAAAATCAAAGTTCAACAGTCTACTCAGAAAAATCATATAAATTTAATTGTAAGAGGCTTGCATTTTGCTAAAATCTCTACATAGAATGCTCTACATCTTTACATAGAATGCTGCAGTTAAGTTTATGTATTTGTGGCAATAAACAATATGTGCAAACCACTGGAGGAAAAAGATAATAAAAGCCCATCATTTGGGATGGAAAAGCTGTGCCTTCTTAACAAAAGCCAAGAGATGTAAGCATCATACATAAAAGGGCTCATTCAGAATTCACTGTTTTGTGGGAGAGAAGCTGTGAGAGTTTATATGCAAAACAGTTGTAAAAGCAACTCAGAGAAGAAACAAAATCTCCCTATAGCAAGTATCTGTCTTTATTAATGTTGGTCATTCCTTTAAATAAGGTTAGATGAAAATGTTAAGAAAATTTTGCAAGCAGTAATTTCCTGTATTAGGATTTATGAGAGGAGAAAAATATATAGGTTATATAAATTATATATTTATATATATTCATACATATTGGTGACAAGTTAATTGCACAGTTCCTGTGAAATAATGCATGCTATTTTATGGTAATAATGCAGTAAATCTATTGGAAACAATGGAACTGTAATTATATGGTAAGCTGTGTTAACGATACCACTTTAATAACCTGATGACTGTGAATTTAACTTATGTCAGCATCGTACGTACCCTAAAGTGATACACTGCATTTCTTCCCACAGTACAATAATAAAGCAACTTAATTACCTATTTCTTAGGTTAAAATAGCTCTAGCATCCTGGATTAGAAGTTAAATAGCAACAGAATAACGGGGAAATTGTTGGCCTCACTAAATTCAACAGGAAATTTTCAGTGGGGCTCGGATGACTGCTGTCACATCTCTCTTGCTACATTTGCATTCACACACCTCCGGTCAGGTTGGTGTTGTGTGTGTCCCAGATCCTCCTGACAGTCCTGTAACATGGGCTGGAGTTCTTCCTGGGGAGAGGGGGTGAGGGTGGCAGTTGACTGATGGCTATAGGAGACAGCGGCTGGAGAGGAAGCTGCTCCTCGGACAGGTGGAGTAGGACCTCGCTCATCTTCTTCCTCTTCCTCTAGCTCATCCTGCTGCAGATACATCCTTGCAGGTGGCACGGGACAAGGAATTTCTTGGTCATAGCTAAAATTAATTTTTTAAGAAAATAAGGACTTAAATTTGTACTGTGTAATTAGCATATCTCATACATGTATTAATAGCCCAGAAACAAGCCACTGTTCTCTGTGCTCTTGAGAACAGCTCAGTAAGGATGTGCTGAGTGGATGCACAGCACTGCCACTAAGTGCTCTCCAAACTGCCAGGCTACATCTCGATGAGCAGCACCAGAACAGTGCTAGAGGAAGGTTCTCACTGCCAGCCCGTAGGGCAAATCACACTTCAATTAACTAGTGACTAAAGTGGGAGGTGGGCAATGCCTTCCTCTTGCTTACCTTTCATCCACTGAGAGACTGTAATCTTCACTGTTGCTGTGGGGAGGTGGATGTGCTGGAGGGGGTGGGAGAAGGTCTGCCCAGTTCATGCCAGCTTGCTTGGGAGCCTTTGGGGTGCGAGCACCCTTCTTGTGCCCTTGACTCCCTGGGAATAAAGAGCAGCACATGTTTGTAATGCCTTCAAGTCTCTCCTCAGCACCAGCTATGAAAACCAAAACAACTGTAGCCCCTTCTCAGATGCTCTAGCAGTCTTTGAGAATTTACTGTTTTGCTCAGTTTGGAACAAACTGGCATTCCTCCTCTTTACACTAGTTTGTGCTTGTAGATTCTTTGTAGAATTGATCTACATTTTAAGTGGCTGAATTTAACCAGAAACTTTACATAGCATGGGAAAAAACACATGGGATTCAAAACTTCAATTTTTAAAATAAACAGTCAAAATGTGATAAAACCATAAATGAATTTTACAAGCAATGTCATTAAGAGTGAGCTTCCTACTTCTGTTAATTACATTAAAGATTATCGTCTAAAACAAATGAGCTGTAGACATATTTTCTGAAGTGCTTTTATGCTATTTAATTGCCAGAACCTAAAATACAATATGATACAGATATGATCTATTAAAGCTCTACTGTTGCATTAAGTCACTGAATATAGGTTATTTGTACTTGTCCACTGAAACATTTTAGGCACAATGAAATTACTACTTTTAGTCTAAATGGCAGGTGCAGTTGAAAATAATTGCTGGAAGAACTAAAATAATAGAAAAAAAAAAGATCGATGAAG
Organism: Sterrhoptilus dennistouni; assembly: GCA_013397095.1. NCBI lineage: Eukaryota > Metazoa > Chordata > Aves > Passeriformes > Zosteropidae > Sterrhoptilus > Sterrhoptilus dennistouni. Next base: position 376,118 of record VWZU01003154.1, on the reverse strand, counting down.
TATTTCACAAATGTTTTCAACTACTATTACTGGAAAGTTACAGCTCATAATGAAGCAATGGAGCTTTAACAGTTCAAACAACTTTGAATAAGACCAATTATTCAGGTGGTCTAAAATTTTAAGTTTGGACATGGCTATGATGAGAACTTGCTCAACCATTGTTCCTTGGTATAGATACATTTTAATCCTTCTTTGGTATTGTTATGCCTTTATTATAGATAAATTCCTTTTATGTAGACAAAGTCACTGTGGTTTTGAGTACGTTTTAGAATCCTTCACATTTCTCTCTTAAACTGAGGCATGATTTTATATTATCACAGTAAAGTGTTATATACATAATTAAATATACTGCACTGAGATTTAGGAAGGTTGTTTTTTTTTCACTTCTGCTGTCTCAGATTTTCCACTCTTACTGACAGTAGTTCTGATTATTATTGTCCCACATTAGCTGCCAGACACACCTGTTTTAGCAATGTGCAGTTGTTTTTGTGGTATCTCAGTATGTCAAACAAGACACTAACTATCCCAAGGCAACCTGCATTCTGTATCCTAAGCATCATGATATATACATGGTTCAACACAATTAATTTATTGCTTTAGTCACATTTCTTCATTCCTTCTGGAGTCCTTGGCATAGGAGTATAAATTGTTAGAGTTATGAATAACCCTAACAGATATCAGCATGGAAAACACCACCCTCTCATTTTTAATTTGCATGGTTCATACCCTTGAGATGTTTCATGCTGAATTTCAAGTTTTAACATCATTGAGCACAGGCTCAGCACCACATCCTGATCTTTTAGACCTGGGAATGGGCAAAAGGCTGTCTCCCAGAACAACACTGCTGAGCAGCTGGGAGAATTGGGAGCTGTGCTTATCTCATCCCAACCACTGAGAATTCAGGTCATCCAGAGGCACAGCAGGGCTCATCAACATATTTATGTCTTCGCTGTGCTTCGGTCACAACTGGTCAGGACAAAGCAAAAGTTGGGATTAAGGCAACTGGACTATCAAAGGCAACAGCAGAAAAGAATGAGAAAAGTCTGCATATTGATTAGTAGATGTAAAATTCAGGGCATTCGTGACCGTGACCATAAGTAACCCTGGAATGGGTTTGATGTAAATAAACACAGCCTGATGGCATTGTTTATTACATTTATTATGCACCTACAGTAAAGTCCCAAACCAAGCCCACGTGTAGTTTCTGGTTTAGCTCATACATCTCTATCGGAAATCAAACCTGGAAGCGAACAGGTCATACTATAATGATAAAACATAACTTTTGAATTAAAACATATTCTGTGGTCCCAAAGTACAGAGTGCAAACTCAGTCAATACAAAAAGCTGTTTTGTTCCAAGATTTTTATGAAAGATTTTTAGATTGTTTGTACAGGAGATGCCAATGAGAAACAAAATTTAATTATCTACCATCTATATCTAAATGATGTACAAAAATAATTTTGACATATACTCACTGAAACCTATAAAGTTTTTTGTATGCCTGAATGCTTTTTTTACTGATGAAATACATGGGTTTACTTTACAGAATGAAAAACTTCTTGAAGCAGCTCTGTTGGGTATCACTCAACTGCTGTGGAATCTTGAGCTGGTTCATGAATTGGGTAAGCAGACCCAAGAGATGAGAAAAAAAGTCGCTAAAGGACCAGGAAGGTAACACATAAATTAATTTTTTTTCTTTTTTTTTTTTTTGACAGTTGGAAATAAATTGCTATGACTTGCCCCTCTGGAAAACATAACATTACCCAGCATGCCATTAGCATTAGGAAATCCAACCTCCATTCGAGTTCATGACTTTCACAATTTCAGAAAATCAGTTACTTACTGACATTTAGATGACACTAAGCAATCATGAGGATGCCACAGAAATACAGTCACCTATTAGGACAGTTTTTATGCTGTTCAACATCTACTGTTGGTGGATTCCTGCCCATCACTCCTTCACCAAGCCCAGTAAATATTGCTAACCATGGCTACAGCATCCAAACACCACAAAGCCTAGGGCCTGGAAAACACTGCAGGTACTCACCAGATGTACTACTGCCTCTGTCTGAGCTGTTGTAGGATCCACCTGTATTCTGGTCATATGACTGGTTGTAGGGAATAGTTGGAGCAATGTTGTCATTTACTCGGTAATCTGCAAGTTTAATGGCATGGTTAATGCTGCCCTTCAGAAACATATCTACTTCTACATGCTTGTGTTATAACACAGAGTAAGAGCTCCTGAAATTAGAGAACTAGAAACAAATTCATTCTGTGGAAGAAAAATCATCCTGCAGTCATGCTTTATTTTTATCTTGCCTCTTATTGTAGGCTTGGGGGAAATCATTGGAACTTAGTATCTGCACTAAAATGCAGTAAAATGGAATACCATGTACAAGGTTTTCACAAAGCCTCTGCAATGATCAAGTCTCAATGATTTTTTTTATCTATTTATCTATCTATCTATCTATCTATCATCTGTGTGAGCATTTCACATACAAATACTGTCACCTTGATTGATTTTCCATAGTTTCTGCCTAATTTATGCATGGAGGGCAACCAATGGCCTGCGGTAGCTAATTTTGGTATTTCAAAGGCGACACACCGACATAGGAGTCAGCTCTGTATGGTAAGGGCTGAGTGATCAGCTGGAACAACAATGCAGCTCCAACTGAATTTGGTTTACAACAGAAGAAGTCTTTGTTTCAGGTCTGCTGGCTCCAAGAATATTTTTATTTACACTGGATTGTGCAGGTTCTACAGCCTTTTTTGCTAATAGCTGTTACCATAACTATGCTCTCCAGGTCCAAAGCACTTGGTATACACTTACTACTTTTAAATCTAGATCTGGCAACCAGATCTGTAAAACTTCATCAGAAGTAAAATATTCATGTAGCAGAACAATACTCTTGTGCTAAAAAGCAATTACAATTTACAGAGAACAGAAAGGAGGTAGGTTACTCTTCATTCATACAGCAAATAAAACTGTGTCATGAACAGAACCACTGGGCATAAAGTAGTGACAATGAAGCACAGCATGTAACTCATCAAAATAGTTACTTCTCATCACAAAAGCTACAGGTATAATCAGCAGCTTGATGGCTTTGACTTAGAAAATGAGAAAACCAAGATCAGAATATTGACTCATAAAATAGCAAATCAAAACAAAAATAAACAAAACTAAGAATTCAGTCCCCATCTGCTGCAGAAATGTTTGCGATAATGTAAGCATGGGAAAAAGAGCAAAATGATAAATTCCACACCAGAGTGTATTCTGTAATAGTTTCTCAGCCTAGTTGCATTCCACAGACCACGCTGAAGCCCTACATACCACGTATGTTTACACAGAGGATAAACAGTAAATCAACACTCTGAAATATGTATATATGACTGTCAGCAGACAATGCTTTAAGGGGGCCTTTCCACACTACAATATGCTAGAGAATATGCAGCTGTAATATACACAGTTTGAAAGATGCAGTATCTTCCAGCACATAAAAACCAAACATGTTTTAATTCCCAAAGAGGTACGTAATACACAGCTTGTGAAAGAGAATAATTACAAAAAAAATACAGCTTTCACCCTCTAGTAAGGAGCCAAACCCCTTGAATTTTCCTTTGGCATGTTTACGTCAAGGGAAGGTGTGACATTTTATATTGCCCTTTGAACTCCTCTGTGAGTAGATGGGTCCGGTAGAGAAACCAACATTCCTGTAATGAAATGTTTCTTTTTACTGGATCACTTATCACTATGCGATCACTCGGGTTACAACAATCCATGCAAAAAGTTCCAAGTTACAGTGGGTCCAGCTCCTAGGGATACTGTTTTGCAAATCAGGTTATTAAAAGAGGTTGCATGGTAGCCTGGAGGACTAGAAAGAAGAAATCACATACCTATTTCTTCCAGCTCCCACACAGTATATTAAAGAAAAATGCCTTCAAGGCCTCTAAAGCACATTCTGATGTTTCCTGTTAACACTGAAATCAATTTATTTTTAGCTTCTGGATCCACAGACTTCAATCAGGGTAAGACAGGAATTTAGTTTCCAAAACTGTGTGCGGTAGCATTGCCTCTCAATATGAGAATTGAAGGCTTGCTAGGAACAAGTCTAAAATGAATTTGATCATTCCATTTGTGTCCCCAGTGTACAACACAATACAATTTTACAGAGTTTGATATGCAAAATTTCATTCTTTTACATGACCATGTAGATTTAATGAGTCTCCATCCACGACTGGGAAGAGTGGGTTGACCTATTTAAAATTTAAGGTAGAGTATAATGTGACTACCATGCATCTGGCTCATGAATAAAATATCTGGCCTCTGTCCTAACCAATCCCTTAACTACTATTACATTTAAATTAATCTCATATCCATAGGAAATGTATTTTATTTAACTCTTTTCTAAAGATACAGCTTGTTATTTTTTACAATAAATTCAATATCAGAAAGGTTATCGTGGTGCTAATTAACTTTCTGACACTGCTAACGGTGTATTTCTGAATCTAAAGAGGCAGAAGTCTAAAAGCACCACAGAAGCCTGTCACTGCTGAACCTGAAAGCTTTAGACTCCCAGAATGAGACGGTCAAAACTCCTCTGATGCCTAAAGAGGAGAAACAAGCTAAAAGCTCTTCACCTTTGTTTAATTTGTTTTGCTCCATAATGTTGTACTGTATGGGTGGAACCTCTTGCTTTTGCTGAACAGAGGGTTTCCAGTGTTTCTCATTGGTGTCCCCGCTGCCACTGTTAACATTATTGCTGATATTGGACTGGATGAGCTGAGTGGTGGCATAAGGAGTGGGCTGCCCAGGCTGGCTGACAAATCTTCCGTCCTTTAGATTTGGACTATTGAAGGTTTTCATCTCATTGATTTTGTTGCTGAGGTCCACGTCCCCATATACAGTTGACTCAGGCAACATCAGGTTTGTCTGCTTGTTGTCCAGCTGATTGTTGTAATTTGCTATACAATCGGCTAACCACAGAGGAGAGAAAAGAGAAAAGGTCATTCTGTTCGCCCACACCAGACTTTCCATGAAACCCCCTCTAACATTTCCCTACTGCACAACTACATGGCTTGAACCCATGTAGCAGATACACTGAGACAGAGATACTGCCATGAACTATATAATTTACAGAATATTATTTACCTTATACACTACTGCTCCAAAAGCAGGGTTCACTGTTCTGATTCACTGTAAATTCAGACTGCTGAATTGTATCTACAATGACTTACCTTGCTGGGCTTTTCCACAGTGGGCACATAAACATTCAGGTTTTTAGACATTATTCTCATAGCAGTATATATATTCAATTATTAATTGTAATTAAAATCATTTGAATTGCAAGGAAAATTCAACCAAAACTTAATACTGGGAGTAACTAAATAAGACCATCATCTCATGTCACCTCAACAGTATCTCGACACTCTTGGATTTGTGATAAGAAATAGACAAACAACAGGTTTTCATAAAACAGACTTAAAAACGATTACATATAATAAAAGAATTAAAGAAAAACAGCACAATGTAAAAGGTAACTCAGTACCCAGTAGCAAGTCTTTATTTGATCATTGTTTGCTTGTACAATCTTATATTTTAACTTGAAACAAAAAAAAAAAGGCAGAAAAGCAATTTGGAATGTTTTGCTGATTTTCAGTTGCTTTGAATACTGCAAAATATGTAATAGCACAGTAATACATTGTCCTGTATGCTAAAGAAATATCATATAGACAGCATGAATTCATTCTTCTGACATTTACTGCATCCTGAGACCACCACTTCTTGCAGACAGTAAAGTGACATATGCTGATGCTCTGGCCACTACTGCACAAAACAGTGTCCCTGCCTGCCATGTTCCCTTGCCAATGAGTGACAGGAAGCCCACATTTTTCCCTCTCCACATCCAGTCCACTGGGAGAATACCGAATGAAGTAAAGTAGTCTCTGGGTCAGCAGTTAGAAGGCTGAGTGGAACTAGCATTCAATGATCCTTAAGCAAAAATTCTCATTTTCCAGTTGATTAATGCATCAATAATTACATAACACTCACCAGGAATATAGTTTTCCTCTTTTAAAAGAAGTGGTATTTATGCTAATGAATTTGATTCAAAACCTGAAGTCCATTACCTGTGTCCACAATGAATTCACTGGAGAGGATGCCAAGTCAAACTACATACAGAATTCAAGATTTTACCATTACACTAAATGAAATAACTAGCTAACACAGAGGATTTTCAATTTCAAAAACATTCCCTAACACATACATATTTTTAGAGATATATTACCCAAGAAAGGGGAATAAAATAACACTTGTGTAAGAATACCACCAATCCACATTTTCAGTGACTAAGGAACAGTATCAGAACATGCCACATAGAACTTATCACTGCACATTTCATGCCCCCCAGCCTGTGGGTTTTTTTGAAGGTTTTACTGTTTGACATATTTTTCCTTCTTATGTGAGGTGTTATTTACTGCCTCTGTTATTTATTGCGTCACAGTCTTCAACTTCTTGATTTCTAGAGTTTAAATGCTTTCATTTCTCTCACCTGCTGAAACCATACTAGTTTTACCTCTTTTCCAAGTCTATTGTATTATACTGGGCAATTATATATACAGTATATTCCTCACTCCTGATACCTCAGGCTTTGCTAAGTTATCTTTGCAGAGTCACTCCTCCTTTCATTTGCAGCTACATCTGATTTGTGTGTAAGGCAATGTAATCAATACAGCATATGCAGTAAGTACATTTTTTACACAGACACATTAGAATTCCTCATAACAAGCACTTAAAACTGCTTTACCTATATAACAGAAGATTTCTCTAGCTAGATTTTTTATGGCATCTACTTCCGGAACAGTAGGTTCCCGTTCTGTAGACTTGGAAGACAGCACTGTACTTAAAAACAATTAAAAATGCAGCTACTTTGCATATTCACAGCTACTGAGGGGATATCCATCACTGCTGCTTCAGAGCATACACCAGCCCACGATGACAGAATTAAGAATTTTTGGCAGATTTTCCGGGAAAGATGAGAGCACTCTGAGCACATTGTCTGACCCATGAGCTCCAAAGTTCTTGACAGGAAGGAAACACTTCATGACAGAACCAAGCTTAATATGAAAGCCAAAATGAGGGAGAATCTACTGCAGTTCAATACAAGATGTTATAATAGGTTGCAACCATCAAAATGCGCCTTCTCTTCCTTTTCTGAGTTTGTTAGTTACCAGAACTTGCTATGTCTGTCCTTGCCACAGTAAAATATCTCTGAACCATGAATTTTTTTATACAGGTATTGGTGGACGTGATATCCTCAGCCAGAGTGAGAGACAAGTCTCTAATGCCAAAATCTCTCACCTTGCCCTGAAGCAGCTGGCACTGGTCACTGTCAGACAGTATTACTGCAGGAGATGAATTGCCATTACCACCACTCATGAATTACCAGACATTTGAGCTGGTTTCACATTAATTACAGGAGGTGATGCTGCTTGGCACTTAAGCCACTTCACATACTTCCCCTCTGGATTGCTGGGACATACTACTAGCCAAAACCAGTAGAGATGGTGGAAAAAACTTATTTCATTCCTCACCAGTAACATGAGGTTAAACCAAAAGGAACGTAAGGTCTGTTTAAAACAAAATGTGGAGCAATTAGCACTCTGAGATGTACTTCCTCAAATGTGTCCCATAGAACTCATGAGGTTTTCTTCCAGAGCTCTCTGAGTTCTGCTCAAACTTCCAGGAACTACCACTTAACCTAACATTTTGTAATTGCTTTAAGTGTGTGAATTTAACTTCTTTAGTCACACCCCCTAAACAGAACTGCAGCTATCCAATCTTGCTCAGAAAGGCACTCAAAGTGAAGTTCTGAGTGTGCCAAAACAGACTGGCTTTGTTGCAAGCACTGTAGCAATGGTTAATTTCTTGCTTCCCATCACATCCAAACTAGAAGGAAAACCACATTAGCATAATTTTAGTATTTCTCCATCTGAGCAACAAGGATGTACAGAACAACCCAAAAATGCCCTTATCTGCTCTATTCAGAAGCCCAAATGTATTAGTTCAGTGTGAGTTTAGGCAGCATTGAACTTTGTAGGGGCTCCTTAAGCCTGCTACAACTATCCAAAGAGGACCAAAAAAAGGATTCAAAAAAGGGACCATGACATAAAGGAGACACTACATTAAGCCCAAAAGCACTGGAAATAAAACCCCAAACAAACCTGTATGCTCTCTCATGTATTAGAAGCACATGCTCTGTAAAGAAGATTCCTTAGCAAGGTAGAAACATATCTAACCTGGTCGACTGTACGTTGTAAGGTTGCTATCACTGTTGCCATTGCCAGAGGTGCAGCAGTTGATGGAGCAGTCATTGTGATTGTTCCCTGTGTTAGGCCAAGTGTCTGCTAACCATGGCTGAGTGGCCGGTTCACTGATGTTTAGGAGTCCAGGCCTTTAAAAACAAAGCTCGGTCATTTCAAAAATCAAACAAAAGCATTTTCACATTGCACTGACACTCTACCCAAACGGTGAGATATTACCAAATAATACCATGTAACAAAAGGCTTGAGCACTGAAAAACACAGCTTGATTCAATTATTTAGCATTTTCGAGTCTCCTGTCTAACCTGCTCCTTGCTAAATCACTCAGGAGTGAGCGGTCATCAGTTCATTTTGCTGCACTGCACTATATGCTGGTGTGCAATATTTACCTGTCATTTTGGTGGTTTTTTTTTGTTTTTTGTTTTTTCCCTCTTAGGAGTTTGCACTTTGATTTTTCTGCCCCTTCACCCTTTCTTAAAGAAAGCAAGGTAAAAAAGAGGAAATTGGCAAGTCAAATAAACAAAAGAATTCACACATGGAAGCAGGATGGATACGAGTAAGAGCCAAATTTAAATGTGACTATTCCCAAATTCTTGGTTATTTATGGAATAGTTCTCCTCACCATCAGATGTGATGCATCTACTGTGGTGCATCAAAGGGAACAGCAAGTAACAAAAACCTCTGTGGCTTGGGAGCATTTGGATCTCACTAACACACCTGAGTGGGTGACACACACTTGTTCATGAGAAAGCCACTCAGCTCCTAAGAGTTTGAGATACTTGGGAATATTGACCACCTGAAAAATATCCAGGTATGAATGCTGCATCCTGGCTGCATTTGGAATAAAGTGTACCCCTGTCATCAGCAGAAGGAAGCAGCATTCCTTGTTTCGCAAGCTGCTGGATTTTTGTAGTGAGTGTGAAAGCTCTCTGATGAATGTTCTGTAGAATCTCTGGTGGCTCTCCAGTCTCCACGCTAACAATGCATGTTACAGTCCTACACAATTTAAAATTGCCTTTGATAACTAAGGTGCTTTTAAAAAACAGATAACTTTAGCTACTGTCACATACACATATATGAACACATTCCCCTTCTCTTGGGACTTAACATGCAGCTTTCCATTTGAAATAGTGCAGAAACTATTTTCCATAATATTAGATGTGATGATCTTCAAAAATAAAATATGCTAATCCTCTTAAACAAGTTGAAAATACAAGCTGCATGCAGTTATTTGTGGGGGATAGAGTCTGTCAGGGCTGCAGGCTTAAGTCATAGACTTAGAGTGACATTTAAAAGATCTATACATATATGTGTATATATATATTTCTGTACTGCATATGTCTTCTGACAATTTCACATAGGAGGTGATGAGGTTTGACTTGCTGTCAGGCTTCCAAACCAGCCAATATGCATTCAGTAAAGAAATATTTATTTAAAAAATCTGAAATAAATATACAGCTGTGTGGTTTGTGAGCATGCCAGTTGATTTGAAATTCCCTGCTCTTTTCCCTACAATTTGCTCTTACAATGAACCAACACCTCAAGGCGTTTAGAGGAGACAAAGCATCCCAGAATGTTTCAGCACTCTAAAGATCTGTGTACTGGAGTTTTGCACAGAGAATTAAAGATCCTTTGTTTCTAAAATTTACTTTGCATTCACACCTGCTGTCATGTAAGAAATGTGGTGTGATGTACATAAGCAGTTGAGAATTCTACTAATTGGAGCCATTTAGGTGGAACTGTAGGCAAGAGATACTTGCATTACAGCTCCAGAGCCTGGTGATGATTTGAGATCATCATTTCCAAAGATCTTTAACCTTGGCAGCAAATTTTTTGACTCCCTGAATTACTGGACAAGGTCGGAGGCAGGGGTGGACAGAGCCACGTGGCTGTGTGGGTGCTAGCTGGAGTCAATCCAGCACAATTACCATTACTCAAATCCTGTCTAGAAAAGGGATTGCCACAGAAATGGGTGTTTTTTCAGCATCACACAAATGGGGATTATGTTGGAATATATCACTGTGACATTTTGAAATCTGAAAAATGCTTTAACGTGCTCACATAACTGCACTTGGCAAAAAACGCTAAACCGTTCCAAAACACTGCAAATATAAAGTAAGGAAGTGAAAAACCTTAGGTTTGGATATCAGAAGACGGTTTAATATGCAAAAATAACTTTCTTTTTTTTTAACATTGTACAACTATGTTTCATATTCTACAAAATAAGTTACATAACACATGCTGTCAATGCTGTATAGGCATATGAACAAAAGCAGCACAGATGTTTGCACCTTGAATCAATTACATTGTTAGATTCTGGCACTGCTGCTGAACACTAGGACAGTAAAATTGAAGTTGATTCTTTAGAAGTATCAAAACTACTGTGCATGATGTGGGTTCATTTCTGTCCTCTGTGTGAGAGTGCCTCATCTAGCCTGTGCTAAGGGAAGAGTGAGAAAGCACAGTGGCACAAAGAACACAAAGGATGTTGGCTGAGTATCTTTTTTAACAACTCTCATGGAAATAGAGGGGGTTCATCTCCTCTCCTATTTTCTCACTATCCTGGAGTAAGGGCAGCAAGCCAGTGATTTACAGATTTTTCCATTCAAAAAGCACATGGTAACTGTTCTAGAGGCTTCCCTCCATGCTCCTATGGCCAGGAGAACACAGCAGCACACAGTGCTGGGCACAGATAACTGCAATTCCTCATAAGATGCCAGGTCCAGCTGCTGCAGCAGGAGCTGAGTAGCCTTACCTCTGTACAGCACTCAGGCTGGGAATGCTTTATTTTATGCCTAATCTAAACAATTAACCAAAATTTTGCATGGTCTTGCAAATTAGGAATCAGAAGATGCCACTTGTGAGCAGGAATTGTTACAGGACTTTGTTGCCCAACTGGTCTTTGAGATTTTAGCATTATTTCAGCATCATGCTAAATCTTTGAATTTGAAAAAAAACAATGTTCTACTAAAGCACCACTGCTCTGACCTGTCTTTTTGCTAAAACCATTATATTTCTTCCTGAAGAAAACTTCATCCCTACAGAGGAAATGCAAATTACAGTTTTCACATTGGCCACTCATTGAGTAATAATATAAACCCAGTGAACATGCCTTAGTTAAATCCTCAATCTGAATGGACCTGGATCTCAGAACGGGTGGTTGTGAATTTACAACCTGCTTCCCTCTCCTTCAGTGCCCCATCTATTTTAAGCAATGTTTTGCATTCACAGAAAGATTTTTTTTTCTTAAAATGTCACCTTTTAAGCCATTTATGTCTTCAACAATGTTTCCAATAGGCATTTTCTTTCTTTGTAGTATTTGTGAAGCAGCTATATTTCTTAATTTTCATAAAGGCCACGACTTAATTACTTTTACTCCCTTAATCAGGTGGTAAGCAAGGTCTTTATTTTGAAGTTAAAGCACTCCCTCTGCTGCTCATTTTTTGAGATGCAGTTTTTGCAGGTTAACAAAGCTGAATATAATTCTAATGTTTTGGACATCCACCTAAAAATTCAAACCATACACTCTCCTTCTAAACAGGTAATATATGGTCAAAATGTACACAATAATATAATGAACTAAAACACAGCTCTGCAAGTGATTATCCCACCATCACCTACAAGGACAACTGAACTTCCAGAATCCTTAAATTTATTTGCACACAATTTATCCCTGTAAGAATAACGCACATCATTACCTGCCTCCACTGCTCACGGCCTCTCCTCCTCTCTGATATGTTACTAAAATAGTTGAAGATACAAAAAGAAGGAAAAAAAATTTAAAACATGCAAGACTCCTTCAATAACAGTATTTATTTCACCTTTGTTTCATTTTAGCTAAGATGTTAATTGTGCATTGTTTATACATTAATTCTGTGTCTCATTCTGCAAGTTACTTCTTCAAACCCAAGTTTAGACATAATACTTGTGTTGCTTGATAGCTGCTAGTCCCAGCCCCAACAGGGTTTTATATTTCAGTTCTGTTCTGAGCACACACACACACACATGTATTGCTTAAGAAAGCAGGAAGCCATACATCAGGTTGAACTTATTCTTAACATAACTCTGCTGACTTCAGGGGAGTTACTCTGTGGAAGAATTTAGGTCATATATTTATTTCATGAATGGCTGGATGTTAAAGCTTTGCTCTACCTTATTATTTTGGCAAGATTAAAGAGGTATCATGATTCTATAACAGACCTTACTTCCAATGTAAATAATAGCTCATTACAGCTGGAGCTACTGCAAAAATAAATGAACTTTCTGAATGTTACTGCAATACACTCAGGGAACAAACACACTCTAGAAGTCCACAGAAGCTCCACATTTTGTAACATTTTACAACAGGATTTATAAATTACACTAAATAATCTAAAAATTTAAATATATAAATCTTAGTTAAATACAGTCTGGCAGAAAGAACACTTTCTAAACTAGAAGGAATTTTTTTTTTTTAGCATTTTAGGAGTAGTCTCCATTAACAAAATGGATGTCCAAATGCATTTGTTTGTTGGTGTAGATTGCATATCCTTCACAGGAAACAAGATGTTTCAGAAGTTAGCCTTTAGGATGCAAACATCCAAGAAGAAACAGTGCTATAAATCTTGCAGAGTTGCATTGGGTTTGGCAAAGGGTTAAGCAGAGTGCCTCCCTGCAGATGCTGATGGATTCTACACTTTCCAGCTAGGAATGTGCTGAAAACAAGCAGCCAAATTCTGCTCTTTAGAATAACTCCAAACTGGGAGTCTGCAAGAGAGAGATAAATGCTGGCAGTGATTACAATAACAGGATTAAAATGTAGGATGCATTCCTACAGGTAACTCTTTTACTGCAGGTAATGCTACAGAGGAGAGCCTGGTTCCATTCAAAGTCAAAGCATGACTGAGATTCTGTACTGAAAAACAACGATTCTTTTTCTTTTGAGTGTTTTACATGCTTTATATTTTTCCCAATTTCTTCCTTAAAAATCTCAAGAGCTATTTATTTTCCAGCTCTGACATATCTTAAGAAACTCTGATATTTTCTTTTAATATTAAGAATCCAATGGAGAGAATAGATGTTAGCTTCCAACCTCTGCAGAATTTAAGTGGCTTGCTACAGCAGCGATTACAACAGAAGCCCTCTGTTTAGCCGATTCAAGTAACAGCAAAAATAATGAAGAGTTTGAATTATTCTCCACCGAGGCACTCAAAGGCCTAGAGAAACATTGAGGGCCACTCTGGCTCATGCTGAACAGGAAGCACCTCCATACAACAGGCTGACTTGTGAGAGCAGGCAATCTCCAGTTTGATTAAAAGCACACGGGTGAGACTCTAACCCAGCCGGGTGTGTGTGGATGAGTGCAGGCACACTCAGGGTTTGCTTCCTCTGTGGTCCATCCTGAAGGATGTAACTCAGCTGCTCCCATGAGCACAGGCCTGATTAGGAGCTAATATTCCCTGGGAAGCTGAAGAGGAGGGGGTGGGTGGGTTGGTTGGTTTTACCCTGCCTGGATATACACATTCTACAAGTCTCACAGGTCTCCTGTGAAAACGGAGGGATTAGAAAAAAGAAGGAAGAAACAATCTGTCTGTTCACTCAGGCTGGAGCTAAAAGAAAAGCAGAACACGGATGGGTACAGAGTGTGTTGGATTTTATCTACTGCAGAGGATGAGCTGCTCAGCTGCCAGGCTGCAGGACCCACTGAAGGTCAGCTCTACAGCATGGAAAAGCTCTCATGGGCTTTGGTTCTGATTATGCACATTTTGGTCCTATTTTGCACATTTCTAAACAAAACCAAACAGAAGGGGAATTTAAACTCAAACTGAATTTGAAATGTACCTCTTTTTAAGCTGAACAGGATAATTATTTAAAAATTTCATAGCAAAACACCATTTAAGGCAGAAGCAAGGAAATCTAACTGCTATAACACTTTGATTTTCTCTATCTTCCAAAGCAGACAACTCTAAGGTCACTGGATTAATGCAGATTCAGAGGAAAGAAAAGGAACAAATATTTCACCAACTATAATCTCACTGAATCTCTTTCAAGTCAGCATCTGGGCTCTGCTAAGTCATTCCTCTTCCATCAGAAGCACCTTTAGCATCACTAGATGTGGGAGGCCACACTACTCCCTTGGAATATGCAGGAAGAGAGCCCAGGTTGTATAAACTGACAGGATCATGCTACAAAAAAGGCATGCTGGCATGGAATGGTGTGCTAGGAGATGGTACACACAAATAGAAAATATTGTCAGCCACAAAGCAAATGCACAATACTCAGAAAACAAATAATGATACCTGTCATTAATGATATCATTTTAAAAAAACCCTTCAGAACAGCTGGGCTGGTTGGTTATGTCAGAGAAAGAGAAACAGTACCACAAACACATGCTTCAGTAACAAAGAAGGAGGGAAAAGTGCAAATATATACCTGTTGGTGTGAAGGTAAAAGACGGGACTGAAAAATCAAAACAAAATACAAACTGATTATTAAGCTGAAGAGAGAAAGGGAAACATACCACATTAGTATAAATCTAGCAGACAGCTGAACATAAAACAAATATATATAATTAACCCACTAGTACAGTCACGTTGATATAAAAATAAAATTAAAATTGAAATTTAGAAAGAAGATTGTCTCTGCAGGCACTATTCTGAAAAAAAAAATGCGAGGTAAAAAAAGCAAAAAGCTTGATATTATTGTGCTCCTGAGGGGATGGGACTGTGGTTTAGCCTTTCAAATCCCTCTCAGTTTGGTATTTTAAGTTTTTTTCTGGAAATCCTAGCACAAACAAAACCCCCACACTGTTAATTATTCTAGAATGTCGAATGACAAATTCCTTAACAAAGCCTTATCAAGATCCTATTGAATCTTATCTGCAGTTCACTAAGTAAATGCTCATTACACTGAACTAATAGGCACACTTAAGTATTCAGTAAGGAAATAATAATCATAAAAAGGAACAAAGAGAACTGCTGTTTTACTGCCTCTGAATCAAGAATGGCACCAACTCTCACTGTAATAAAGGCACTGAAATCTACTGCAGCAATTAATTTTTGTTTTCAGAGATGAGACTGTTAAACAGAGTTATTATCTCTCTTTCTTAAATAATCACCACCACAAAAAAGATCTTCCTAGATATAACACCTTTCTACCTTCCAACCTTTGGCTTTAAGAGGGAAAGGTTAATAACAGAACAATGACACTGCTTGACAATCTTCTCTCTCGCAGCTACAATAAATCCTCTTTGGATCAATAGGGTCTCATCCAAATACAGAGCACCAGCATCTGCTCTTCCTATTAGCACATGCTCCCCCTCCTGTTGACAAGACAGTATCGTTTTCCTCTCACTGCTGCCAGAACAAGGCTATTGCCCTTTCTGATCTAATGACAGCAAAAGGTAACAGAAACAATCAAATATTCACTAAAACAACCTGGAGACAGAAGGTGATCAGGAAAGCCAGCACAGAAAGAAAAGGTTCTGGCTAAGAGAACAACTTCTTTATCTTATTTTTTTTTAAGAACTCCAAAGTTTGTGGGGAGTGCAGTGTGTCTTGTCAAAATTTGGGATATGCTGTAGGTTTGCCCCCTTTTTACCAAGCCAATTTATTTCCAGGGATATGCCACTAAGCAAAGAAACAAAAATGGAGCACTTGCCCATTTCAGGCTGCATTTGCAGCAAAGCTCTTTATCTTGGGAATACCATTGTATTTGCTTTGAGCCAGGCCTTTTCACATAGTCAAGTTTAATTTAGTTACAGTCAAAATATAGAACCACAGTAAGAAGCTTTCATTAAAATAGAACGGGCATTTAAACCTGAGCTATTCCAAAGAGAATCAAGAATCTCAAAATTAATTTGCAATCACGGGGACATGAAAAATAATCTTAAGCTGCTGTCTTGTTGCTCTTCAGTGAGCTAAGTACTAAACCTGGTTTAGTTTCTTAAGGAACTGAGGGGGTCCAACTGAAAGAAATCCTATTGCTACCACATGAAAGAATGACTTAATTCTTAGAGCTTCTATTAATAAACTCTTCCGAGTGTGTAAGACTGCTAGTACAGTATGTATGTGTGGGAGTAGTGAAGTATTTTAACAGATGACAGGCCTGAAGCTAAATATAAAATTAAATAAATGCAAGACTGAAGAAAGTTTGGGCTTGCAGTGATGACTTGATGAACTGCAGAGTGGCAAACTACTTTGCAATTCATTTTTCACTAAAGATAGGCTTTGTCTTTGAAGAATACTTGATAACAGAGATACACACCCTACTTTTCTGTACACTTTCATTTAAACTCCCCACGAGTTACACAAAAGATACTTCTACAGATATTGAAAAACACAGCTGTTTTCAACAATAGCTGATGTCACCATTTTTAAGGGCAAATTGTATGCTTTTTGCTTAATCATAGGTAGTGGTGAAAGCACAGTGATGTTAGTGTGATAGAGCTGTAGAAAGGCAGTGTGGCAGCATGCTATTAGTAAAGCAAAACAGCACAGGCCAGTGCAGCACTACGTGGGGGCTGTCCTGCCTAAGAAATCCCAGCAGAACATAATCAAGAATGCAATTCCTTCCCAATTTCCTTGGCAGCAACTCCACTGGGCCTGGAGTCCATAGTGAGCACTGGTACTTTAACAGCACGGAGGACATCTCAACTCTGCAACACTCAGGATGAATTTCCATGTTTCCACTCAATCATTTGCTACTTTTAGCACTAGTTCTTTTACACAGCAACATTTTAATCCCTCTAGTTCTTCAAAAGCAGGATCTCCCATTTTCTAATTCATCCCAAAATTTATGGTTCTCACTCTACAAGTGCAATACTTGTAGAGTGAGTAGAGTATGAGGTACAGCTTGGAGATGTAATGAACTGTAGCTCATTGAATTCAGTTTTAATCTCCAGGCTTAACATGGAAATTATTTGATCTGGAGGAGTCAAGTTTTTATTCCAGAAGATCTTCCAGGTGGAGATTCTAGTTTTGTTTGTCAGAGAGTATACTGCAAAGCACTGCTTGACAACTGACAATGTGATAAGAAGTACCAATAACATGAAAATGAGGAGTGCTTTAAGTCAGCCCCACTGCTGCCATTCTAACTAAACACAGATGCAGGACGGGATAGCCCCAGAGCTCAGTCCCAGCCAAGGGTCTCACAACAGCATTTATGAAAAGAGTCTTGGAAAGCAGACTGACCATTGTGCTTTTGCAAACAGGCACACCTCCCCAGAACAGAGAAAATTCCAGTACCCACACCCAGAGTGTTACTGCAGTGTATACACCACTGTTAGCACTCCCAGCAGCAGGCAAAGCTCTGAACGGGAGGACAAGGAACTACCATCCACTTCACGTGGCTCCTCTTCACATGATACAGCATCAGAGAGCAAGGGGATATTGGGAGCTCCTGGCCTTTAAACCCTTCTTTACACTTCTCATTCACAAAAGTATCTTTATAAAAAGCTACTCCTGGTATTCAGATCCAGACTTATGCTCTAAAGCCAGACTTAGCACATCATGTAAATATTGCTGCTCTCTGCACTGGCTCCCGACCCACACTTCATGAAGGAAGCTGCTAATTCCTTACTGGAGCCTGAGAAGAACAAGAGACTGACGACAAAATAAAAAAGGCAGCAAACAGGCATTCAGCAGCCAGCAGACTGAAATAGATAATGGGGCACCTTTTCTGATACCAGCGTAAGTACTCGTGAGTCCATTCCTCTTCTTCCTGTGCCGATACAACCAGATGCTGAAGACCATGAGGATAATCCAACAGGCTGCACCAATCCCAGCAATAAAGGCAGGCTGCTTTACTACATCAGAAATCTGCTGGGCTAAACTGACTTGATCTTCTGAAGACACAGGGTTTCCATGAGAATCTGAAACAGAGACAGACACCCGTAACAGACAATTAATTTGAATGAACAGCTGTAAAAGGCAGCATGAAAAGAGCTGACATAATTTCAGTCCAGTTACCCAAGGTAAAATGCTTAAGACTGCTCTTCAAAATCCCACTTTTACAGGTCTAGAGAGAAGTGGTTTGTTCTCTGTACCACACAGGTACCTCCAATATCACTGACTTTTGTTTGCTTACAAAATCAGGATACCAGGCGTACAAATAGAAAGGCTCCTAAATGACAAACCTGTGGACTGCTATTTTTTTATTTTTCTTACATTTTAAAAAAGCGACATCAGCTTCAAAAAATTATTCAGAAAAGCAACAAAAAAACACCTAGTGTGTTTCTAGTATGAAACATGAATAGCAATGTGAATGGGTACAAGTCAGCTCCCCAAACGTCCACTCTCAGAACTGGCAATTGCAGTTACCAATTAAAACTACATTCACATGAGGTTGGTATTGAGGGAGATATTTTAATCTAGCAGTTCTTGACAGATTACTTAAATCTTGTATTACACAGTCAAATGTACTGCTTGCAGTCTCTCACTTTGACCTCAATTTAAAAAAACCTGAATATTTAAAAGGATGTAGAAAAGTAAAACTACAAAATAACCAACCCTACCCCCTTAAATACGGATGAAAAAGCTAAAGGATAACTAAAAAATGATTTATGAATTGCTAAAAACAGCCAAAGAGTCTCATTAGTAATGAACAAGCAGTGCTTTCCAAAACCAGTTTAGCCTTAAATAACCCACATCAAAATAGAGAACATGAATTTTTCCACAGATTGTTAATTTATTTTTTTAATAGAGACAGCACCTTTAAGAATCAGTCTTTTCTGTTCTTTCTGTACTGAACCTTCACAGGAACCTTCTAGGAACAGCAGTAAGAAGACCCAGCTAGTGACCAAGCTTTCTGACCAAAGTGAAGCAACTCAAAGCCAAAACACTGCCTTCCTGATGTTTCACCACCACAGTGAGTGCTCACTGGAAATTTCATTACTGCACAGAGCAAGGGCAAGAATTCAAAGCCTTTACTGAGAGAGGATATTACTTTACACATTCCACAGCTTGGTCTTTGAAACAGCCACTTTTACTCCTGTATAAATTCAAGAGATAGTTGCTTTATACTATTGGTAGTGACATCAAATTCAGAATGAGAGATTAATGTTTTAAAGAGAAAGGTGCTGTTATTAAATCTATTAATATAAACTATATAAGAAATGAAAACCTATTTAGTATCTTTTCCCTGTCAACTAAGCAGAGAATAGATTTTTTTTTTTATGATGACATCTTGCATTATGTCAAAATAAGTCTATGTAAAATATAAGAAACTGCAATACAAACAAGAGATGGAATCACAACAAATTGTTTCCTCTGGAAAAGGATACCTTTTTGAATGGAAAAGGTTCAATAAATAACAGCTTCTTCCAGTGAAGGATTCCAGATTCCAGTTTTTGTGACCTTGAAGTCAAATATCTATTTTGCTGAGAAATCACCCCTGCCTCTGACTGCTACCTTATTGGAAATTTTATTTCATATTTCAGCTCTCTTTATCGTCTGTGATACTAAGTGCACTGCTTAGCCTGAAAGTTCACCAGGCAGAGTCATTCTTTTCGTACTAATACACTCTTTGTGTCTTCTGGGTTTATGGATTTCACGCCTATTTGTGCAAGGTTAAGATGGGTTGCTTCAGATTTTATGGAGACAGCCAAGTGAAGTTCCACACAAGTGGCCAGATGGGCTTAAATGTATAAAGTGTACTGTGACCAATGAATTAAAGCTGTCATCTCATCTTTTGTCTCTCTACAGCTGAGGCCATATTAAGATATGAAAACTTGCATCGTCAGTCTCCTTTTCGAAATGAGTAATTTTCGTGTTTTTAAACAGCTACAGTCCCTTACACAACTTAATGGAATAGAATAAAACATTTATGGAGAGCCTCTGGTCATGAACAAATAAGACTGATAAATATTTTTTGTCTCATCCTTAAAATATATATATTTTAAAACAATAAGATGTATATTTTAAAACAATAAAAGGAGAAAAAAAAATCACCAACTCAAACCCCAAATGTTTTCTAAGCATGTCAACAAATCAGT
Organism: Sterrhoptilus dennistouni; assembly: GCA_013397095.1. Classification (NCBI taxonomy): domain Eukaryota; kingdom Metazoa; phylum Chordata; class Aves; order Passeriformes; family Zosteropidae; genus Sterrhoptilus; species Sterrhoptilus dennistouni. The sequence goes on along the minus strand of VWZU01003154.1, from coordinate 355,828 downwards.
CATACAGAAAGACAGTACCTCCATACACAAACAGTTTGCATTGCTCAGTCAACATATGTCTGAATATTATAAAATCCTGAAGAATCTTTGACTGCTTATTTTCCTAATTTTTAATGAACATTAATTTCATGCTATTATTTTACTTGCCATCGTACATGTAAGAACAGCATAATATTAAGCATTCTTTTAAGAAATTAGGCTTCTGGCACATTGAATATGGGTGGACTGTTAGAGCCATTACATTAGCTGGTATAGATCAATGCACATGGGAAAGAGAAAAATGCACATGGGAAAGAGAAAATGAACATAGATATGTTCACACACAGTCAGATAAACAGCACAGGAGAAGAGGAGATGGAAGGGCTTTCAAGAGGTCACATTTAACTACATCTGACTCCTCTTATAATTAAAAAAATAGAAAGCAAGCTAAATATAAAGAGAATTAAATTTAGTGACTAAAAACTTCCAGGAACACTATCTTGGAAGTGTTTCTTTGAAAAGGGGCATCTTTCCTCTCCCTAATAGCCCTGTGACATCCTGAGTGATCAGTCTTGGAAATAACCCTTGAACTAAAAAAAAAGAAAAAAAGAAAAAAAGAAAAAAAAAAAAATACTTTTTCTTCATCCCAGGAAATTTCCAGAACTTTGACTGATCTATAAATGGTTCACAGTGAACATTCCTGTTTCTGCCTGCTCTCTTCAGGGAGATGTGCCGAAACAATAAGTGAACATGAACGTTCTATGGCAAAGTGCATCCCGCTGCCAGAGCGGCAGCCGCAGCGTTTAATGTATTTGGAAATGCCTCAGAGATGTTGGAGCAGGCTGATCCCACAGCTCCCTGAAACCAGCATATTATCACAGTGACTCATCCCTTCTCCCACCCCAAGATAAGAGCTTTCTTTTGAATCACAGATAATGTTGCTATGCCTTTTGCTCACAAGCTACTGGATTTGAATGTCTTGAAGCTCCAAGTTTCACACTTCAATAGAAACTAATTAGAATATATAGAGAGAAGAACTGGAACCACTAATCCTCTAATGCTAAATATTAATATTAATAATAATAATAAAGTTGCTGAATTATAAATAAATGATTAATATCCATTAAAGACTGGAATGCCAAAGATACAAAAAAGACAAGAAATTCCAGCTCATAGGTGTGCAAGGAATTTAACTTTGCCTCGTACATGTACAACCTATGGAATGTTACTTTTCCATATGTGTGTCTCATTCAGTATATAAAATGTACAGTGGGTAGGAATATCTCAATGGTGTTGACATTGATAATTCTGGCAATTTAAAACTTGCAAAACGCCTGAAACTGGTAACATATTGCTTCAGTGTTTTCTCAAATATATGTGCATGATGCAATATAAAAATTATTTGGTGAAATATTACCAAGGTAAGAATATGCTATTTTGTCTCCTTTCTAGATGTATGTCTCCCAAACTGATAAAATGTCAATTGTGCACTTCAATCTTATAACATACAGCTTGAGGTGACAGCACCAAATTGATTTGAAAGGGTTTGCTGTAAGGGGCAAAAATAAAAATTACTTTTTTAAGTTGTTTGCAAGCCACAAACAAAAATATCAACAAAATACCCCTTACAACTATCACACTCAAAGTACCTTAAGGGCTGACAGAGTAATATCCTGAAGGCATGCTAGCCAGTTCACAAATCACATCTCCTAAATGAAGCAACTAGAATAATAAAGATTCAATGAGACTTTCCTGTGTTTTGTACACTTGGGACATCCACTGGTTGAATAATACACTCAACACTTACAGTAATTGTGCAGACATCTCTCAATAAATAACTGCATACCATCTATTCACACAAATTATGTGTTTAAGATTAACATTAACTGCAGTTGTGGGGCTTCTCAGAGCTGATACCAGAAACAAAATATATCACAACATGTTCCAATGTCACTAATTATCTGTCAACAAGCAGAGGTAATACTGCCAAGCTGCCACAGGCAGCAGCTCATCACTCTACAAAAGCTAGGCTAGAGATCAGCAAGAAATTGTTTGTTAATTCTCATCTCTCTGTACAGAGCATTTTTGTAAACAATGTCTTTAAGTTACATGTTGTGACAAGGAAAAAAAAAAGGTTCTGTTTAAATCCTGTGATTTTGTTATAGGCATAATATAGTGAGCTGTGGCTATGGCTTGAAAAAAAAAGTGACTTTTTTTCCTTAACACCAAAACTTTTGCTGTCTTTCTTTATGTAAAATATCTATTCTTTTAAAACAAACAAACACATAAACAAACTCTTTTTTTCAGTGCTTGGAATTGCACAGAAACCTTTAAAAGTTCATTCAAAAGCCAAGAGGCAAATTCAGAAGCTTCAGGCAAAGTGTTTTAAGGAGACACCTAATTTTTCAGTTGATCTCATGATTTTATGAATAACAAGCAAGTTATTTCACTGCCTTGTCCCTGGTGGCATGGGAAGTCTGGGGTACCACAGCTCAGTGAGCTGCTTCATGTCAGCAGAGAGGTGGAAAATGAAAGAGCTTCAAGATGACAATTTGTACCTGTCTCTGTAACAGGTTAAGTGCGTGCACAAGGTCATTTATCACAGCTCAGCTGATCCGTGGGACTGTGATTGCACATCCCAGCTCCCGGGGAATCCAATGCCTCCTGTCCTCCCCTCTCAACACCTCCTGCCCTCCCCTCTCCCTCTGGAAGGCAGCCCCCAAAAGGTAAAGCTTCTTCCTGTCACACACACACACCTGAGACTCCACCCAGGCATGTCTCAGAGTCACAAACCTGGGAGCATCCCACACCCAGAGGAGACCCAGCCAGACAGAGTCAGCCACAGCCCAGTCTCACAATTTGGTATGAAAACCCCCTTATGATGAGATGGATGTTGGATTTTAATGGAAAGTTCTTATTTAAAAAGTGAACCTCAGAATCGTTGTGTTTTATCTTCTTTTTTCCAGAGTAGGGATTAAATGCACGAGATGGTGTTTCTTGTTTGGACTCAGATGTTTATTAATTCTTATCTATAGTACAGTCTCACAAGCCGTGAGTTCTACAGCAATTCAGGCTAACAAACTAAAAATGGAAGCTATCTCTATCTCTACAAGGCCTTTTAAGAATAGACTGTCCAATAAAGAAATGGCACCTTAATTATTTTTCCTTTTAAACCAAAAACTAACCACCCATGGCCCACAATGTGGATATTTCTATCCAATTACAAAATACCACCTAGAGCCATGAAGAAGAAAGTGAAAAAGAAGGACTAGCCTACACCTTAAAACCTCCATCTTGCTTTATATATATATATTACTATATTCTAAAACCTTAAACTCTAAGTTTTTCCCCATGTGGTATCACACACGTCTATTCAAACTCCACACCCATAATCCCAGTGCTATCGTTCAATTTTGGAAGCCTTTTCCACAGCCTCAGGTCAAATGCAGTATTTTCTTGGGGTCAGTGCCTGTTAGCACAGAAACTCTAAAATTCTCAGTGACCAGGGTTCCAACACAGAATCACACATGGATTCTGTTTTCACACATGGATTTCCCATTTTTTATTTTTTTATTTTTTTTAAGATAAAGGATTGCATTAATTCAGGTATTAATTCAGGTATCAGGAAAAGATTTCCTGAAGGAATAGTTGGGAGCAGTGTGAGAAATGTAGTAGCTGGAAGCTGTCACACAGTTCTTAAGAGCACAAACAGAGCATGTCAAGACTGTTTCAAACCTTCCACAAGGAGCATCCTTAGTCCTCTTTCCTCCCCCTCCCTGGCCTCCCTTCCCTTGCTCTCTAACAACGTAATTTATTGCTGGTGAATAGTGCCAATTGATGACATCAACAAATTAATTTTCTTTCTTCAGAAAGCAACCCAGAAAACTCTGCTCCACCCCCACGCTGGGAGCACTTCTAAGAACTAGGAATCCAGTTCCTTGAGGGGGCTGGAGGAGAACTTGCATAACAGGGCAGAGCTGGATAATCTGCAGCCATTCTTCTACCTGGATGATTTAGGCTGATCTGTGCCACCAAAGAGTCCTACCTCTTAAATTTAAGCACTAATTTTCAGCAGCCTCCTGCACTTGCTGAAAGGGTTGTGGCACCATCTAGATATTTTATTGTTCTGTTTCTTATGTCATGGATCTCCACAAGACTCCTGTCTCCACATCTTTGCCATCTTTGTAACAACCAAATTATGGGATTTGCTGCAGTACACCTAGGTTTGGCCATGCCACTTAACTAGAGGCAAGCAGTGAAAGCAAACTCCAGGCACGAGGAAATATGTGTATTCTACCAGACTTGCATATCTGAAGGTGTGGGATCACTTCTCGTTTTCTAACATAGTGCCCATAAAGGCCAGGAACCCAGAAGTGGGCAAAAACTCTTATCCTGACAGTCTCATTTGTTTCTTTTTCCACTTAACAAAACCTCAAAGTGATTAAGTTCCATTATAAAATCATTTAGAATTTGCTTATCATCAGACAAAAGGGAAAAAAAGAAGTGTTATGGAGCTTTGAACATTTGAGGTTATCCTCATAAACCGCACTAATGCAGAATTTTCAAAACCTAAGCCATATAGAATGAGCTTGATTTTGGCTAGCTGTAGAAAGCTATGAATGGTAGCTGGCTGCAGGGAGGAACAATCCAAAAAATAACTACAGGGCTTTCCTGTAATAATGCCATATTAATGGAATATCATACAAGCTGTGTGCAATTTTATTGTAAAATCTCCATCAATGTAATTGGGAATCATATACCTGCCTGATTTAAGTAAGCTAGAGATGACCTTCCTTTTAATACCTAAGGAAAGGTACAAGTAATTTTCCATGTTAGTTGCTCTGTCTTGTTTTCACATGCTCCTAATTATAGATTTTTAAATACAACAAGTGAAATAAGAAGGTAGATGTACTAATGATACAGAGATAGACAGGACATAAAGTCCAAAGCAACATGCTGAGCTTGCTTTCATACTGTAATGATAAGGTATTTTGCTCCAGGCATATTATAAAGCATCATATAACTATACTTAAACCTACTTTAAATAATCTTCAGCTAACCAACAGCAAGGATGCTTTTTCCCCAGAAACATTCCAGGAGCAATGTCCCTGGTTGACATTTATAACAGCAATGTTTGGTGAAAATGAGATCAGAAGGTCAAATAATAGTAAATCATTTGTGTACATCTTTTTTCCTGTACTCAGGTTATTTACTAGCTTTCACACATATTTATTCTGCCTAATTTTAGGTTTGTTTCTTTGTTTCAATAATGATAAAAACTGGTCAAGACAAATTACATCCCTAAAGTGGATCAACACCTAGTGATTCCTATTCCCCTACAAGTTTTACTACACCAGTCTTAAGGGTGAAAATTCACTTTGAAAAGTCAACTACTAAAAAGAACTGCTCAACTGGAAGATGAAAAAAACCCCAACAACCCAGTGTTGTTTTAATCCCACTTTTAGAAAGCAGTTCTAAGACAAGTTTAAAACCAGAAATGCCAAAATCTTGCTATTCCAGAGATCAAGTAACACTATCTATTTCACTCGTCCTGAAAGTATTTCTGGTGCTATAAAAGACGAAAGCAAACAAACAGAAACTACCCAAAGCAAGGGGCAGGATTACCAGGGAAGCTTACCTAACTGGATAAACTGGGGATCACTTTTCACTCCGGGTCCTGCCCCAGTGCTGGCAGCCACTTCCACGCTGTATCGGATGCCGGGAACGAGGGAGGGGATGACCACGGAAAAGGTAGTTCCATCTACTGTCTTGTTTATGTGGTATCTGCTTTCATTGCCAAGGCACCAAACCTGCAGGGAAGCAAACACATGGCACATGTACATGCTCAGAATTCAATGCTGAAGGGTAAGAAGAAGAAAAGTTGACACATTCTTTCCTTCTGGATGAAGAAATTTACGTTTTGTCACTGTTCCAACATCTGCAGATGTGGATTGCTGTCCTAGGCCCTCTATGGATACTGGAAAGATACTTCTTGCTCCAAAGAGCTGCTCCAACTACTACCCTTATTTGATGAGTTTATCACAATTCATTTACAGTTCAACAAGTACTAATGAAACTACAAGTACAGAAGAAATGAGGGAAGCCCCACAGCCAAGAACTGTTCACATAAACAACAAAGTAAGAGCATCCAGTTAAATGAATTTGCAATCTTCCTCTTCAGGAATTATGTGTCACTCAAGTACACAAGCAAGTCTTCCATCACAAGATATCTTAAGAGAATGAATGTAATGCTGGAATCCAAAAGGTTTTGTTTTTTCCTTTTTTTTCAGATGGCAGTAAGGGGCAAACATTGAGTGATATGCTGTCTTCTAATTGAGACCACAGTGTGACATCAGATCTCAATTTTTGGTTGGGATCAAGATACAGGTCTAGTGACTTCAAACCACAACTTCATATATTACATCAGTGACATTAAATAGCTGGGAGTAACAATATGATGAGATATCTTTATCTCTTTAGACCTGAACCACTGATGTGGCAAATGCTTTTAGGTTGAACTCCCAACTGCTATTCAAGGTGAAGTAGCAGCTAATCTACATCTGGTAAAAAAAAAAAATGAAGTTGAGCCTATTTCCTTTTTGTGTCCTTTTCACAAATGCATGGTTCTACAAAGAACATTTATCCAGAAAGTTGAATTAGTTAAATTCAATACTTAATCTGTAAAAAAGCAAACTTGGCTGAGAACAGCAGCATATCAGAACCTGGGCCAATTGTACACGGGAGGGAATCTTTTGCTTTCAACATATGGAGCTCCTAAAAGATTTAGTACCCAGATAGCTGCTTAAAATCCCTCGTGCAATTCTGCTGTGGAGATTGCCAGGTGAGGGGGATAGACTTTCACATGGAGAACAATTGCTACAGCCCCCTCTGCTACAGCCTTTTCTGCCTGGACACTGGAAACTTTATCTCACCTTCAGGACATTGTAAAGACCCTTTTTCCTTCTCTGGATGCCACGGACTGAAACAAGGCTAGTGGGACACTGTGAGGATGTGAAATGCCTTTTAAGTTCCTTTGAAATCGAATCCCAGCACAGGATATACCTAAGTACTGCTGCAGAGCAGAGCACATGAAGAGAATCTCCTTTTTGTATCCTGGTACTACATAGAGACTGTTTCACTCAGTGCTGGGAGTAAAACTATTACTAATACTGCTCTTGAATCCTAAAGGATGGTCACAAAAATGTTCTTATATAAATAAGAACTCAATTCAGTGAAGAACAAAACACTTAAATCTACATTTTGACTTAGACAATTTTTACAGAAATTATTACTGCTACCTTGTAAAATGATGCATGTGCAATCAATGAAACCCATTTATTGTATACTTGTAACCATAAACTGGTAATTCAGGAAAAAAAGTTTTGTCATTAGATGCTCAAATACATAGAGAAATGCATGAAACAACAACGTCAGGGTCGAACATCAAGCTGTTTGTGGCTGGTACTTGCCACTCTACATTTGACTATACATAACATAAAGTGAAAATAAACTTTTAGTGTTATAAAAGAAGAATGAATTCACATTATAACAGAAATTCAGGTGAAGAGAGAATTAGTATAAGAAGAGAATTTCTAACATTGTGTTAGGGAAGGAGAAAATTACTTATGCTGTGAATTTGAATTTTTGGAGTTTTATGTGTGCTACTGACAATTCTTCAATTAAGATAGTATTCTTCTTCCTACTTATTTTATCCTTTAATTAAAGTAGGTACACTCTTGCCTTTGATCTGAGATGCTGAGAAAACAATGAACTGCCCCACATATGCATACTTTTCTTTTTATTTCCTGAGAGAAAACAGAAGATAGAAAAACAAAAGGGGAAGGAAAGAGAGAAAATTTCATAAGACTTCTCTTTGAATTTTTTTCTTGTTATTAGTTCTTAATCTACAATCAGCAGTTCTGCATTTCTTCCGTTTTTTTTGACAAAACCAGTAATTACATATAGCAACTTAAGTAGGAATGGCACAAATATTTTAACAGATTTTTTTTATGCCTGTTTTCTGTCCATGGTGAAAAGCACAAAGGAAAATAGTGGCATCAGTGCAACAAATACAGATGCAAAATGTGCCAGTGTGCCATCTACTGCTACACAAGCACTACAGTGTGCTTGCTCCAGCACCTGGTAGCCTGTCACCTCAAAATCCTGGGAGGTGGGGTAGGGATTATATCCACTCAGAAATGTGAATTTCCTGACTTTTATCGTTGTGTCATTGCAATCTTAACATTCCTCTGATGCAGTTACTTGTTGGAAATAATTCCATCTCTCCAGCTCGAGGTCTGTCTATAAATGAAATAACTTCACAAGTATTTTTTCCAATTACATTATATTATACATCTGAAACTAGGCCAAATACAGATTTTTTTTTTTTTACCAGTTGACCAGGTTCTGAAAACGGTTTTATTATACTAAATTGACCATGAAGCTTAGCAATCTCTTCCCTTTCCCATTTTTACTGAGAGGAAAAAAAATGAGTTTTTATGGCTGGGAATAGATATTTATAGCACTGTGTTTAACCTGAAAAATAGCCAAGACATTCTCATTTAAAAGATTTTTCTTAATAATGTGCATTTGCAGGGGGCTAAAAGTTCCTTTCCATGGCTACAGAGCTTACTTGATATCTACATATAAAACATCTCTAGCTTGCTTAGGAAAAAATAAACTTTATTTACTTTGCTGTGTAAATTATCACCAAAAAATTCAAACTGCAAATACAGTTTGTGTTCATAAATGAATAACAAACAATAAATATTTTTAATGCACTTTCAATTTGTTAAAAATTAAATAACATAATGAGAACTGTGTTTGGAAGAAAAGAAAAAAAAATCTAAGCACTAATAGATTTATTATCATAGCAGCACATTCTTTCCTTGAAAGTTTTCCATTTGTTTTAACTACTCAGTTATGCATAATTTACTCAGATCTTAACACTGTTAATTATTATTCCTGAGCTTTTCAACTCATTAAGCCTGTTTATATTTACTTCCTTGGCCAGTGTCTTAGAGCCACAAAGCAGTTCTCAAACAGGTATGATTCCCTCTCTCCTGGTGTGTGCATTTCCCAAGTCATAATGAAGGCAAGGCAGGAGCTGTTTTTTAATTAAGAGTGTTGACCCTTTGCTTTGATTTATGGAGGCTGTTTTAATTGCCTTCCACCACCTAGGCACAGTCACTAAACATGGAGTTTGATGCAAAGCAGCGACTTTCTCTCCCGTTTTCTCTGAGTAACCAGAAGATGGAGCCAAGCGTCCATGAACAGCCCTTCCCTCACTACTTGGCCGTGCTCCCCCTGCTAGGGGACCAAGCCACGCCAGCTGTACCTTATATTCCTGAACCATCCCGTTCTGGTTGTCCTCAGGGGGCGGCTGCCAGGTGACCACGATTGCTGTCCCGTTCCCGTCGTTCTTAGTCACTGAAACACTCTGAGGTGGAGCGCTAGGAGCTGTTTGTTTGGAAAGAAAGGTGGAATGGTTATGTTTGCCACACCCACAAGCAAGTTTGTTGAAGTGGAAGATGGTTTCTGGGCTCTGCAAATGTAATCATTTGTGCCTCACCCTTCACTGAGGGCAGTTTGTGCCCACAAGATAAAAGGATGCAGAAGGAAAACGTATAACCCGACAACCAGGCTCTGAGATCTCCTGTAGTTTTGGTGTGCAGGCCAGGACAAGTAACACTCCAAATTGTACTCTCAGATATCCATTACCTGCATGTCACAGTTCTGGGCACCGAGTTCTTCATTGGTCTCAAAGCATCTCACCCAGCATCAACAGTTTTGAAAAATAAATCCTATACAGTCCCCAATCCTAATAAATCCTATCGGTTCCTCTAGTATGTAATAAAATAATGAATAATACAAAACTTATTAAAATCTGTACAGAATGTGTTAGTATTAACATATCTATAATAATAATTTATGTTTTGAATTTGAAATAATCCTTCTAAGAAGTGGATGCTTAGCTGATGCTTAGGATGAATGCAGGTATGCACACCTTTGAACCACATGCAGCAATAAACTGGAGCTACACAGCATTTCTAATGGAGGAGGAAGATAGAAAGGGAAAGGATGCACATCCTAGCAGAAGCACCAAAATCCCTATTCAGAGGCCACCTTGCATACTTAACGTGCCTGTGCAGCAACAAAAGGAAAAGCTTTATGAACCTTGTCTTTTTAGCACATGTATGAGATGGAAATACATAATTTAGTCCACTCGATCTGTTGCCCTCATTCATCTTTCCATTTTGTCTCACTGATTGATCCACGTATAAAAGCCTTCTGAAAACCATAGTTTTCATTCCCCCAGCTACACTGCTTTGATGATTTCTGTGGTGTCTGCTATCTACTCGAGATAGTGATTAGCAAGTGCTTGAATCTGACAGAAGTCACTTGTGACCAGCCCATGAACTCAGCAGGGAGGAGTGCACACACTGCAGGGAAGATAAAAAAGCGCATTTCCCATTGTGTGTTGGAGGGGATTTTTGCACATCCCTCTCTCTCTGTCTCTCATGCCTCGCTCAGAATATTTACTTCTGTGTCACCAAACAATTCACATAATGATCAGTCTCCTCTGCCACAGATTGCTGCTCTCAAAGAGCATGCACTTCAAACAAGATCAAATAATGAACATATCAGAGGAAAGCTGGCCAGGCTGCAACTTCAAAAAGGAAAGACGAAGACAGTCTAGCTCCTACTTGCCTTCTTCCAGGGTCTTTGCAAATTTCACTTCACTGTCTGCTCCCTGAAACTCATTAAAGAAAGGGCGGGCCTTGATTTCGTAGTTTACACCTTTCTTCAACTCCGGAATGACAACGCTGTTTTTGGTTGGAGTCCTCACTTCAAAGATTAACCACTCTGATTCTCCATAAGATGCTGGTGTAGGCCGGTATAGAATTTTATACCCTTGAATATACTGGGATTGCTGGTCCACCTGGCAAGACAGCAGAGCACAGAACACATCCATAAACAGACAGGAACCAGGGGTGATGCCCGTGACACCGGGCACGGCCCCTGGACTATCCCTCATGTTATTCAAAGTAAACATCACTGCCAAAGCTGATAAAACTTGCATTACAGCAAATTACAGGCCTGATTCACAAGTGCATTAATCTCCTTGATGCTGGTAGAACTGTGCTGGTTTCCCTGGATTTAGGAAGGCATTAAAGGGAGATAACGAAGTTGTATAATATCCTCCAGCTCCGTGAAATACAGTCTTTGCATCCACGGAGCAAAAGAGCTTGGTACAGATCAGACTGCTGCCCACCTGAATCTGCAAAGCAGGGCTGGGCACATGGGGAAAGGGAGATTTACAGTGCCACGGCTCAGGGTGATGAACATGGAGATCAAAGACAGAGCCTGTCAACTCTCTTGAGGTGTGGAAACTTCCCAAAACCCATGAAATGAGCACCGCTTCCTGCATGCTTCTTTTCAGAGAAAGCAAATTGAGAGGGCCAGCTGGCACTGCCTCCACTGCTGTGGCTGGGCTCTGTCAGAGGGCAGATCTCTCCAAGAATTCCCCCATGTCCACCCACTCAGTGGGAGGCCCTCTTCTAGAAGAAAAGGGCCATGTTCCAAGTGGGAACATAAAACTCAGTGTGGTAACATGGATGAGACTTGGAAAAGCAAATCAAGCTGATGCTCAGTGATCCTGAGTGCTTTTCAAACTAAGGCAAATTTATACCAAATATATGGAGAAAGAGATCAAGGGCAGATCCAATATGGTTGGCTATAGATGAAACAGAGAAATACCTTACACAACTGATCTGTTGTGGAGCATTCACTATCTTTTTAACTACTGGTTTCAATTTCTGATGAATAAGGAGGTCCAGTAACAACCACAATAAAAATTTTAAAGTGCATCAGATTTTCCTGTTTTCAAAAATCTCATACAGTGATATAATAAAACTATGTGCTTGCAATTTTACTCCAAAGAGCAACACATTTCATTTTTAATAATCACATAAAGAATGCATGTGTTAGCTGAAACTGAGGTAATGCTTATTTTTAAAATTGCAGAGAAGCCACAGGCCACCCAGGAGACTGACAAAAGCTGCCTGTCTGGAAAAGGTTGTTCTGTAAGTAAAGGTCAAACAAAATTTACTAGGAACCTCAAAGATGTTTGAATGTATCACTTAAAACAGGAGATTGCCTGCTGCAGGTGGCTGTACTGCAGGTGAGAGTGCAATTACTGTGCAACACAGCAGGTATTATTGCAGCACTGAGGAGCCCTGGGCATCCATCAGGACTCCTTTGGGCTACAGCTCTTCTACAAAGTCAAAATGCCTTTTGTTCCTGTTCAAGATATTCTGCTATGGCATGGCAGGAGCTACAGCCTGTGCTGTCCCACACTAGCCCTGCCAATACATTGGAATGTTCAGATGGAACTCCTACAAAGTCCTCAAAGCTCACTCCTTACGGTTTTATTTCTGTACATGGTATAATTATGTCCCCAACTTTTTCATAATTCTGCATTCCATTTTAAAACTGATCCTTGAGTTACATTCCTCACTCTCTCAGTTCCTTTGCCATGTCCTCCACATGGCCAGCTTCCTGCTTTCCTGCTGCTAGAGCAACATCAATATGACATTGCCTTTTTTACCTCCTCTCCCTGCACCATGTGTACTCAGCACACCGCAGGAAAGGACAGGTTCAGATGGGGCTGTCTGATTTGGGTGTTTGTCAGTGTGGCTGTAGCATGCAGGTAACACTTTCAAACGGAACTGTGCAGTATTTCTCTCTACAGGTGACTGACAGGGAGTGCCCATGTTATCCAGTTAAGGGACTGATATGTGTCCTACTGAAAGCAGTGCAAAGGCTTCAAATGATATGGCTTAGGAGGGCTTTGATCAATCCTTTAGCCTCCAGAGGAGGACTGTGAAGCCCTCACCCTATTGTAAACAGCACTCTCTGTGGAGACAAAGATGGAGAAAATGGGTAAAATTTAATGAAGTAGAGAAGCAGAGCACAAGTAGCACTCTCCCCAGAGAAAAAAACATTTGCAAGCATACAAACTACTCAGCCTCTTAAAGTGTAACCCCACTGCAGTCAGAGCAGGACATGTCAGCACCAGCAGGGCACAGAGTTGTACTCACAGTCCAATGTACTTCGATGGAGGAGGAGGAAAGGATGGTGGGGTTGTGCAGATGTAGCACCACGTCACCCAGCTCTCTCTGGACCTGCTTGTGATCCACACCTTGACTTGTTGGCGGAACATCTGCAACAATTTAAGATTCCGTTCTCACAAGTACACATGAAATAAGTGCATGTAAATACAAATGAGTATGTCGGAAAGTATATGATGCTATCACTAATGAAGCTGACCCTAAGTACTTTCTAATCATGTAAGAAAAAACTACCGGAAGCATTTTCTTGAGCAAATCACCAACGTTTAGGTAGCACCAACTCAAGACACTGCACCTCCTTTGACAGAAACGTGAGGGTAATGCTGCAGAAAGACACACCACACTCAAGGATGGCTTTGCTAAATGGCTACAGCAGCATCTCTTTATTCTTTCCTGCTGGGAAGAGAAAACATTGTGTTGCCCACTGCCAATTCCAAGAGATCAGGAGACCCATAAAGAACAGCAAAAGCAGAGGCTGTATCTTTAGATAAATCCATGACAAACTTGGTGTTACCACAAAATAATGTTAACAACCAGAGAAAAAATAATTTAGTTATTTGGCTGCAGCTTCTCTAAGGGTAAGAAGCTTCTGTAAACAGGAGGCAGAACCCAGTTGGGGGCTCTCTGGATCATCTGATACTTGGTCTATACTATAGCTGGAAGAATTATTCATACACATGAAGGGACAAATTCCTCTCAAAACACGCAAATGTACGATGAAAACACATTTTTTGCGTATTGAGCTTTTGTAAAGCAATTTAACTGGAATGAAATGACTGTCAGATGTGTAAAATTTACAGGGTAATCACTAAGAGGGTATCTAAAACACGTGTTAGGGAAAACAGAGTAACAGTTTCTGTTCTAGGTTCACATCTCACTCTGATCACCTCATTTTAAACAAATACCATGCTGACTATGGGTAAAATGCTATGATTGGAAATTCATAAAAAGTACTTGCAATGATTACTACTGAGGTTAATGTGTAGTCAGTGAGAGACAAATCTGGATTCTTAGCAAGCAGCATCAGTAATAACATAAGAACAAAACCAAAATATCCTCCACTGAGTCACTGCTATAACCCCATGCAGTATGTACTGCAAACAGTCCATTATCACAGCACTTCCCTCCTCCCAAAGCCTGAAAGCATTAAAGATAAGAGCTTCTGTTTGGGAGCATTGCCTAAACATCACCCTGCTCAGAATGTAACAGGAAAGCCAGTGGAATAATTAGTTCTAGCTTTGCTAGTCAAAAGGGATGAGTCATCCACAATATGGATCAAACTATCCACAGGCTATTTGCACATCTGTGCTATAAAATCATGTGTGTGCTCTCTTGTTTCAGCTCCAAGCTTCCAAGACAGGGACTGTCAGTGAAAACACTCAAGAATGTGGTTGTTAATGTTTGTAAAGTGTGAAGATGAAGGTAGCACTGAAGGGATGAAGGCACTGAAGGTAGTAATTTACCTTCATCTTGGTTTGTGGACTGAGCAAACAGTAAAGGGCAGACTACACCACCCTCCAGACAAAAGCCAACTGGAAATCTTTGAACTTGCTTAGCTAGACCACAGCTTAAACAAAAATGAAATGATGTTGGAAGAAGAGCAGAACTGCTCTAAAGGACTTGATTGATTATATTTCTTAAAATTTGAGAAAATTTTATGTGTTAGTTGTTATTTTCACTGAGGTATTGTGTGGCTCTTGGGTTTTCAGCTCTACTAAGTGCCCAGAGAACAGTGAGGCTTTTCCATATCATTATAAACCATTCAGTTGAGTGAGCAGAACCTTTGCTGTTTTTCAGAATCAGGTCAGTAATCAGTTACTCTGGGACAGACATAATACTTCTCATCTCCAGCAATGAAACTACACTACATGAAAAACAGGCTTGTGCAGCTCTATTCCCAGAAATCAGGAATCACTAAAAGGTCATTAAACCTCTCCTTGGTAACAGACTTGGGAACCTGCGCAATCCTGTTTTTCCATGGGGCTGTGACTCTGCTGTCCATACATATCCACTGAAATTGTCACCCATCAGGAGAAATGCTTAATACCAAAAGACAGCAATGTGCAACTGGTCACTCCCCAAGGGAGATGAGAAAGACTTGCTTTCAGGCCAGCTACAGAAAACATGAGAAGTCAGCAAAGAAAAACGCTTTGTTTCCTTCAGAGAACTTCCTTTCAAAAACTAACATATACCTACTTAGGCAAACAGAGAAACAAACATCAACACAGACACTCTTAATAAACCAGTGGGTCAATTTCACCAGTCAGTAGGAAGATCAGAAGAACAAACAAACAAAAAAATATGATCTCTGTCACTTTTTGTTTGAAATAGAGTGTGTCCTTCTTAAGAAGCTGAGCTTTTCTACTGGAAAAATGCAGGTTTCAGAGCTGCAATGCATTATTCCCTGTACATCATCCTAAGTGCCATTTACTGGCTACAGTGAGTACAAGGATAATTTTAATTTTACCTAGCTGGACTCAGTCCATAGCTGGACTTCAGGCACAGCTGGAGTCAGTGGATGACTCCTTCATTCACTTCTACTCAGATTTTTCTTCCACTTGGCTATCTGTAAGCACTGTTTTCTACCCTCTTTTACTTCCAACAGTTGTACTATGGAAACACTTGTAACATACTGCCAAAACCTCTTTACTAGCTCATGATGCCAAATTCCTTCAAATTTTCAACTTTTCTCTTTCCTATTGCAGCAGAAATCAACTTAGATTACAACAGTTTCTCTCCCGGTCTCAGTCTTAAGCCTGATTTGATTCACTGGACACAGTAACAACATTTCCATGGAATTTGAGGATTTGTGTGGGAACTCAAAAAAAATAGGAATTACTTGGATTGCCAGCAAGTGCTATTCTGCAAGTTGTAACAACCTTTGGATAAGAGATACTAGGGTTCCCTTAGGCAATGCAACATGCTGTCAGAGTCTGTGTTACAGAGAAAAGCAAGTTTAAACACTCTATTTTACTGTAGTATATATTATAGCCAGGATAGGTAGACCGTCCAAAGCTACCAGAATTCCTGCATCTGGTATTGCTTAGTCAACTTGTGACAGGCTGCTGTGGACACCTAAACTGCTCAGTATCAAAAACTTACCTTGAGTTTTCACTGGATCAGATATTTGGCTCGGGTCGCTCAGCCCATAGGCATTAGCTGCTCTCACAAGGAAGAGGTAAATTGCATTAGGTTTTAGCCCTTTGACGGCAAAACTCTCGGTTTTCACATTTTCAGCTACAGTTTGCCAGCTGCTCCCTGATGCATGGCTAAGGATAAAGCACACAACAGCAGGTTAGCATGTGGTTCTTTAGCAACACGTTACAGGTAAACAGACAGCAAGATCACACAAGACTCAGTACCTGAAGGCCTCAATTATGTAAGAGGTTGGTGTTGCACCTGAATTCAAATTAGGTTGCCATGACAATGTTACTGTATTTCTGCTGACATCTGTAACCTCAGGCTTTGATGGAGCACTAGGAATCAAGTTTGGGTCAGTGGGTCTTGGTGGCTGCACTGGGACTCCAAACTCTGACAAAAAGGAGAGAGAAATGCTGAGTATGGACAGGCAGCAGCTGTAAGCTGAATGTTGCTCACATCTGCACTGGCAATTTATGACAGAGTCAGGTAACTTCTGCATTTCAGTTTCTGGTCTTCCTTCATGCATTTTCCTCCATTAGAGGAGCCCTAAAGGATTTACCTTGGACCTCTATGAAGGCACTCCACGTGGCTTCTCCACTCGGGGTTGAGGCAATGCAGGTGTACCGGCCAGTGTCGCCCAGCTGAACAGGAGGAGAGAAGAACAAATATTTGAAACAATCAGGCACTCAGTGGGCTAGAAAAGCAATTACAGCTCTCTACATTTCCCTATGAATATGGATAAAGGTATTAGCCTGCAAAAAACTTTGTAGCAGAAACTCCGTCCATTGGAAGTTATGATTTTGATGGAACAAAATGGGTATTTATTTCTGAGCAGTCACAAAAGAATCGGAAATGCTGCAGCTTCTAATTTAATGTTAACTATTCTGTAATGTAAACTGAAGGCCATTTCCTGTAGCATTTATTCCCTTACTCTGCAGAGGTACTAACAAATAAACTGAGAAGGAACTCAGATGATAAGACCCCATCCAACTGTCAGACTTCTACATAAATAATGTCCGGGGATTTATCAGGACTGGAGCACTGGAGAACATGTCATCCTTAAAGCAAACCTTAAATATTGCACAGGGTTCCCCATGTTAGTATAAATTTCACTCTACAGCAGACCCAAAAAAAAAGAATCTCCATATGCTATCCTCATCCAGTTCTGAATGTTGGATTATTTGTCCATATGTGACTTAATCACATTTCAAAAGTGTTTATTTTTTTTCCCCCCAAAAGAAATGCTATCCTCCTCAGGTCCCAGCCTCAGCAGATGAACTGAATGGAAGTGATCAAAAAATCAGAGATTGAAGCTCTAAGCCAGTCTAACTTGTAATTGGCAGCAGGGCAACTCTAGGGAATATGGTAAAGTGATGTATTCAGCCTAATCTAAAAAAAAAAAAAAAATTACTCAATTTCAAACCATAGAAAAGATAGCAGAGATTATCCAGTATACTACAACTTCACATTTTAGAATATTTTGAAGTGTGCAGTGCATGACCAGCAGCAATACTGGCCAGGTACTATAACTCCCTGAGGAAGGTATTTGACAGTGTTTAAACCATTTTAAGCTATGTTACACTGATGAGCGAGCATGTTTAAACACTAAAAACTCTTTTGAAAAAGCTGAGTACATGGCTCTATTACTGAGTATGCTAAACAAAAGTTTTCTTTATAAATATTTGAATTAACTAGATCATTTTAATCTATTAGCACTAAAGCCCAAATAATGTAATGATTTGTCTCACTGAAATACATTCCCCTTCATGCTTTAAGTACCAAATAATTCCCTTAATTAATACCTCTTTACAGCGTTTTTCATTATGAAATCTGAAATAATGTGCCCTAGGCAGGTGTTAAGCATAAAAAATGTACTATCTGAAAACATGAAGTATCAAATATTTTAGTACATTTATGTAACCTTTCATTAATTCTAAACACAGGGTTTACTGCATCAAAAGTGCCTGGAGGTGAAAGCACAAAAGGAAACAAAACAAGAAAACCCATGTGCCAGTTGAGGCTACCTTGGCATATCTGATCTGCAGCGCTCCCGTCTCCAGCTGCTTGATGCGAGAGTCTTGGGTGGAAATGAGGATCCCATCCTTTTTCCAGAGGATAGTGGGCATTAAAGTGCCTGTGGCCACACAGTTGAGCACCAAAGTGCCATCCACAGCTACGGTCTGATTCACAGGGCCCTGCCGAATGACAGGGGGAGGCCGGTCTGCAATCACTGCCAGGAGAAACAACAGGAAAGACATTTCTGCAACTGGAAGCAATTTTCTAAACATCTAAGCAACAGCAGTTGCTCCAGGGTTTGAAACAAACTAAAAATAATTAAACAAGTAATTAAAGTTGGAGGCATGCATTATTCAGGGCAGGGTGCATTATAATGATGCACAGCTACGGATGTTTAGAATGATACACGTGGCAGGATTTTCAGGACAGAGAAAGTATTGCCTATTACACACTGCTGTCCTCCAGGCATTCTGCAAGTCCAGTATCTTTATGAAGTGATAAGGAAAGAGAAAGGACTTCCCAGACTCTTTGGCAAGGCAGAGATTTCGCCTTTTCCATCTTTCACCACTGCCAGGCCTGTGTAACTCAGCCCATACTTCCAGCATTTAAAGACAGAGAAAAAGGAGGTAGGCAAACAAGGAATAACCTCACCTACTGCTTAAATAACCATTTTTTATGTGCCACCAACTCATCTTGGTGCTGTGCTTTAACTGTGAGATGCCCAGAAGTAGGATACAGCAAACACAAATGCATACAACTATTTTGGAAATATTTTTCCAGTAGTTTCTGATTTTTATGATGGCTTCAGAGCCACAAAGAAAATCCCACAATCCCATTGTCTATGTCAATTTTAATGCATCTTTCACACAATGGAAATTAAGTGCTATTGAAGGGTTATTTGATTATACTGCACAGAAAAATACAAACCAGTCTCAGTATTCACAGAAAAAAGAATGGCTAGTCTTCCATTATCCAAAAAAGAGGTAAAAGTAATCTTGTTATGTTTTGGGGATCTACTTTACCTGTACCATCTAAGATGACATGGACTGATGATCTGAAAATAGCCATAATTTTAAATGTCATAAATCTGTTCAGCAGTGGAGTGGCACGGGGCTCACGTAACTTAAAAAGTGGTTTGGTAGCTGAAATATAAACCTGAAGTTCTGATAATTTGTGAACATCAGATATTTCTAAATTACTTTTCAAAACAACAGACAGGATGTTAGCACTGCTTTTTTTGGCTAAATTCCAACTCCCATAATTTCATTTGCATGTTCAAATGACACACTGTTTTCAACTGCATTATTTATCCTTTGGTTCTTGTCCCAACTTGTTGCTATACACTTTAAGGCCATTACAGTCTTTCTCTGCAGAGACAGACAAAATAAACCCACTTACAATTTGACTTTGGCAAGTTTGTAAATAACTTTGCAGTTGGCAAAGGTAAGGAGCTGACTGATCTCTGCTTTATAGGAAAAATCTAATGACACTGAAATTCATGGCTGATTTAAGTCCACTGAAGTTGATCCCAACTCCTCCTACCTTTAGGAATGACATTCATAATACCTTCACAAATATTCAGCATATTTTGCCTTCACTTTTATAAAAGTACTGAAAACTGTCCCAAGACATTATAAAAAAAAAAAATCTACCTATCAGATCAATCCTATCAGAGAATATAGTAAAGAGAATGCATTTAAACAGATTATTTTCAAGTTCAGATGGCATAGGTAAGAAAACTTGTAAATTTATTTCTCGCCCTGCCATGGTCTTCTCCCCAGTGAAAAAATGGAAAAAAGAGGACTAGGAAATGTGGCTTACAATTTGTGAGGAACCAGAGGAGATGTAGTCCTATTCCTCCTATGTCAAACCAGGGGGAAGGGGAGATAAATAAACAATTTTATCCTGCAGGTTCACTGCATGTTTCTAATATTTTATTATTTCTATGTTTTCTATAGGGCAAAGGGCTATTTTATGGAAACTCTTCTCAGATAACAGCTTCCCTCTGCTCAAACTCTCTCTCTTATCCTCTTCCTCTGTAAACGCTAAGATTAGTATTTTTCCTGTGTATCTCTGCTGTTAAAAATAAAACGTATTTCTGATAATTGGCAAACTGGCCTCACAGCAGCATTCATTGCTACTTGTGGTCATGCTCCCTGTAGCTTTTTCATCTTGTATTTCTCCTAACTACTCCTAAAAGGGGATGTATAATTTTAATGTTATTCTGCTGATCAGGTCGATATTATTTTCCCATGCTAAAACACAATATTAACAGGTACAAAAGCAGGTAAATGGAAGTGCTAAGCAAATGGTGACAGAATAAAAGGGATAAAGAACCAGGCAGCAAGCAATCTGAAAGTAAATTAAATCCAGTGGGGGGAAGCTAAAAAAGAGTCAGATAAAAATTAACATCTGACAAAAATCCCTACACTGAATATACTTACCAAACATAAAATGGAAATATAGTGTTACACATCATTCAGAATTGTAAGCCCCTGACAGAGACGGCCAAAACAGGAATTTTATGTTCAAAGAAACATGCAATCCACATTTATGCAAAACAGATTTCAAAGTAGTGTCACATCGCCGCACCGCTGTCTTCAAATAAAAATAAAAAACTTGGAAATGATAAAATGAATCTATGATTACCATCTGTAACTTCCAAGTAGGCTTTTGTTATGATACTTCCTGCAACATTTAAAGTCTGGCAGATGTAGTATCCAACATCAGATCTCTGGACATTGGTGATGGTGAGGTCTCCTGTCTGGGAAACTGAAAATCGGCTCGATGACTGAGGGGGCTGGTATGAGAAAAGCAGATTCTAAAAGATGTACAGGAAAGAAAGTGAGGGAAAAAATAGGTTAAATCAATTGAAACATCAATAAGCATAACTTTAATATAGCTAAACAAATTAATCTTTTCATATCACACAAAAATCTTTCTGCTCTTCATGTCTTAAGCATGTCTATACCACAATGGGAATAGTTTCTGTTCGATTTTTTAAATTATAAAATAGGTGCAGATATGCACACAGAACTGTGTGAGGCTTTCAGGATTGCTCTAACACTCTGTAGGGTCAGTACTGGACTTTGCACCAAGTGTAACAGGGTCTAGTGAAGATGTGAAATGCACAGATACCACAATGGTGCAAGCAACTGTGGTGAAACTCAGTAATTTGCTTTAATGGTCTTTTTTAGAACTTGCTCCAAGGCATTAGTTTGCTTTCATTTAAATACAGATGGTGGTTTATTTATCTGTATTTTAACATTTGCCTTCGTACAAATGGAGCAGTTTTAAAAGAGATGCTCTGTAGATCTCTCTGAATAGAGTGTTTGTGTTTTATGAAAAGTCTTATAATACTGGATTAAATCCTATGCCTATTTA
The DNA here is from genome assembly GCA_013397095.1 of Sterrhoptilus dennistouni. NCBI lineage: Eukaryota > Metazoa > Chordata > Aves > Passeriformes > Zosteropidae > Sterrhoptilus > Sterrhoptilus dennistouni. The sequence continues at coordinate 334,175 of VWZU01003154.1, read as the reverse complement.
GATTGCTGGGTATAAAATACATAGTATTTACCAAAAATGAACTGGGAGTTGAATTTCCACCTCTGGTTGAACAACTTGTAAATAAAAATACTTTAGAATCACAGAGAGTATATTTATCTCTTTTTCTTGGCTAACTACATTTTGCATTTCCAAAAATTGCCCAAAGGAATGGAACACAATATTCTCCAGTATTAGCAAACCCTATTCATTGACCTCCTTTTTCGTTTCTCTCAATCACCACAGGTGTCACCACTCAGCAGAGTCAAAAAAAAAAAAAAAAAGAGATGTACAAGACATCATGCGACTAAATATATAATTAAATAAAACAAAAGAATAATATACTGCTATATATATATACACACCACTGAAGATTATCATCTAAATTTGGCCGGCACTCTAGTTGCACTTAGGTATTCAGACAGAAATGTTGCAAATGGAGTAAAGAAGCCCATCTCTAAGTGTTCTCAATTTCTCTGCCCTATTGTTTTGTAACACAAAGAACCCTCTCATATACTCTCGCACCATTCATTCCTTCATTCACAGGAAAACCAGAATCCCATATTCCTTCTTTCCTTCCAATAAAGAATACTTTGTGTCACATTCCTCCTTCAAAAGATGACTCTGAAAGAAAACTGCAATTCTCTTGCTGTGCTATATTGTGTTTCACCCACTGGCTTTCAATATCCTTTACAAAGAAGATGAAATAATTTTACCCTCCCATTCCAATAAGGAACTTAGGTGGAAAAGTGACCTATTCAGGTATGGTCTGTCAGTCAACTGATGGAGTGGGAAAGTAGTTCTCCTCAGCCCAGAAGTAGAGTCCTACCCATGCAGTGATGCAGATCAATGCAGAAAACAGTTTTGTCTGTCAGAAACTCAAAAGCACATGGCAAACTAAGAGCTGCACCATAAACCCAGAGAAAAACTTTCTGAAAATCTGTGAGTGTTTGGGGGTTCAACCAAATTTCAGTGTAAGTCATCTCTCCATTTCCTAGAAGTTCTCCCTGTTAGGTGAAATAGATTATCAGAGTAGTGAAACATGGAATGTTTCTAATTGATTTATTTTTACATTCATGGAGAAAACAGAAGACAGCAAAACACAGATAGATCTGTTCTAGTGACATCACTTAGCATGCACATGCCTTAGAAGTAAAGAACAAGGATCCAGCATCACCAAGCTCTAAAACTCTTTCCCACATCTTTAACACAATAATTAAAATAGTTTTCTCTCATGTGAAATCATTTCTTGAAGAAACTGCCAGGAAGGAGGACAGAAAGGCTGTTTCACCTGGCTCCCTTCTCTCCTCCAGAAGATGGCTGGCTGAGGGTTTCCAGTTGCTTCACACTGGAAAGTCACTGTTCTCCCCAGTGCAGCTACCTGGTCGCGAGGCTTTACAACAAACTGTGGAGGCTCTGAAAGGAAAACACCATTAATAAATAAATCACACTGCCATGAGCTGATTTGAATGAACAATTTCCCTGCTGAGTTTTAATGGTATAAACCAGAACAGTTAAATTTCTTTAATGAAAGGCAGCACAAAGACACATGGGTCTCTAACAGCCACAGCATCACTCAGATCATCTTTTCTTGTGTCTGGACCTCCCAATTAAAACTGTCCCTGTGCTTTTAGTGCTGACCCAATGTACAAGGAAATAAGTCCCACCAGCTTGATGAGACAACTTCCAGAGCAACAGTCACCAAAACAAACAAATCTGCTACAAGTTGGTTTTTAAAGGAGAACAGGGCTGCAAGCAAGAATGGAGAAATCTTTGAGGGACAGCTGGCCCAGAGGTCACACTTTGTTAAGGGCTGCAAGACACACTGCTGAGTAACTATGAATTCAGGCTCACACACACAAAACTCATCATCTCCAACTGAGGAAAGCTGAGGGGAGAAAAAGCCCTTAAGTGCTTACATAAGACACTTCTGATGTAGTCAGGATCTTAAAAAAAATCTTGAAGTCAAAAGCCCAAGAAATACTATTCAAATTATAACCACTTAAAATTTCCAGTTCAAACACAGCGAGAAGGAATGAATTTAAAGGAACAGCAGAGCTAAATGTCTTCCTCATTTACATACGCAAGAGCATGTTCAAACAAAATATATATGCAAATGAAGGCAAATTTGAAACATCTGCTCAGCCTAACATTATAAATACTGCCAGCATTGTTTGATTTATACTGACTTCAACAACCTCTTCATCCAGTAGTAAGTAGAATGTCAAAAAATCATGTCAGTCACAATTTTAAAACAACCAGCAGAGATGGCATTAGATATCTTGGTGATGCTAGCACAGAGAGAAAAAAATCTAGCATGTTCTATAGGCTGTTAACTCTTGCTTCTTGAAAAATGTGCATTAAATCGATGCCTATTTATTTATTAATTTCCAATTCTTTCTGATCATCTGCCTAAAAAAGCTAATTATGCACACCCTCTTCTTTGGATTGAGAATAAAGGGGATGTTTTTTGTATCTGATTTTAAGGAATCAAATTATTTTGATATTTGTTTCCATTTTTTCCCCTTGTAAACATTGATGTTTTTACCAGATTTTCCTTTAAAACCAGTGTAATACATGTAATGCAAAGATGTGTTTTCTAAACATCACGTAGTAGTGGTTTTATCTAGAATAAATTCAACAACACTTAAGTCCTTTTCTAACAGAAACAATTGCTCTCAGTGTTCCTGTGAGCCACTTCTTGCAGTTATCTGTTCCCCATTCCTTGTTTCTACTCTCTGGTGAGCTCATATCAGAATATATTCTTCCTACGCCCCTCCTGCTTTGAGAGGAATTTTTGGAGCATAACGCTGTTGTCTATATTTGGATGCAAATGGTACCTTTCCCAGCATTTCCTTAGATAAGAAAAAGCTCAGATTGACCTACTGTAATTAGCAGACTTCAAAACATTTAGCTCTGAAATGTTCAGCCACTACACCTTGGAAGAAGATGTGGGAAGACTTTGACATGACAGCACGTTTCATTTGGAAGGGAAGGAGAACCAGCTGGGGGTTTGCCACGGGGTTGTGACGGGATATGGGGGGAAAATGGAGAAAATGGGAAAATGGAGATGAGGGTGAAGCAGCTTTGTTACACTGCTAGATTCTGGTAACAAGAATAAATTTAGCATACAGTTAAATTTAGGTTCTGTACTAGCCAATATGGAACTGAGGGTTTCCAAACCCTGTGCTATTGCAGAGGATTTATGAGGTTTCAGAGTTCGAGGACAGGTACAACTATAAAGAAAATAAAATGGTTCTGACCACTGGAGAAATAGCTGGATGGTTGTGATTATAGTACCTCAAGATGACCATTCAGGGAGTACTTAACACAAAAATGAAGGGGGAGTTCAGTCTTATGGGCAGCCATTGGAGAATTTATAAAATATAAATAGGTACATCTTTCTCTAGGTATTATTCCAAATACATATTTTATATGGATACTACTCTAAAAATATACGCATATTGCATATATTTCAGAGTGGTATACATATAAAATATGTATTTAGAATAATACATGTGTCTATTATTCTAAATCTATCACCATTTAGGTAATGAAATAATGAAAATCTTACTAGCTTCAATGTTAGAAGAATTAAACAAGGTTAAGGGAAACTATTATTGAATTCCATTCTATTTAATTGTACTGGAAGCTTCTTCATTGCCCTATTTTTAATATCAGTTTGATTTCACACCTTAGGTCACATACATGCGGTATGTAATGATGAGACTGTAAAAGATGCCAAAATAATAAATCCCTGTGAGAAAAACACAACTTTTATCCTAGGAAACTTTTAACCAAACGATTTTTTTAGCACACTTTGAAGTTCAACCCATGCAGTCACCAAAGAAAGGAGACATTAGGATTTGACTTGCTACATCACATAAAAACAGACAGAAAATTTGCAACCCATTACCTTTCTCTTTGCCATTAAGTTACCCATACTTCATGCAGAATTTATTCTGTTCGCTGTGTCTTGCCAATAACAAGTAAAAGATGGGAGCTGAGTGGTTGGAGGACATGGAAGGGGATGGATGGGAAGGGAAGGAGAAGTTCCCATCACAGTGATGACGATGACTAGAAGATGGCCAATAAAATTTCAACTTACCAGACACAACTAAAAACAAAAACAAAAAACAAAAAGAAAACATGGAATAAATAAAATTGAACAGACATGAAACAAAGCAAAGAATAAGGCAAAATTAAAAAAAAAGGAATTAAAATATGGATCCTTGGTAAGGACCTCAGAAAACAAAAACATATTCTGATATATGAAAAATAGGTTTGTAACGTTGAACAACATTTTTATATTTTGAATTTTAAGCAGCAGTCTCTATGAAATACTGAAAGTATGTGACAGAGGAAAATGGGTAACAGACTGAAATACTGGCCAGGCAGTCTGGGTTCTACTCCAAGCCTTTCTAATGAATTGAGGTGTACCTTGAGTAAATTTTTTTTATTTTTAACATTATCATTACTCATCTGTATCAAGATCGTTCTATAGTAAAACTAACTTAAAATCTCCAGTGGATATCTATCTACAACATTGCTCAAATAGAACAGTAAAATCTACAGCCTTTCTAAAGCATCCAAACACTTACAAATGGAATATATTTTTCTGAAGCTAATATTTATTAAAAAAGAAGGTTTATTAAAAAGTTAATAATATGCTAAGGCATTTAGGCTATATACAGATCTGTTTAGTACAGGATTCCTGTGTCAAGGTCATAAGGCTCACTATTAAACTGTAGATACAAAGTAAACCACAATTCAAACTAGTTTGAAAATATTCTTGTCCCTCAAACCTGTATTTCATTAAAATATTCAAAACCAAGCATTCATTGCAAAATATTAGATTTTTCAACAGAAATGATCAGTGGTAAATTATTGATTGTAAAATCATCCTTCAACCATAGTTCAAAAATTTCAACAACTTTGAAATGGCTCAGATCCTGGCAGGGTAACTTTGCTTATAAAAGAAGGGCATGTTAGAAAGTATTCCAACCTTGTAACAGTGATGGAAAGAAGAGGTTGAAAATAAAAAGCCAGAAATAATGCATTTAGAAAATATACACAGATACTAACCAAGAAAATGAAAAAGTTAATTAAAAAAGGTTAATTGGTGATAATTACAGTAAAGGTCCAAAAATATGTCATTTTAAAAATGCATGCTACACTTTGGTCTGATGACTTTATGTAGAGAGTAAAGCAGCTCTTGTTCAGCATGGGTACACTTTCATATCGAGTAGCTGAGCACCCTCAATTCACCATCCTCTGATAAACACATGCAAGAAACCAACAATACACACTTTGCCAACATTCATTAGGCATGAGGAATCCTGGCCTCCTGTTCTAATAAATACAGAGCACTCCAGGTGTATTACGAAAACGAAGCAGAAACAGAATCAGATACATTATCAGAATTTGGAGCATGTTGAAGACAAGAAGGTGCAACTGCATATGCCAAACCAAGATCAACCAGATTTTTTTGTAAAAGACACCTTTTTTAAAGGAAATAATCTCAAAGAGAGGAAGTTAAAATTACCATTTTCCAAAGATTTGAGTTTTAAAGAGTAATCCTGGATGTGCAGCAGCCTTCTTTAAATAGTATTTCTCAAAAAGAAAATCAGTGTGCATTACTTTGCTCAGATTATCTGTAAGTCTACAATGCCTAAGATGAGTGGCCAAGAAATGCCACACACAGATGCCTGAGAGAAATCTGCTCTTCCCCAAGATTCAGTTCCCAGGTACTCTTGTTCATGTGTAACTCTATATTTCCCAGTGACAATTGCTTTTTAGCTGAAAACCTCTTTTCTAAACTTGCAATTACAATCGGACATGCTCTGGAATTAGAAATCATTCTCCACAAAACACAACTCATTGCACATGAAACAGCCTGATAAGAGACTTAATGGAATGCAACTCTAATTTTTTTTTTTTCATTTGTTGAGTAGTGCCAAGAACAGGAAAGTTCAACTCTCTCAGTAGCAATGCAGAGCTGCTCAAGTCCTGTACTGTAAACTCACTGGAAAATGCCTAACAGATAGAAACCTTACTTGGGTGCTCAGTTATACTTCTACAAATTAAATTAACTTCTAAGTGCTGAATTTCCCCTTTTCTTTTTATTAGAAATTTCTTACTGTAGGTCAAAAATAACCCTGTCAAGCAAATATATTTATTTGCCCACCTGTGAAAACAGAGGGGATACTGATACATGAAAATAAATCCCTGTAGAAACAGGGCATCACATTGGTTGCAAATCTGTGGAAGGGGCAAAGGGTGAAGTTTCATAGAAAAATTTGAACAATTCTGTCAGAGGGATATCATGTGGTTTAAAAGAACAACAATAATAGCAACATCTACAACAAAGACCACATTCTTAGTCTGATTTGCAGGCTATTGATATCTAAGGTTACTAAAACTGAGAAGCAAATAGTTTTGCCTCTATTATAGCACGTTTTATTTGACACCACTTTCAATTAAAAAGTAAATTATTTTTCCCTGTGTTAATCATGGCTTTTCACATGGCAATTAGGTGGAATAACCCGTTTGTAAAGACAGGAAGTTAGCATGTAAAACCGCAAATACCAAAGGAGTAATATTTTTGCCTTTCATATAATTTCCTTGACATGCAAGGCTTGGAAGATGTGTCCAATCACTGAACAAAAACCAAAAGAAAAGTGGTTTCCAGTCTAGTGACGTGATCTTTTAATGCCTTATTCTTTCCAGCAATCCTATCAAGCTCACTGGGACTATTGGTATCATTAAATCCAGTCACAGGAGTAGGAATTTGCAGTTTTAGGACTTAAACTACAGCCCAGTACAGTTGCCAGATGTTAATGGAGCAACTATTACATTTGACAGATGTAGTTTTGTAGGTTCACATGATAATCAGGTTGGAAGCAACTTCGGAGGTCTCCATTCCAACCTCCTGCTCAAGAGGGTCAGCTACGGGGTCAGTCAGGGATTGATCCAGTCAGGGCCTGAAAAATTTCAGGGAATAACAATTCACAGACTCTGGCAGCCCACTCTGCTGCTTGGCTGTCCAGCCAGTGAAGAAATGCCTTCTGATATCCAGCCTCAATCCGCCTTGTTTCAACTTAAATCCACTGTCTCTTGTGCTCCCGCCATGCACAAGAGGGTCTCATATGAGACCTTGACATGCTGTGTACAATGCCTACATCTCAAAAAGACACATTCTTTAGCTCTCCTCACAGAGGTTGATCTAGTGTTTCTCTAGAACCCACTGGTTTCCTCATATTTAGAATAAAATATTACAGTGTTCCATCCATTTCTTAATCTGCCATTAGGCAAGTTAGAAGCTTCAAGCACCCCACTCTTACAGAAATTTTCATTTATGTATTTTCATTTTTTGGGGGATCTTGAGATCCAAGACAGTACTTAACTTCTAAAGAATATTTTGTTCTTCAGGTTTAATACTCAAAATTATTGTTCCATTTACAAATATCTTCCAGGTGTTTGGAAGATATCCTGTTATTTAACTGACACAAGTTGAATACTTTTGATTGAAGGTCAATGTGTTTCACTTTTGATTATTTTAAAAAAATCTTCATGTCTTCAAGGATTGCTGGACACTAATAGATGTTATAGAAGAAGCAAGGAAGTGTAACTCTGCACTAGAGAAATTAAACAATCCCAATTTCCGGCCAATAATCAAACACAATAATCAAGCTCATATCCAAACTTTAGCTTCTGTATAAATACTTGGCTATTATGACTAACCTAGAAAATGGCAGCCGCAATGAAATTCCAATTCCTTTCAAGCAATTTTGTGATACATTAATCCCAGTTCAAGTGAAATATATCAGAGATTGCATATGCCTGCAGAGATGAGGTGGTAGGAGATGGGACAGGAGTATGAGCAGATGTGCTGGAGTAGACAGTGGAGTGAGAAGCCAGAATTTCCATTGGGATTGGCCAGGTACAGACTAGACAGTGAGAGAGGAGAAACTGCAGAGCTAGAAACAGAGACAGCACAGAGATTGCTGTGTTATTTGTCAGGGAGCTGAAACTCAGCTGTTTGTCATCCTAATATGAAATAAACGGGTGAGAAACCCACAGTTTATGATCTCCATCTGAAGCACGTGGGTACAGAAAATTTGGGTACTACAGTCACATGCAGAGGAAATGTAAGAGTCTGACTATGTTTAGCAAACTGGTCAAACTATGAATTTTCATGCCTTAAAAAAAACCAAACAAATAAGAAATCCCAAACAATTCCAAACAAAAACTCTGCAAAAAGCTGCCAACATCTTCTATTCAAAAATGTGTTTAATTTCTAATCCCACTAAACTCTGAAATCTCATTAAATACTTTTAATGTTCAAATATCTGAATGAGGACCATTGAATACCTCTCTGCAACATGACTACCAGATATTTATGTTGGTGTTTTGCAAAAACTATTGTTAACAGAGATAGTTTAAGATAATGTGCCATGTTCCATTTCCTATCTGGTGTTTTGTAGGCTATTTGTTCTTATCAAAGCAATCTGAAACTCTCAATATCCTTGATATGCACATCTCTCTACACATTGTGGGAAGTATCACTTTCTACAGAGAAATAAACAAAAGCTTGAATCTCTTGTCCTGAAAAAAATATAAATGCTGCCATTCAGCTGCCTCCTGGCTTCAGCCTGGGAAAAATAGGGGAAAATAACACCAGGTACAGTACAAAAGAACTGGGGTATATCACTTTTCATCCTCCCTGGGCTCTCTATTTTCAGCTGTCACTTCTTGAGCTCTAAACACATATACACACACCTAACATTTCCCCAGATTTTCTGCTAAAGTTGCCATTCATGTGAGAGCAGTCTGGGCCACCCTTACTCACCATGAATGCTTTCACAGTTTGTGGTCCCAGAGCACCGAGTTTGACACGGTGCAGCACAAACGTCCGAGGAAAGGTCTCACAGTCTGGCGCCAAGCGCGCCGCGGCCACGGAGCTGAGCTAAAATGTTTACACCATGTTTTTGATGTCTCCAGTCAAAAGTGATGACTTGTAACTCCAAACCCCCAGCAAGGGAGTGATGGTGGTTTATTGTATTTATGGTGAGAGGGAAAATTCTGTTTTAGATTGTTGATGATTTGTCAGATAAGCACTTTTTAAGTTTAAAGGAACAAGTAACTACAGTAACTTCAAATTTACCAAATGCAAGAAGATAAAAATCTAATTGGAAAAAAAAAAAGGGATTAATTATTTTCTATAATTGTAATGTGAGGAATGAAATTAAGACAGAAACAGGTGACTTACTAGTTGGAAAAATAGTTCTGATATTAAGACCGCCTTTAGAATCAGTGAAACCCATAAAAATGTTTCAGGTTTACAGACAGAAGATTTAACATGGGGAAAATCAATTAGGTGCTGCTTTCCTCATACTTACAGAGTTTTGCAGATTTTTAAATTTGTATTTAGTTATTTTTGTTTACAATTGACTCACATTCCCTCTTCTGTCCGAACACTGAAAACCAGTCAGGTTGCCCTGGTTTTGGCTGGGATAAAGTTAATTTTTCTTCTTAGTAGCTGGTGTAGTGCTGAGTTTTGGATTCAGTATAAGAATTTTGTTGATAACACACTGATGTTTTGGTTGTTGCTGAGCAGTGCTTATCCCAAGTCAAGGACTCCTGACGCCGTGCCAAGTGAGGAGGGATACAAGGAGAGACACAAAGAGCTGGCTGGGATAGCTGACCTGAACTGGCCAAAGGGATGTTGTATGCTATGGAACATGATTCCCTGTATTTAAACTGGTGATATCCAGGTGGGAGCTGCTGATCACTGTTCAGGGGGAAGTTGGTTGTCCTTCAGCAGGTGGTGAGCAATTGTACTGTGCATCATTGTTTCTCTTGGATTTTTTTTCTCAATTTCTTCATTACTATTATTGGTTTTGTCATCATTAGTATTATGAGCATAGTTTACTTTGTTTCAATTATTAAAGTGTTCTTATCTCAACCCACAAATTTCTGGGTTTTGTTTGTTTGTTTGCTTGCTATTTTTTCCTGATTCTTCTCCCCATCCCACTTGGTGGAAAGAGATATTGAGAAGTTGTGTGGCACTCAGTTGCCAGATGGAGTTAAACCATGATATATGCTGGGCAGTAACACACAAACAGACTGGCTGGAGTTTTGTGCCCTGCACAAAAAGTGCCACTCTCAGGGTACGGAGGTGCTGCCACCTGCACTTGTCACTGTGCACTTCCCCCAGAAGCCTCAAGACAGCTGCAGCCTGGAAACTTGGTACTCACATCATCCTGACACTGCCCCTGATGATGCAGGGCAAGATATATGCTCTCATTTTCAGCACATGGCACATGCCTGGCAGGCTGGATTTAGCCCATGCCTTTGGAGCTGAAGCCCAAAGGAAAAGGTCCGGCGCCTGTGTGCGCTCAGGAGAGCTGATGTGCTCCAGGGGAAAGTGTTCTGACCAGGAAAAAAGGCATGTGTCGCTCCTTGGTGCTGACAGGACAGACAGAGCCTTACAGAGAAACAGCTTCTGGAGCTGCTGCACATACCAGGGAGAGAGACAGGCCAGGGTAAGGCTTTGGAACACCCCTGGACACGGATGTCATAACACGTGCAGCCTGGCAGCTCAACATCACCAACTGCAGAAACCATTTTAGAGATGAGTTTCAAGCACTATGGAGTCAAAATCAGTGATTCTCCTTCCTGCAGCAAGCAGGAATGTGACTTCTTCCAGCTTTGCTGTGGGAGCAACAAGCAATTTATTTCAAGAACTTGTTGTTTCCCCTATTGGCATTAAAACATCTCAAGGCTTCTTTCTCTCTTTGGTGGTTTAAACCCCACCCTCTGCTGTTAAACACAAGATCTCAGCATTAACCAAACCTCCTGCTTGGGTGCTATTCTCATTTCCAGAGCAATCAAATGGCATTGACTCCTTATGGATTTCTGGCCATTCTGAGATTTAGTTTAAGCTGAGAGGTGTTTCCTTCCTCAATTTTGATTGAAGAGGCTGGACAGTAAAATCTGGCTCTGATTCAGCTGTGTCTCAGTCATGTAACTATATTATTTTAAAGTCTGATTTTCAGAAGGTAATGAATTTTCCCTTTAAAAAATCAAGATGGAAAGGGCTACAAAAGTGTGTATGTTTGTCTATATGTGTGAGGAACCCATTGCAAAAATTTGTGGGAACACAACAGTGTGTGAAATGTACTCACATGAGACTTGTTGCTTTGCAACTGATACTAGAGAAAAATTGAGATAGATCATAATCTGTCCTCCTGCAGGATTCAATGAAGATTTCTATGACAAAAAATCAAAAATGTGGAAAAAGGCTTTACAATGCAGCTTTAAAGGCAGCACTTCTCAGGTTAATACATGTAGCACACAGTTTAAAACGTGTATAGATCCTGTAGTCACTGCCTTGAGGTGACAAAGAGAAACCTGAAGCGTGGAGGGTAGAAGACAGAGAGGAAGAGAGGGGGATTTAAGATTTTCCATAAGTTCCCCTCCTTGTCTACCTTCCCCCATTTCTTGTTCTGGATCCTCTGAAACAACACCATAAACCAAACATAATTTAGAGAGCACTCTTATGATGAGTCTAATTCCTTCTATTCAAAAACTAGAGTGATTCCTTCTATTTAAAAACACTGTGAAGTCCTGTTTCCCAGGCTTCTCTTTTCAGAGAAGAGTTGTCTTCCCCCGTATTTTAAATGAACTGAGGTAATTTTAGGCACTGCTGCAATCTAAGTAGTCGTGGCAACAAATATTTATACTAAAGCCTTTTAAAAGAGTGAAAAAAGATGAATTTTAAATAAACTGTGCAGAAGTACAGAAAGATTATGATAGACAGATACTATTTGAAGAATTCTTAGGAGCTTCCTACTGCATTTTTTTGACTTGTAGCTGAAGATAGTAGAGCTGAAAAGGAAACTGAGTGTTGTTTTTTTTTTTCCTCAGCTATTTATGATAGCACAGAGTACTTCTTGAAAAGGAGAACTTGAAATCCATAGCAACCTTCTTATAACAAGTTAAAGCTATTTGTGAAAAGTGGCCAAGGCCCATGATCAATGGATACCAACACACACTAAAAATGGAAAGACAATAAATCCCTGCAGTGCACTAACTTGTGATCGTTAAAAAATGTTGGTTTGGGCATGCAGTACTCAGTGAGGAATACTCTCAACCAAAACATATTATTCCAAAATAAACCTGGATCTCTTCTCATGGGGATGTCATACCCCCCGCACAGAGACAACTCAAGTCTTCACTAGCACCCCGATTTACTTTTCAATAATGTTAACAGGAAGCTAACTGTGACATATTAACAAAATTTAATTATAGGTAGCAAAAAATACAATGTGTAAGAATTCCATGCAAACCAGACTATCCCCCATGTACCAAGAATTTTTACTGTCATGGAGGCAGAAATGGGAACAAGATGCTTCAGGAAATAAGGATGATCTGCAAAGATAAAATAGAACTAAAGAGTTCAGGGACACTTAGCCTGGTTTTAACACAGTTCTTTGTCAAAAGATGACAATGCTACCAAAAGTTGCTGATAGTGTGAAAGGGCCATCAGATCTTGCTGGTGGATGACTGGAAAAAACCAGAACTCTCGGGTGACTCCCTTCTCTGCAGTGAAACCCAATGTGTGACCTTAACAGTGTCAAAAGAGAGAACAGCTGCCTAATACGAGGAGGTGCAAGTCCTAAGTGGGCTCTTACAGGCCAGAGGAAGACAAAAAGAGAACAGAATCCCCTTCAGGGATTTGTTTACAGAGCATGGAGCATGTATGAGAACAAAACAATAAACCTGGTCCATCCAGACAGCTTTGTTTTTATTTCTCTGTCCTGTCATCCTATTTCATACTTAAAAGGATTAAAAAAAAAAAAAAAAAGTCATCTCAAACTTGGGGAACTGTGTGGTCACAGGGACAAGAGGAAGCGCAAATACCTCCTGCAGAAAATGATAATTTAAATGATAACTGTTCAGCCTAACCAAGGAATGTTTTTTCCTTACACTGGAAGATTCTGATACTGAGCCTACAAGGCAATCAAGTCCACATATAAAGACAGCAAAATTCTTTATTGCCAGTTCTTGAGTTTTATTCAGCACCTAGCAACAAAGCATTTTAGTCTTCAAACAAAACACAACTCATAGTAACAAACAGTACACAAAACATCAAAATAATGTTTGAATGCACTGTCATTCAGCATTTTAAAATTCTTTGTCTTGAGACCAATTCAGAGATTACTGATGCAAGTAAACTAACAAAAGTAAAGGATTGTACTGCAATCACTGTATTACTCACAGGCTATTTACTAGGCAAGAATAAAATGTGTATTACCTAACCAAGGAATGTTAGATAATAAAATAAAGCCAATGTTTATTTCAGAATGAACATAGAGTAGAGGTACTGCTTGCTGAACAATCAATTAAAATTATTATTCCTTGCACTCCAATGTTATTCATAAACCCAAAAAACTTCAAACTCAACAACTTGTAGCAAAATTCTACTTTTTTCTTTCTGTTCCAAAGAAAGAATTATTGAAATGTTATCTTTACAACAGCAGTCACAGTAGGTCTGCAGCAGTGTAACCTGATACAAAAACAATGGCTTTTTCCACAGCAATGAAATTTAGGAAATTTCAGGCACTAGAAAAGAGCATTCAGATTTTCTTTGCTACTTTTATTTTTTTTTTAATTAAATGCTGAAGTATGCTACACAAACCTACTTTCGTCAATTCTCTGCACCAAGTGATTAAAATGCAGTTTTTGAGAACTATACAGTAAATAAAATAAACCCCTTCCAGCAATAAAAAGCCTCTAGCTTTAGCTCATTTCTGTAGTAATATTTCTCTAAATTATCTGGATGCCTGCTCTACATGCTTAAAAACATCTATCTCAAGTCCTTGTTTCAAAGTACCAAACTGGAGGATGGAATCTCAAAAGTTCTTATGTGCTATTTTCCTGTAAAATATTGTTGTCACTGTTGTGAGATTCTGTGTAAAAAACCAAACCAAGCCAAGCCAAGATCCATTTAGCACTTAAAAAACCAGTTATTTAGTAAAATACTTTCAGATTCCTTATTTTATCCATATTTTAGAAATGCTTCAGGAATCTTAGTGTTCATCACTTGCATCAGTAAGACAAGAACCTTCAGGGCTCTAATCTCTTCTTCAGACAGTTTTCTCATTTCCTGCTGATTAACTTTTAAGATTTCTACTCTTTCACCAGGAATTGGTGGCAGTCAAACTCCTCAGATCCTTGACAGAAATCTGACGTGCTATCAGAGTTTACTGCAGTCATTAAGGGGGAAATGGGCTCTTTAAGCTACAGAAATCACAGGAGATGGTCTCCTTCATTCATCTTGCCAAAAGTTTACTAATTAAAAAAATCCTGATGTTCATTGGCCAATCATTATTCTTCCTTCCTTTTTCAAGGGACTGAAGGCAGAATATGGCATCAAATCAGTTCTTTCAAAGGAAGAAATACTGATTTAAAGAGAAAACATGAAGACAAGTTCAGACTTAAATCCAAATCCTAGTTTTAAAATTCCACCCCTGAGACTGTGAAGGGTTCACTACAATGCATAATAATTGCTGTACACCTCAACAGCATTTCTGTAATCCCATAAAATTCTGCATTTTGTCTTTGTTGTTTTAATGCTTAATGCACTTACAGCCAATTTATAATGTGTACCAGCAGCCTGACACGGTGGGAACATTTATATAGTGTCAGAGAGATGAAAGAGCAAATCCTATTCCTTTATATTCCGGGTGGTATTCTCAGCCCTTCCCAGAAGCCTTATCAAATAGATGTCTTTTACTGTGTGCCTTGAAGCTACTTTGCACAAAGAGGAGGTGGAAGGAGGAGGAAATTCCAGACCTGAAGCATGTGCCACCTATTCCAGATAAAAATACAGCAAAATCACAGCCAGGAGTCACTTATCTGAAGTTCCACTCTCTATCTACCTTGCAGACAAGCTTTGTTAATCCTAAAATTAAAGACATCATAATCTAAGAAGGCTTGGTATCAGAGATTGCCACTGTAAAATATGAACTGGCCGGTACAATTTCCATAGGAATTCTTCTTTTTTCCTGCCAAACAGATAACACCTAATGTGCTTAGTGCCTTTGAATGGCAAAATTTACATTTTACAGTTCAGTCACTGCTGCAGCAGGTTTAGCTGTAGGTTAGGCAGGGCCCTGTACCAAGCACTGCACACTCCTCCAGAGCCAGGGCTTGAGTAGGGAGAGCTAAGAGGAACTCCAAGACTCCTGTTCACTACCAACCTGCTGCTGACTGACCACAGTCACCTACAGCCAGTGCTGGTGTCACTCTTGTGAAGTCCTGAAGTCAAGTGAGCCACTTGAGCTGTTTCTCCCAAGTCCTGCTGACCCTCATCCACACTGTCACTGCAATGATGGTTCCTGGCCAGCTGCAGAGCAGGGCTGCCACTGGAGCCACAACCTTCACTTGTGTGTTTCAGAATAGCTCTTTTCACCAGAAATTAAAAACTTATTACAAAATCGGACGTCAAAAAAGCCAACTTAAGTATTGCAAATAGGAGCTAAGCAAATGGAAGGAGGTGAGAATATGTAAAACCTTTGGTTCTTAGATTTGCCTGAGAGCGTTTTTATGGTTAAATGTGGAATTTGTAGATTCTTGAACATGCCCTACTTCCATTTGATTAATAGTAAAATTAATTCTCTTTTAGTACTGAAGTTCTGAAGTGTGCGTTATTGGTGTCTTAGGTACATTGTTTTATTTGATATACATAGTAATGAAATATAAAATATTATATTTCCTACAGTCCTGATTTGAGGCATAAAACTAAGCAAGTCACATAATAGAAACCTGCACAAAACATGAAAGGCATCTTGCATATATATCAAATACAATACAACATAAAAGCAATAAATATTTCCAGCCTGCTTAGTGCTAGAGCAAGAGAGAAGTCCACTGATTTCAGCAATGCCATTTTTTTTTGGCCATTTTTTCCTTTTCTGAAGCACCTCAGCTACTTGGTGAAATATAATGTGTTGGCAAAATATAATGTATTGTACTCTGAGCTGCTTCCTGGCATTATGTATTGACTGAGGTATTTATTTAATAATTAATCATCTCCTGAATGAAATGTTTCCACATGTATTTAGCAATGTCTCTGGATGCCTTACAGATGCAGTACACATTGCTGCAAAATGAAAACAGAGGGCCAAACTCTCCAATTTTAGGTATATGGAAACAACATCAGGATTACATTTCCTTAACTATTTAATTTTCCAAGGAGACAATAAGATAACTTGACAGTTTTAGGGAGGGAAATGCTTCTAAGCTGCAGGAGTAAAACACTGAAGGAAGAGTTCAAACCTCACTACGTCAATACAGAACTCCAAATGTGGTTTATGGATATGGCTGAAGTCACAGTAAGAGTACAACATCTGTATGCAGGAAACACTTATGATCCCCAAAGTTAGGAAGAGGAAAACAGTGATTCCAATAACCATCATCTGTGACGCCAGTGCCACGAGCAAGAAGAACAGATATTCCTTCCCCTCTCTTGTTTTTCTACAGTTAATTACAGAGAGAGAGAGAGGGAGGATTGAACTATCTGAGCTGACAGTTCCCAGTCCAGGGGCACGGCCTGGGCTGGCTCCCAGCTCAGAGGCAGCGCTCTTCCCGAGAGCATTCCCAAAACAGGGAGCCCTGCAGGGTGTGCATCATGCAGGGTCTGCTCCATGGAGCAAAGACAGAGCTCAGCAGGAGGAAAGGGTCCTGTGGGATCCAGGGCAGCTCCCTGTGAGACCCAGGACAGCTGCTCACCACGTTCCATCCACACCTCCCTGACAGCTGCATATCTCAATTGCCCTGGTGCTGCACGCTCCACCTTTTAGTGCCCCAGATAACCCTCCCCAGCAGGGTCAGCCACAGTGTGAGTGGAAATGATGAGTAGAGAAGATAAATCCTGTCCTTAGTGCTGCCAACCCTGAGGAACACGGCTTGCAGCCCTGTGTGCTGTGTGCCGCATTTCACTCCCTGCCACAGCCCCACTGTACAGACACTTGACAGATGGGGACTGTCCCTTCCCTGACAGGGACACACGTCTTGGGTCACCACTGACAGCTCTCAGGGTCCTTCTCTGGCACAGAAATACCACAGCCTGCTGCTGAGATACTGAAGAGGAAAAAACCCAAACAGAAGCTCCACAAATAACCCAAAGCCACTCAAACCCAGGCCAAACCCCCTCCTTTGCCCTTTGCTGAATTTAACATGCCTGCACAGTGGCAGCTGTAATGACTGAGGTTGTGATTGCCAAGGCAGCCCTCTGTTTACAAACAGGCAACAAAAATAACTCAATTTGGCACAGCAGAACACACATTTACTAAACTCTACAGTCAATAGATCACGTAATGATAACCAAAAGTACAGAAAAGAGTTGTCAGTTGCATTCCTTAAAGCACCCGGAAAAAAACCCATTAAATCATAAAAAAGCAATGAACCAACCAAAAAAATTCAAAGAGCTGTGTGTCCACAAACAGTCAGCAATCTTATTTTAGTACTGAAACAAGATCAGTCTACTTTTCTACACAGTCAAAAAGCTGCACCTTTAGGGAAAAAGAATAAAAATAAGCGTTTTAACAAGGGAAGAGGACATGAGGGAGAAAGAGGAGAAGGCAGAAAAAGGAGGAAAAATGTGAAAAGATCTGAATGGAAAATGCATTCTCTAGAGGAGTAATTTTTCCCTCCCATGAAACTTGGTCTCTTGGATACGCTAATAAATGGATTTTGATCATAATTTATTTCATTACCAGCTACAAATTGTCCCTACACATTACACTTTCTCACATCAATCCCTCCTACAAAGACATTAGTGCAGACAAATGGCTCAGGAGGTAATCCATTCTCACTGGGAAACAAATTATCCCATAACAATATCCTCAGAGCAAAGCTGCCACAATGTAAATATCTACTGTGCAATACAAGCACTTAATATTAGGATCTTGATGAATCAGGGACTTAGGCTATGATATTGTTCCTTAAAAATAGCAATTTATTATCAAAAAGATCTCACTCAATTTCTAACATTTACATACTTAAATAATTTTGTATCTATCAGCACCATTAAGCTAAATGGGATTTCAAGTATGTTTTTTCTTATTTTGAATAGGACTATGAAAGATTAGGACTACCAAGAGTTAATTTCCAGAAATGTAACTGCTCAACCAGTCATTAAAGCAAATTTTCTAGTAGTAACATTTTATAGGATTAACAGTTGATGTAAGATGTGATCTTCAGAACAAATCACCATTTAAGAAATAATTCAGTGTTCTCTCTTTGAACAAACTGTACTTACTGCTCACAAGTTTATCCTTTATTCTACAACACTGAGCGTGAGAACTGGTTATTTTACAAACATAAGGTATGAGTTTTGGTGCATAAACATCATGGTGATGAACAAAACAGAACATCTCCAAATTCTTGGTTTTATGAGAGCTTCAACAAAAGAATTCAATACTTTCCTAACAGAGGGACACCAAATGTTTCTGGAGGAAAAAGGAGAGCAGGTTAAGGACAAGACCTTTCCTGTTATAGTAAATGTGTCAAAATAGAGGTCTGTTACCAAATAAAATACTTTTAAGCCCATACTTCCCCAGAACTCCATAATGACTAATTCCCACTGAACAGAGAAAAGGACAGAAGGACCATCAGTGGCCAGAAAAAAGCATCAGGATGACATCATTGCCCGTCTGCTAGCCAGGAAAGGAAGAGAGGGATTATCTGAACAGTGAACATCTGGATTGTGTATATAAAGGCAGTGAAGGATTTTTATACATATTAGTTCACTGAGTTCCACTGAATTTTTATCTTACAAAGAAACAGTAGTGCTACGATACGCTTTTAAAATGAAAAAGCAACAGGAATTCCAGTGGTCTGGGTTAGTGTATTAGAAGATACACAAACAGATTTATCATTCACTGCTTCTCTACTACATTTAATTGAAAAAACTTGGCAGATACTTGAACTTGCAACTCTTTCTTTTTGAATTAAAGCAACACAGCTCAGCAACACTGACTTTCTTCTTTCCGTGTTTCAGATACAAATATTGCAAGTGACTTGGTTCTGAACTTGAAGAACTGAAATTCAAAACATACTCAGTTCCCCATCCCAGTATTGTAAGGACTGCTTAAAAAACTTTCACATGAAGTGTTTCCATTTCCTCAGAATACAACTCAAGCCAAATTTGTATTTTCACATATTTTCATCTCTGGAACTGTAGTACAAACAACAAAATCAACTTTATCTTAGTACAACTTTATTCTTTGCAAAAAAACCCATTCTTACCTTGAACTGTTAAAGTTGCTGATGCCTCAGCTTTTCCAACCATATTTTCTGCAACACAAGTGTATGATCCCATGTCTCCTGCTGTAACTTTCCTGATTTTCAAGGTATGATCATCACGGATTTCATATCTTTAAATATACAGAGTAGTTAACAATGAATACGAATAATAGAACTTTGTACAATTTCTGCAAAGGGTAAAAACACTGGGGGATTTGCTCTCAAATATTCTTATTTCCGTATTTCCCATAAGGGGGGAAAAATATAGATACTTATAAATTGATAATGTTAAAAAAGTTTTAAAGCCAAAATATTTCCAAGTATTTGAAAACCTGATATTATTTGCACACAATTGCAAGGCCCTAATGAAGAACATCTTAATTGTTAGAATTCTTTTAATAAGCAAATATAATAATATTTATTATTCTCCATCTGAATGACAGATTTTTTTAACATGGTTAAAAAGAAAATATTGTTCCCAAGAAGATCAGAAAGTCAAGATAAATCACAATCTTTTTTGTTTTTTCCTACAGAACAATGTGGCCTTTTACCAGTTTCTTTCATTTCATCACCTTTCTCTCTTTTTTGTATAATGCAGAGTCAGTCAATGTGTTTCTATTTATGGTAAGTAGATTTTTCTCCTAAAAATAGTTTTTTATTAAAGGTATAGACAATATTATAAAGAAGCTGGATTTGTTGGCCACAGCTAACTGTTAGAGGGGTTTTTCTTTCAGTCCACTCCCCTGAAAGTTTCTTAAACTGATAATTGGGATTGCTAAGTAAGTAAGTAAGTATTTTATCTATCTCTATCTATCACAGGATATATTTATTTTTAATAAGAGGTTTTACTTTTTGGCCTGAATTATGGCAATGAAAAAAAAAAAAAGAAGTTCACTGGAAACCTAGTAACAAAAACACGTATGACCAAGGCAGCTTTCCACATAACCAGACTATATTTTATATCCATTGCAAGTCCAATATATACTTCTTGGTGTTGTAATCTCTTTTACTATTTGTTATACATTCTCCAAAACTTCTAGCAATCACAAAAGACTCTTCTGTTGAAGAATTAATCTGTATCTGAAATTGCTGGCTGAACTTGGTTATTTTATATTTGCCACATGTTGTCACAACAAAAACTTGAAAACAGGCTGGTTTTGAGTTTTAACATAAATTATAAATTCAACTAGAGCACAGTGCTAATTAGAAATGTTTTACTGGATCAAGCCAGGCCTTTTGTATTCAAGACAAATAAATGCTAGCTCTCAATCATTGAATGCCCCCATCATATACCAAACCAGATGTCATAAACAGGGTAACTCCAAGTATTGCACCTTGCTTTTGGCAGTTCCCCATCATCTTTCCTCCATCTCACTGTAGGGACTGGGTCACCTCTGGCCTCACACTTAAACTCTGCACTGTCCTCCACAGTTACTGCCAAATTGCTGGGCCTCTTCACAAAAGATGGTCTCTCTAAAGGGAAAGGAAAGGAAAACGAGAATTAATCCAGCAGTTCTGTGTCCAGATTGCACAGGATTTCTGTGAGGCTGCTCTCAGGTGTCAGCACCAGCAAGCATTCCATGCAACCATTTCCAGTGCTGCATTTGAAAGGCAAAATTTTCTTTCACCAGCACACATGAAATAAAACAAGACAGAAGAATCCCAGAATGTACTCTCTGTAGCTTTTGCTCATCAAAACTGCTGCTATCCCTGACTTGAACTGCAGGACATGGATGACCCAAATCCTGGCTCACCAGATTCAGATTAATTGCTGCACTCTTGCACTCAGACTTTCTGGGATAAAAGGTGATCTCAGTACAGGCTGTGTTATTTTGGTAAACCCTGCGAATTTCAGGAAAGGTACTGATAGACTTTTCCACCTGTAACAGGATTCAAAGCTGTAGGTTGCTGTGCTATTCATACTTTCACAGTTCCACATCAGGCTGCACTGCATTGAGGTTTGCACACTCCCAAGGATCAAAGTGGTTTTAAACAACTTCTGGAATATTCCAGGAATGACCTATCTAGAAGAGCAGCACCAGATGACAACAGCATGTCCATAAAAGAAATGAGAAGGTTTAACAGGAGAGTGTTTGGCAGATTCCTTTGCCTAAGGCAGATGAACTTTTTGTCTATAAACCTGTGAAAGCTCTGAGGGAGTTGAGAAGGCAGTTGCATGTTTTAACTTGTATGTACTAAAGATATAAATATCATCCCCCTGGAACTGCAAGAGTCTGAAGCCATTAGCACCATAAGGAAGTGTGAATGCCCAAAAATACACCACAAATTTCTCACAGGAGTACAAAACGACCAGACAGAAGGACAAAGAGACAATCCCATGCTCTTCATGTCTCACATTTGTGTTTGAAAAAAGTAGTTCTAAATATTACTCAGGCTTTGCAGACATAGAGATTCAATATTACAAAAACTTAATGGTTTAAAAAGCAAATATAAACTGAACAAAATCTTATTAAAAAAAGCTTCCTTTAGTCTCGAGGATGTCCAGACCAGCTGGACACTTGCGTTGAAGAAAACTTAACTTTGCTGGCAATGGTAAGAAATGATGTTAAATGAAATAGTAAGCTGATCTTTAAGCTGTCAGTTCCAGCCTGGGTTCATATACAAGAAGTGAGAAATAAAACAGAAATCTGCAGACATAAATCTAGCTGTGAATTACAAAGATACAAATATAGACAAACCCCTACCCTGGCCCCTTTCTTGTAGGTGCTGAAAAAACAGAACCTGAATGTAAGAAAAGAACATCCAGATTAAACCTCAGAGTAGGAACAGCTTTGGGAAGAATATTTAACTTAACTATGCAAGAGAAAAATCTGCTAAGTCCAGGGCTGCTGCCCAACTCCAAAACCCACAAGAGGCACATTGTTCTTCAGATCAGTTTCCTAAAGGAAGAGTAATGGACTTCCACGAGTTTCTGTCTGCCCATTTATAACACTCTTATTCAAATGCAGAAACGGGTAAGGGAAATCAGCACTGATTTAAGAATCTATCTTTGTCACAGGATTATTTGCTACATACAAGGAAAGCTTAGCAAGGACCACTTTGAAACTTTCTAATATTACAGTTTCTGGCATGCAATCCTCCCTCTGATCTAAAGCAGACACCTAGAAGCAAAAGTTCAACTTCTAAATAACCAAACCTCATAAATAGAAGATTAATGTAGAAAAGTTTTAATACATGAAGTTAGCATATTTCTCGTGCTTTTTCACACATATCCCAAGTCTGAGTTGAAAGAATAAGGTGTATTAAAGATTTTTAGACACAGGCTGGTAAGACATTCAAAGATTTACTGCCCCATTTGAAACCAAAATCTCATCAGTTTCCCCAGGCTCAAAATCTGAAATATGTCTGGAAAGGAATAGGAGATGAAGAAAAAGCCAGACAGAGCTCTGCCTGCAATTCACCCCTCTTACAAGTGTTTAGCAAGAGCAGTATTTTTCCTGCCTAAGTTAACAAAGGGTCTAGCCTACCATTCCCTGGTTGGCAGGAAATTAGTGATGAGCTATTAAATGGTACAGTTAAATAGGAGCCTGATGTCAGGACTTCCCTCAACTTACTTTCAAGCTTAGATTTTGCTTCAAAGTCCTGAAAGTCTATTTGACAAAAAAACTTCCTCCCCTAGGGCTTCAAAAGTGTTTATACAAAACCAAAATAAAACAGTACTGGGGGATCACAAAGTCTTCCTCACCTTCTAAAGGGTTACACACCACTTTCCTCCTGGTCATCAGTCTGAACAATTTTAAGATGGCATAAAACCTTGTTTCATTAAGGAAACCCCTGCTTCACATGAAACTCTGAACAGGTCTTCAAGTTGCCAGAGTCCTAGCTCAACGATGTAGGGAAGAAAGACAAAAGTGCCAAAGACAGACAAGACAGCTCTTAAACATGAATTTAACAAAAAAACCCACCACCACCAAACTACCAGTACTGCAGCAGCATCGTGATGGGAACCAGTGTGCTGTGAGCCAGAGCTTAGGTGGTCTCATCCTGTAAAGATAAAACACCTATTCTTTTGCAGAAAAAATCAAGCCTCCTGTACTTTAAAGTAAAAATGGGACATATTTTGAAGGAAAACCATGTAAGTTCTCCTATGCTGAAGGAATACTGAGACTACACTTGGATTTACAGCTTCCCTTCTGATGTGGCAACAAAACATGCAATTTTCAGCTAAGCTCAGCTATCTTAAGTGAAAATGTATTTTTTGTTGGTCAGAGAGGCTAAACAATAGGATCACTTGAACAAGCAGATCTCTTGTAGCTTTACAACACTGAGCATACGCTCCTATAAACGAAAGTATAATTATTCCAAATAGAACTTTAGAGTAATTCCGAGTCTGTCCAGTAAGATGGAAAAATTAGGCCTCTGCTTCTTAAACTTGTTCATTTTTGTTTTGCTGCTATTTCACAATAGTGATCCAGCCATGGACACTGGAATTATTTTCAGTTTGAGAATTAAATACAAAAGCATCTATAAAAGGAAAAATTGTCCCAGGTGGGTTGCAGAGCCCATTATCCTCCTTCTATTTGCTAGATTACAACCATGAGGAAAACATTTTCAGCAGTGAAAAGGAAAGGGAAGAGAATAATCTTAAGAGAAAAGCTTACTAGGAAAAACAAAAGATGGACATTTTTATCAATAAAGTCTAATAGAGTTCTTACCTAGAACAGTGAGCTCTGCAACTTCACTTTCACGTTCTCCAACCATATTTGTTCCAACACAAACATATTTGCCAGCATCATTCTTTCTTGTGTATGTGATCATAAGCTTTCCTCCTCTGATCTAGAACAAAACAACGACAACAAAAATACTTTAATATGAATTATCGATTTAATAATAATAGCTTGAAAAGAAATTTTACAGATAATAGAACAAGGCACCTGTGGTTTTCCATATCACACAAAAAAGTGGAAAAAATTATTATTAGCCTAATTTTCTTCTCTCATGCAAAAAGCTTGTGTTTTAGTTTTGCATCAGTATTTTAAAATCTCTGAGATTTGGACTCTTGTTAGTTTTTTTCTTCATTCTGTGTAATGTAATGCTGGCTCCTCACCAGCCTGTTTAATGCTTGTCAGGCAGAAGGACTACAATTCCTTCCCATGTACTGATACAATCAGGTGGAGAGTAAAAATTAGCACGAGACATAAATCTCATTTTCACATCAAGTGCTGCAATTACTTTTTCTTGACAAGAAATGTGTGCATGCTATCCTGCTGCTGGTCGTGCTCATTATTATTCATGAGTTTTGTATTTGTTTTGGTTTTCATTTCTTAAGGAAGTGAAGGAAATGCTTTATTCTTTAGTTCTTCATCTTTAAATAAGTAAGTTTAAAGGCTGATAAGCAGCTGAACGGAAGAAATTATATTCTTACTGGGAAATGAATACCATTCTGCTCTTAATTTTGACTTCAGCTTTTGGGAGATAATGGAATTCTAATAACCTCCAAATTAGAAAACACACTTACCTTTGTGATTCCGAATCTTATTATGTTTTTATAAAAATGTACATTAAATGCATATGAAAATATATGATCTTCCTTTAAAAGGATTTATTCCCCCATTTCATTGACCAAATGGTTGAACAAGTTTCAAAGTCCACCAAAATTCAGCAAAATTTGTGTAGGTAGCTGCATATGTAGCATTTTTACTTTGATATACTAAGAAAGTTCCTTAATTACAGAAAATACACTTTGAAGCACACATATGCTTACAAGCCAAATCACTCCTGAAAAACACTGCAGTTCAAGGCATGGGTGGAAGTAGACAATAAATAAAAGCCACATATGAAGCTACATGAAAGGCTCTAATGTGGTCAGTGACAAGGAGGAGAGTGTTCTCAATATGAGGTATTTAGCTCGAGTTGCCTGCAGCTAGAAATCCATCCCTGGAAATTTGACATCTCGACCAGCGTTGGGCTCTGATTGTCATTGTAGGATGTACAGGCACAAAGATGACAGTCAGTTATTGAGATAAATGGACACACACGTGGAGCGTAGATAGTGCTGCATACAAATTTCATTCTGTTGCCTTTGGCACTCATTGCTTGAGAGCACAAGAGATATGTCCTTTATCATTCAGAAAGCTGGTAATGCTGAAATTTCAGTGGAGATTCGAGGCATGAGGAATGAAAACATAAAGGTGACCTGCAAACACACATTTTTCAAGAATCTGTATGTATTTTTAGATTGCTGACTGCCTGAACTGGTAAGCAGGGGAAGAGAATGTAAAATATAATAGAAGTCAATCTGTATTTATTCCTGTTTTACATCTCCCTAAATGACAGAAAGCAACTGATTTCCCAAATAATGGATGCAAAGGATTTAAAAAAACCCCCAACTTTTGAAAGACTTTCACTTGCATTTTGGGGTATTTGTATATCCAGATACATAGCAGAAATATTTATCTTTTATGTATATAATCATCACACTGGATAGAACAACGAAATGTATTTATACATCACAAGAATTTGCCAACTCATCTGATGATTTCAAGCCCATGTAAACTGGAATCAGTGATTTTCATGCATGTCTTCAGAGACTAAATCCTGGTGATGACATTCAGTAGCATTTGTGCTCCTGTGTTATTTTATCACTTAAGAAAATCCCATTCAAATCCACCACAATATGACACAACTGCATATCTTGCACAAACTGTAACCTTAAGCAAGAACAATCCTAGGAATTTCTTGCAGGAATCGCTACAAGACTCTCTTCAAAGCATAGATGGAGAGAAGCATTAAAGCAGAAACATATGAAAAGCTAAAAAGTCATTGAAAGCTGCTTTTCTTGCAAGTTATTTGAGATTTAGACAAAGGAGACTCAGAGGAAACATACCCTCATGGATGCTGAAGCAGACTTCCTAAAATGTGACTCGCATGCTGAAGGAGGCTGTGCTCACAACATGGAACTCTGAGTGCATGTGCAAAGGGGTTTCTTTTGTTTAGTTGGTTAGTTTCCTTAAAACATGAGAAGGGCTTAGAACTCTAGCTGCAATGACGGCTATTCCACATGGAATTGTGATAAATTACACAGCTACAATAAAATGTGCCACCACTGAATGTGGAATTACACATGTCTGTAACTGGAGCAGTCACAGATGGCTGGAAGGAAGTGAACTTCCCCTGGTGGGCAACTACCAAAATTCTTCATTGCATTTTAAACAATTAGGTACCCACCAGCTCAATAAGACTGGCCAATCCCCTCAGTTTAAATATGACATTGCAGATTAAAACTGCAGGTATGAAAAATTTATATTGTCTATGTGCAGTGTTTCTTCTCAACAGGCAATCCCAGAAATACCTATGGACCACAGACCAATGGCTTTAATTAAAAAATACACAATGGAAGGAAGACATGCATGTGAAGTTTGGTAGGAACACGTCAAGAATCACTGCTGAATTTGTCTTATTAAGTTCATATCCAGTATTTAGAGCTGTGAACAATCAAATCACCTTTGGAGACAGTACATGAAATCTTGCAAATTACAATTATTCACAGTCTGCATATTCCTAAGTTACTGAAGGCATTTTAATTTGAGTGCTCTGGCTCTTCTCATTCTTTTGCCCTTGCCCCAAAATACACCAGCTGGACTTTACAGCAGTAAATGATATAATGGTTTTCAAAAGTGACAGGCAGTGAGTGTACCATTACATCCCAAACCTCCTGAAGAGTTGTGACCATGCTGAAAACCAGAAGTCCTTTCTTCCTAGTAAACAAGACATAGAAAACAGTTTTATTCCACTGCTCTAGCAGATATGGTTGTATCGTGGGAAAACCATGGCTTTGCTAACTGCCAAAGCTTAAAGGCAAATTCTGAAAGTCAGTGTCATGTTTCATTTATACCAAAATGAAGCCAGCGAACTTTTTTGACTTTTCATGCCTCTTCATGATTCTGTTCTGTGCCTACCAGCAAATCTATCAGGGATTTGCAAGTAGGATAATGCAAGAATAGCACTGAATTCTAATAAGAGAAAAAGACTGTGATCAGTATTTTACAGATGATCTTCAGCTGCCTGTGAGATGTAGGGATTATTGTATGTATGCTAAAAAAATATGTGATGGTATGGTGACTTACAAAGACTTTTTGCAAGCTATTTTCTATGACCTGCCTGACCATATTTTGCTCCTCATCAGTAAATTGCTCATTCAAGCAAGTCCACTTCATTTATTTCTTTAAACAATAGTTGGAGATGTTCATACAGAAAACTCTAGGCACCCACAGAGTTAACTAGGTCCAGAATTGCAAATTATGGCCACCCAGCAGCAAAAAATCATATACAAATAATGAATCAACTCAGTCAGCCAATAAATCAAATCCATAAAAACTCACCCAAGGGGTCTACAACATACCACCAAGAATTCAGTATAGCTGTATACACATATATTCTTATTCTGAGACCGTATTTTATATACCTATGTGCCTTGTGTATATGTGTGTAAATTTCTGTACATATAAATCCATACCCATCTGTCTGTGTTATGAAGTATTTTTATATATGTGGGTGATTCATTTACTATTCACAGAAATGTGCTATGAAATATGAGACAGAATGAAGCCATAAGAGAAATGCTTGGAGAGTCCACATATAAATGTGAGTGACATTTTCTTTTACTTTCTTTCAGTTCCTAGTTTATTAAATAATTGAAATCTGCTCTGTTGTAAAATAATTCTAAAGCAAACAAATTCATAGGAAAATAAAATTTAGACTGCAGAATGAAGCACTGACTTCTGTTTGTACAGCCAGGGTTTCTGCATATGTGACATCCCAAATTTCATATATTTCAGTCTTCTACAGTACACAACAACCCAGTTTCTTTCATTTTCTAGATTAAAAGTGGTGGGCATGTATTATTAACCTGTCAGACACTGCCTTTGCCTTAAAAGTGTACCATCTAATTATGAATAACAATATAACAGTCAAAGTACAAGGTGAGCAAGATGCGCCCAGGCAATTGCAATTAAAAGTGTCACCAATTGTATACTCAAGGAAAATGGAGCTTTTATTTCTTAGTTAAGAAACACAGAGTTTTTTCATTTCCCTCTGTCTGGTCTAGCATCTCAAAATATCCACATCACAACCCACCATTGCTGGAGAGACTGTAAGGCATGGGATGTCAGCAATAGAAGGGAACTTTGTAGTTTGAACAAAAAGGAGTACAAATGACTATCTGTCTTAATTTTTATTTAAAATTTTGTATCATGTTCCAAGACTTGTGAATCCCATGTATTCTTCCCTACCTATTATAGCATGCTTAAATATCAGACACTAGACATCAAAATGTGTTTGGAGCAAGTCTTTAATAATGATTAAAGTTTGTTCTTGTTTAACTTCAAAGTTCAGACAGACGAGTCTGTCCTGCTTTCCGTTCCATTCTCTGGGACCCCAGGAAGGTACATGCTGCCTCCTCCAGATCAAACACACAAAAAATTCTATTTGAAAGTAGTCTGAAACATTCTTTCAAGTGGTCTTCCTGTGCTGTAAATCTGTCATGACAAAGTGCAAGTCAATTGTTCCCCCCCCACCACATGGACCAACAAAACAGCTTTGCAATACAGACAGGCCCAAAGGCAGCCTAAAGGAAGGTGCAAAATGCATAGGAAGGTGGCTTTAGGTAAAAAGAAGGTATTTAAGGTAGATAAAATGACAATAGATTCAAGCTGCTGCTTCTGGCACCCCTGCCAGTCTGATACATCAGAGGTAGAATCAGATTCAAGTCTGCTCATAAGACTCCTTTTCCCACTTTTCTCATTAATGGCTGTAACTACAAGAAGATGGATATACACAAAGGCTTAAGGGTTATCTGTGTCCTGAATTGTCTGGTGAGTTCTGAGGCAGCTGAAAGTTAGTTATTCAGCCCTTGGCATTATCACAAGACACCCAATATCAGAATTACTTCATGTGTTCGATGCTCCACCCAGTAAGACTGTAGGAACAGCCAAGATATATGCAGAATTTCATAAATCAAATGAAGAAAAGAAAAATCCATGCCTCAGCACACGTGATTCTCAGAAGTTTAAAACTGTAACAATTCCAAATTAACTCTCTATAAACATTTGGCTTTTGTTAATCACAAAGGAAGATTTAATTCACAATAATCCGTATCAGCTCACATTAGTCAGAACTAATTTCTGAACAGACAGCTATGTTTATATTGCAGTATTTGAACCAGTAAAACACTTCTCTGAAATGCTTTCACAGCTACAGTACAAAACAATCTCTATGTAATACTTCTTTTCTTATTATAAATCAAGATTAAAATCTTACAACAAAATCATGTTACAACTATCTTCATGGTCTTAAATCTGTTCTACAAAGATCACCAAAAACTGTAAAAAAGAAGAAGCAAATGGTTCACAAACTTTTTCAAATTGTTATTTATTAAGTATAAAAAGCATACTAAATTCAACTAATGGACAACACTTAGGTACATCCTATGGGTCACTAAAGTTATCTCTGGAACTACCAATCTTTCTGCAGTATCCAAAGAAGGCCCTGCATGGGAATGATGCGTTTACAATGACAACTGTGAAATTTCTATAAAACTGTAAATTTAACCCCATGCATAAATCTCCCCTGGATGCACTGGTGCACATGTAGCTTTCACTACAATCAGAGATTGAAATCAGAAGTAAAAGTGAACTTGAACTGAACTCAATGTCTGGTATGTCTTCATTTCTCTTCCCTCAAGCAAGTCAGATTATTTGAAGTATCAGTTACACATGAATTTTCTTTTAAGCATCACCACTGCTGTGTTATTTACACACCTCCAAGGATAAAACCTCAGACCAGCCAGGGTTAATTTTCCACACCAAATCTCTCAGTTTTTGATTATGTTACCTACAGAATCACAGATGTAATAAGGAAAAATAATACTAACAAACCACAATTTTTAAAGCATATAAAAACATCCTACCTGGTAACCATAAAAGAAACTACATAACCCAAATCTCCAGAGGAATTTAGCAGCCTGTTTCCCACTGTAAAAGACAGACCAAGGTCACTCTGAAGGGCTGTGTTAAAGTCCCCAAAGGCCCACCCACATCAACAGACCTGACTCTGCATGTGGAGGGTCACACCTAAACCCTACAGACATCACCTGGGGTGGAGGGAGGAGAGTGTAACCACCACAACTTACCAAAGGGGCCCAGACTCTGCTGCTGATTCCAAGGGGATTTCAGTTCCTGACTGTCATTGCAGGTATTGACAACACTGTCTTACTTTTCTAAGTCTGGAGCTAACGTTGGCAGGATGACAACATGGATTTAAGACAACTGTAATACTGTGGGGTGTGTTTCATCAATAGAAAATTTCTGAATTTTCCCCTCAGAAAGGAGCAGCTGCGCAGAGCATGAGTCTTCAACAGCAGAGCCCTAATGTTCAATTTCAAGCTTTAGAAGGATGGGTAGGTAAAACTTCACCAAGACTTGTAATCTGATGAAAGACATTTCTCAGAGTGCATATTTCTCACAGCCATTGTGCTAAAATATGGGGTTTCTCAAGGTTCTTATGTAGGGTCTTCTAAAGGGAACTGCTCTGACAGGACTCAAGTTATCAAGAGATCTGAAGTGGAAGTTTGTGGGTCTTCCTCTAACATGAGCTCCCACAAGGAAATGCAAAACCAAGAATCTCCTAGACTTACAAGTACAACTGTGATGCAACAACAAAATCCTCACAGTCTGAGAGGAGGAAATAGAAATGAATTATTCACATTTTTCTCTTGGCTGGTCTGTGCAGCAGGTCATTATTTTCGGTCACTCCGTGACCTCCTGAGATGCAGCTCAGACTCCCACTTGTCTCAAGGAGAAGGCACATCCCCTCCAAGCCTGGCTGCCCACTGCTGGCTCCTCACTCAAGGGATGCAAATCTCAGGCTCCCGGATCCTTCCCGTGACCGTTGCACTTCCTGCACTAAATTGCCTGTGAAAGCTTTCCTCCCTGGAGCTGGCACAGCAGCTTCCCAAGGGAACACAGATTTGCTTAGTTCCTCTGGGGGTAAACCCGAGCTCTTTATGGCAGAGAACATGAACTGAGAACCAAACTAAGCAAATAAAATTAGTCACAGGTGACTAAAATGCAGTGGGTTCTTTCATACGTTTCCAGATTTGTATTTTGACAGCTTTAAATTTTAAGACAGATTTGATTTCTCATTCAAAACATTTTCTGTAAATCTTTATAATCAAATCAACTCTCAAAGAAATTTTGACCCTGCCAGCTAAACACTACAAAACAAACAAGTACTGTGTAAAACTAACCTTGAAAAAATTATAAAATTTTTTCTAACATAAATAAAAAGCCATTTCTTTTGACAGAGAAATGACATGGAAATGAGACCACACTTCAGAAGAAGGGTATAAACCCACGTTAAGTTCCTGTTCTATTTATCTCTGAGTGAGCCTAAGGTTAGTAGCACTCTTTTATAGAAGATGCTGGACACACAAAGTTGTGAAAACATTAAACCTTTCCCATCATTTGTGCAGCACTGTCAAAAAGAGGAGCATACGCACTGGAATGCTGATTTTTCATGAACAGTTAAACACAAAAGTCATACATTAATCTGCCACATTTCACCCTTCCATCACGGCTCACTACAGCTCTCGTGACTGCAGCACATGCAAATCATAAATCACAGCTTTCCTTGTGTTTTCTGTGGTCTGCACACAAGCCTTGTGTTACAGGACTGAGGCAAAAACCTGCAGTCGTAGGCGACCACAAGCAAATCCTGAGTGTCACTTTCGTTATTACTGAAGGACTCCTGAAAAACCACCAGGCTGGACTTCACAGCTACAGAAAGGCCTCTGCTTGGACGATGCTAAAAATTACACCCACAAAGAATAGGAGGAGAATGAGAGGCAAAGAGCAAAATCCCCCCATTTCCCCAGCTCACAGAGCAGCCCAGAATCATTATTTTTTGTGCTCAGCTTTAGATCTCTCTCCAGAGAGACCCCACAGGCAAGCGGGGAAGGACCTGCAGACCTCGGTCCCCTCACAAACGCTCTGTGTTCCCCCAGCTCCACAGACCAGCACGGGCTGATCTTCACACAGCGCACCCAGGAGCTACTCGGGGTTCCTTTTACTCCTAAAACAAGCCAGCCCAGGTTGCAGGCAAGCAGAACAGAGCACACACTGTTCCCATTCTCTCTGTGCCCAGGGAGGAGCGCTCCCTGAAGCTCACACGCTTCCATCCTTTAACTGCCACAGGCCCCGAGCGCTGCTGCTCTGAGGAACATGCCGCCCTCTGCTCGGGCTCTTCCCACTCGGCCTTTGGAGCAGCGAGCCCTCATTGCTGGGTGTATAAATGGAAGTGGTTAACCCGTGGAAAAGGCAGGGAGCACCAAGAGACCGAGCGGTGCCTCCGGGCCGGCCTCGCCTGGCTCAGCTGGGGCTGCCCGAGCCATTGAGGTGGGCCCTGGAGCCCTGCCGGGACAGAATTGCTGCCTTTGCAGCAGCTCCTTGCTGTTCTTCACAGATGCCACACCGGGTTTAAACTCCTGGCGCAGTTCTTGCTGTTGCTTAAAAGGTTATTGTAAACTGCGCCAATGGAAAAGGCCGAGAGAGAAATGCGGCGGCAAGGGAGGGAGGGAGGAACTGTTCTGGACGCTGACAATAAATACAGGCTGCTCAACTTTTCACGTCTGTATTTACAGAGCAAACTAGCTGGCCAGGTTCTCTATGGAAATCCGTTCTCCTGTTTGCTGATATTTGCTGTTATTGGAACAGGCTTGTGAAAATGGCAGAGAAATTGAAATTACTCCGCGCTTTATTTTGCTGTTTTGTCTTGTTCCTGTGCGCACGCCTGTTTGAGAATTGATACTCACTGTCCTGTCATAAATGAGATGTCTTCTGTATGAGCAGTGTCAAAAGAACATAAGGAGTAAGAGGTAATCTTTAAAGAAAACTGTTACTTGATCAGATTTCAGTTCACTTGGTACAACATACCTTTTTATCACAGTGAGAAGTCAAAAACTGCATATGCACTCCTACAGTATACTTTCTTCCCCAAAAACACACAAAAAGCCCACACTATGCTTCCAAAGTATACAAACACAAATACTGTGTCTGAAGTGAACACTTAAAGCCATTACTGTTTCTTTACCAGCTAATAAACGTGACAGAAAAAAAAAAAAAGTTATATATTTTCAGTTAAAAAGTAATCTATGTCACATTCTGGCTGAATTTTTCAAAAGCAGATGGCAAAATTTAGGAGTCCGTGGCTGCTGGACGAGGTGTGTGGTAGTCAGCATTTCCATCTGTCAGATGGACATATTGACATGTCCAGGTAGCTGAATTTGCAGCTCCACTTTCCAGACCTGGTCCTGAATGCTGATCTCCAAAAGGTGCTGCCTGTAGCCCCTGGCATGCAATGCATTCAGTGCCACCATGGAACAATTTGCAAATAGGAGCTGCCCTCCACAGAAGGTCTGAACTCACCCCTTCTGAGGCACTCTCTGACTCCAATCAGTGCCCCAAATATGTAAAAATATTCACAGGGAAAATCCTTTAGAGTGGCATTTCTTTGTGTTGTAAGGCAAATGATGCAAAAACATAAACTAAAGAGTGCCAGGGAAAGTTGACCCACGTGAACAGACAAGGAAGGCAGTATTTAAAGGACTGTCTTGATAACATCCATGCAAACAAGAGACCTTAGCAATAAGCTTCCCTAGTCTTCTTGTCTCCTTTTCTAACACAAACATAAACAAGATCAACTCCTCCTGCAACACATAAACAAATTACAGTATGTCACATCAGTACCCTGATGTCTGCACCAAGGTATAAGCTTAACAGAACTTTGTGGACAATAAAGACCACCCTTGTTTATCTTAGAGGACACAGATTCACTGTTTGCATTTATTTATCCAGAAAAGCTAAATAATTGATATTTGCTACTCTTGCAAAATAATTTTTAATGGAAGACTCACAATATGGTTTTCAAACACTGAATAAATATTCAGAATTAAGGAGGAAAGATCTAAGAATTCCTAAGTATGATAAATATAAAAAGAAACATTTAGTGAATCTAAGAAATCATCAAGTATGCATTGTATTTTGCATTGTACTATAAGTGACTATCCTTCATATATCTCAATCAGACTTTGTCTAAGACAGCCACATTGTTGACTCTGGAAGACAAAAGAAAGCAAAGTTCTATGGAAAGTGGAAGTCAATCATGACCAGAAAAGTAATAATTTCAGAGAATGTCTGATAAAGAGCGAAAAACCATGTTCTGGTGATTCTCTTCTCCTTTCCAATAGTTTCATGTGTTATTGCACATTTGCCTAAAGTACATAGAATCTTAAATAATTTTGTCATTTGATGAGATTCACTTTCAGTGGATCACAATGAAGTATTTAATGTTTTTCCAGACCTAAGGTTTCGCAAGAAATGTTTGGTAGAATATAACATGAATATTTTTACTATATTTCAGAAGAATGCTTAAATATTTTTAAGTTTCTGAAAGCAGAGATTCTGAACAATCCTACTAGATTCAAAATTTTTTTCAAGATCTTCAAGGCCTAAAGCATAAATGCTGTATTACAGATATTATTACTGGCACTTGCAAATCTGCATGGCAAGAACAATCTGATATGCAGGCCATTCTATGCATGGAATATTAAAATATTAAAATATTTGTTGTATTTAGAGTTGCCTTTAATAATGTGTTAGATTTGGATCTTGGCTCATTTTGCAAATTAACTTCATTGCGGGAAGAGGGATTAAATGAGATGAACACTTCTGTGAGGAGCAAAAAACCAGAAGCTTATTAAATGTGGATGACTTGGAAGAAAGAAGGTATTCATTCCAGGATTCCATTGGAAAGGAATTTTAGATGCTAAATTAGTCAGGTAGGCAGACAGATATCAGAGTGGCTTCAAGTGTTTCTTTTTCTGTACAGTCATGTGGTTAAATGAACAATACTTTGCCTTTTCAGAACCCTCAATCATGGAACTGTGAACTATTCTTCAAACACTCCCAAAGGGAAAAAAAACATTGGATCACACCTAACTGGAGTTAGCACAATTGTTATTAGAATCAAAAGTTTTCAGACAAGTCTAAGAGAAAGAAAACTGCATCCATCTAACTGAAAGGAGTAATGTAAGGCTTGCTACCTAAAAGACTGTGTTCAAAGCGTTAATGGAGAGCACAGAAAGGGATACAACCCTGTCCCAGTATTATCTCAACTCTCCCAGCTGAATGTAAAGTGGACAGAGATAACTTTGTATATCATTTGAATGCTGCAGATTGGTACCTAGGTGTAATGTTTGTAGACTGATTTTAAAGACTGCATTTTGTAGCAGGTATGAAGCAAAGAATACAAAGGCAAAAACTAGTGCACTGTAGGCTGCTTGGGGTTAAAAGTAATCTCCTCCACAAGCAGAAACAAAAAATCTCTTCACATTCTCCACACCACCTGAATAAATACATCATCTTTACCTTTATAAAACTTGTCAACACCAGTAGTATCAGTTCTCCAATGAGAATTTGTGGAAGTCCTTGGAAACAATGTTCAGAGAGATAATTAATCAATTTTGGCATCTCTTGGTTTTGTTATTTCATGAACAGAAACCTGATGGTCATAAAACAGCATCCAGAAGTAGGTCTGGCCAATCAAATGGCCTAAGTGTTTTATCAGAGGATAGTCTTGGGGGGAAAAAATGAACTCTGCTAAGAGCACATGTAGAATCATAGAATTGTTAAAGTTGGAAAAGATCTTCAAGATCAGTGAGTCCAACTGCTAACGTACAATATATTAAAACAATATTGTAATACAACTTGGGAAATCTGTGTCAACAGGCTTCTCTTATGAAAGAGTTCTCTGGGCTCGTTATTAGTGCCACAGACAAGTATTTGTGGATACCATTTTCTGGATTAACAAAACAAATCCCATTTTAATTACAAACAGCTTATTATCCAACATGATACCTTGGTAAGAAAATTCCAAATAAATAAAGGGTCCTTAACCTGACAGTAACCAGAACTTACTCCACAAAACCAATACTTAATGCTGACATTTTGTCTGTCACCACAGACTTTGTGTAGCAGGTATGAACATGGCCATTCTCAAATTTAAACAGAAAATGCTTCTTCATATTTTTTTGTTTGTATTCAAATTTTAAATAATTAAGGAATAATTATTTATATTTTAAATAAATAAATATATTTAATAATTAAGAAAAAGCAGAGATAAACCCGGAAGTTTTAAAATTTTATGTCTATTTTAACACTAAATTAGGAAGAAACATGATTCACTCTCAAAAATCAACAAGACATATGCCTACGAAAAAGCCACGAGGCAGTGAGACTTCTGTTTAAGTTGTCTGAAAAAGTGTAGGTTGATAAAGTCTCCAGAAGCACAGGTATCCCTAACATCACAAGCTATAATGATGTGTTAACCTTGGTGACAGTCAGAAGAGAGGGGTCAAAGGTTCAGCTGGTATCCCTGGGGGGGATCCTTCAAGGTGAATTTGAGGCTCATTTTCAGGGCAGCACAGTAAAACTGACACTGCAGTCTGAGAAATGTACATGTTAGAAAGATGAAGAACTGCATTCTTCTTGAATTTGCTATTCACAGCAGCAGAAAAAATGGTCTTTGTTGAGATGGTTAAAGTAGGGAGAACACCGTTCGCTACAACATGAGATCGTAAAAAGATAACATTTTTAAAGATCACATCTCTTTTTTAATTGAAAATAATTATCAGAGCAGGCTTGCAGTTTAATTTATTATGGTTGCTCCAGCTACTCTTAATTTTGTGTACTTTATAAGTTATTTCCCCATGTCCTACTTAAAAGGTTCAGGTTGCTGGAGTTCAGGTTTCTCTTCCTGCTGAAAAACCCACTACAACTACCTACCTACCTTTATTAACTTCAAGAATAAGAGATACAACAGATGACCTCTTACAACTCCAAAGCCTTGGATTATTGATGACAAAAGCAGAGTAACATTTTTCGCTGCCACTTGCGTAATTTCTAATATTTAAAAATGACAATGCAAAAGATATGGGCAAGACATGGGAGTCTTCTTAGCAGAAAGTCTCATTAGAACAAAAACTGAGAATCAATATGCAGTATGTCCACAAAACTCCAGCTGGAATACCTTAAGCACCTTAATGACAAACCAGCCAATAAAAACAAGTGAAGCAGTAACAACATTAGCAACAAAAAAGTGAAGAATGTCAACTCATTGAGCACTCCAAAAAGAGGCTTCTCTCTTGCCCTAAATTGTGCTAGATAATTTCCTGGAAAATACTGGTCTTGGGAATGACAATGGTAAAACTCACACTGATTTCAGTAATGCCAGAATTCCACCCTGAGTTCAGGATGCATGCAAAGCGTATTATAGTGAAACATGCTAACCATGCAGATTTCCCAGGAGTTATAATCATGCAAAGTACCTGCTCTGTAGACATTCCTAAATTATTACAAACCCCTGAGATCCTTGAATACAAGTGACAATAATCTCAAAATCACTCTAATGCTTCAGCATGTAACCTGAATGATGGAGATGTTTTCTTTACAATCACAGAAAATCTCTAAGTATTTGTAGCTGGGCTAGATCCCGCAAGTATTACACAGTCACAAACACCTGGAGTGGAGCATGGCCTGAATAGGAAAGCAAGGATATGATTCTACTGCTTTGTCTAGAAGAAAAAGAGCCTATTTATGATTTAGGATGCAATAACCCTTTGCAAGGCGGCACAACACAGCTTTGTTGCACGTGTCAGGCTGCTTTACATGTATGAATGAATTCAGGTCCACAACTCATGAAATGCTGAATAAGAACTGAACAACATCAAGACTTGCCCAGAATCACACAGGAAGATTTCAGCAGCCCAGCAATTGCTCTGCTTAGCTTGCAGACTCTCTACCTCAAGGCAATCTTTCGTTTACTGCACAGTAATTTTCTCGGTAGGAAAATGTTTTGCAGCAGACTTTTAGAAATCATGTTGCAATGACTGTATAGTCCCATGGCAAAACCAGATCTGTGATTCTATCCAGTGGGCAGGTCTGCCAGAGAGCACAAACACTCATTTCTGGAATACCTGTAATGCACCATGAAATTGCTTCAGTCAGGTACCTGCAGCTTCTGTGGTAACACTTCACCCTGAACGAACAATTTTTTTTTCCCTTCTTGATTTTCATTAGGTCTTACTCCAAGAGAAATGCTTAAACTGAACACCACAGTTCAAAGAAGTCCTAAGAGACAAATGATTTCACATGAATGGGGAGAGCAAGATGTGCAGAATTTGAAAGGTGAGGTATGCTGGAGGGAACTCTGAGCCATCCTGCCAACATCTTTCACTTTCAAAAAGTTGACATTCTGAACGGCATAAACACGTTGGAAAACAGTAGTGCAAAACCCCCACAAACATAGTTAAGCGATCTTGATTCATCATCCTTTTGTTCAAGGAACCAAATTCTGTATTTTGCGAGGGAGAGAAAATTACTTAAACACAGATTTCTCTATGGCTGGTTTCAAAATCCAGTATATTCCATGCAGCTGTAGAAATATTTTGAGACATACACCAGAAAAGCTTTTCATTTTCTCATGCTTTACTTTTTTTTTCCACAGCATTATTTTCCTTGACACATTTGTGGGGTTTATTTACTCTCAAACTTACTCACTTTTCTCTCCCTCTTCTCTCTAAAGTGTAATTTTTTCTTCCCTGTGCAGCCAGGAGGGTGAGCAGAGGCAAGCAGACAACTGACAACAGCAGC
Organism: Sterrhoptilus dennistouni; assembly: GCA_013397095.1. Taxonomy (NCBI): domain Eukaryota; kingdom Metazoa; phylum Chordata; class Aves; order Passeriformes; family Zosteropidae; genus Sterrhoptilus; species Sterrhoptilus dennistouni. The sequence continues at coordinate 295,137 of VWZU01003154.1, read as the reverse complement.
AGACAGAGGCAAAAGCAAAACTGCTGAGTTAGAAAAAAGAAGAGGAGTATAAATAGATCCAAGTGTAACTAACCACCCACCCTTCCACATTAAACAAAGGAACAATCTCCATGTGACCATGTGCCAAATAGATTCTTGTTAGATAATGATTTTTCAGAAGGAAAAAAAAAATCAATTAATTGCTCAGTGCAGCATGAGTATTAGCAAGAATTATCCTACAGCTAGATAAAGAAAGAAAGCAGGCTTATTAGGGGTTTTTTGTGGGTATTTGTTTTTCCTTTTTAAGGAGGACAACCTCAAGCAGGCAGATTTGGCCCTGCATAGTATTACAGAGGAGTCTGGAATAACACCCTGCAATGTGTGTGTGAATCCCACACTACTGCACATGGTGAGTATCTGAACTTGGCAGTAAGTAATTGTGAGTATATTATTACCTGGAGAGAGAGAAGTACTCTGTTGGGTTGAGGAAACCCAAGAACTGAAAAATTATTATTTTTGAAGTGCTGTGATTTGGACTAGACTTTTCATATAACCAGAAGCATCACAGGAAACTCAGTAAGGCAAAACTATCCAAACAAAGTGAAATAAGCAAAAGTGAAGTTGACAGAACTTTCAAAAAGTAGACCAAAAAATCAAAGCAAACCAAACAAGAAGCTCTAATCACTTACAGCTGTTCAAGGCTCCAAAAACGGGCACTGTTCTTCTCTACTATTTTTATTCTACATTTTTCTTTTGATTATGAGAACATAATATGTGCAAACTCAGCACACAGATTGTTGAGGTTTTATTAAACATGCTTTTAGAGTTAGTGTCATTTTTACTTTACAAAAGTAATTCCTAAAATAAGCATGATATACAATAAAGTCTCAGTTAGCAGTTATCCGATATTTAGATTTTAAGTGACAACATGTGGCTGCTGTGGTGTGCAAGCAAGTAGGAATATCAAAAATGCCAAGTACAATCAAATTTATAAGGTTCACTAGAGACTTTCAGGAACAAAAATGTGCCTTTTTTTTTTTCTCTCACTCCCATCCCTCAAAATGGAGATGGTTTCAGTGTTTGGAAAAGAGCAAACACAGTGAGGAGCTGAGTTCCTTCACTTCACTGTACAGACTTGCCACAAATAATTCATTGATTTCTGCAGGATATCTGTTTATTAAAAGGTTTTTCAGGCTTTATAAATGGAATTACCTCTGTATAAGAGCATAAAATAAACCTAAATACAGTAAAAATAACGGCTGACAGGTCCAGGAGGCTGTTTGAAAGAACCTTGGAAGGCAGAAAATTTGTAGTGCTGTTTCGCACATTTGATCTGTAGGGATCCTGAGTCTCATCTCCAATGGAATCTACTCCAAACACTTTTTCTGCCTGTACACAGGTTGTCCACTTCCCACTGTGAGTCCTGATGTGTGCCAGACTCACAAAAGCCTAATTTTTTTCAATATTACTTTGCCACTGATTGTTTTTGCTCTTGAGGGGGAATGAGGGAAGGCACAGCAGTCACTAAGGGGCTGGGGAAAACAGTGCTTGCAGAAATGGACTTTTAACTTAGAGGAGGTTGTCCACACTCTACATGTAAGATTTCCCTGCAGTTGACAAAGGGAGGGGAAGGGAAGAATTAGCTCTAAGCTCGGTCTTCATCTTTATTGTCTGTAATATAAGCAAAGGCTCCTTTCCTGACTGCTTAGAAAAACTAACCAAACAAAAATGTTTCTTTTTCATTAGCAGAATAAAATGAATGAAGAAATAATTTCCCTCCCACATCCTTTTTTCATTTCTCTTATTCATCCCAAAAACCCCCATCAACGAGACTGTCAGCCAAACAAAACAAAGAATTTACTTTCTCAGCATAATAAATCACCTTTGCTCCTAACCATCCAAATCATAAAGTCCTACACTTTATGTAGTAAAGTAACCTTGTCTGAGATAAGAACCACCTGGCTTTTTATTATTTTTCAGGGAGAAGCTTCCCAGACACGATTTCTATAATTTCACATGGTCCCAGAGGTTCAAAACTCTCAATAAGCCATTTTAACAAGAAAATCCTGATAGTCTAATATCTAGGCCTGTAAACGTCCCAAAACTCAGATACCTAACACAGAGTCTATTTGCTGAAGGCATTGATTTTCTTTTACTATCTAGGTCATCAGATCACAACTAGGGACAAAAGAAACCCGTAGAGAATTTTGACTCAATGAGAAATTTCCAAACTCCTCTAAGTCCACCGAGTATCTGCAAAAGAGGTCCATTCTTCTTTGCTTTACTTTCACAATGGGAAGTAGAAATTGGTCTAAAATAAAGCTGACCATAGAAAAATACACCGTTATTTCACGTTAAAGAAGTGCTTTTCACTACTGCTGGGTGAAACAATACTGAGAAACCATAGTTATGCATGTCTAATGCTGAACTTTTTAAGTGGCGAGAAGACAAAAATAGCAGGAGCAAAGGATATCACTGATGCAAAAGAACGTTTTTGAAAGCTGTGAGAAATGCCAGAAGGAACAGATACTCTTACAACTCTAGGGTCAAATATGATCAGCAACAACTTGGTTTTAAATGCCAGCAGATGAATGACCATAGGGAACCTTTTAATCTAACACTGAATTACACTGAGTTTTGATTCCAGTCCTTTTGGTTAGTGTGAACATGGTCTATAAATCTGATAACCTCACACCTCACCTTACTACCAGGCATGCCCTTGGGAACACAGGAGGTCAGTTTGGTCCTACGTGCAAAATCTAGTCACTGTGATAGCCAGCACAAGCCTACAGACCCTCATGTTCTCCTCAGCCCACAGATGGTTGACATTGGGCCACTTTTTGCCCTACATCACAACACCCCTTTCCCCTAATTCCAGAGACCAACACTACCCTTTGGAGATGTCTGCTGGGAAGACATGTCATCAAAGTGTCGACCTATGCATGGTTTACCCTATCCAGCATAGAAGATTCAGGATTAATAATGAGCCATTTAAACCAATTAGAACAACGTTGGGCATGACCCAAGCACTTGAGACTGGTGGGATTTTTCCTCACTGTTTTCTTACAGCAAATGGAGAAAGCACCTCAAAGAAGTATTTAGGATGGTTGATGCATCCAGAGGAGGCAACAAGGCTGGTGAGGGACTTGGAACACAAGCCCTATGAGGAATGACTGAGGGAGCTGGGGCTGTTTAGCCTGGAGGAAACGAGACCCAGAGGTGACCTTATCACTCTCTACAATCTCCTGAAAGGTGGCTGTGCTCAGGTGGGGGTTGGTCTCTTTCTTCAGGCAGCAGCTGACAGAATGAGAGGACATAGTCTTAAAACACACCAAGGGAAATACAGGTTGGATGTTAGGAAAAGGTTTTTTACTGAAAGAGTGATAAAGTACTTTGGAATTGTCTGCCTGGGGAGGTGGTGGAGTCACCATCCCCGGATGTGTTTAAATAAAGACTGGATGTGGCACTCAGTGCCATGGTTTGGTAGAGGTGTTAGAGCTGGGTTGGACTAAATGATCTTAAAGATCTCTTCCAACCTAGAGATTCTGTGATTCTGCAGGAGCTCCAGAGAAGGGAATGCCCATCCACATGGGCGTTTTCAGGGCGTTTCCCTTGTTTTGGCACATGGATGGAGACATCAGGCTCCTCCTGCCTTCAGTGCCACGGGGGCTGTGTGGCCATGTTGGTGCTGGCACGCTCGGGCCCATCTGCAGCAGGGCTCGTCAGCCTGGGCTCGGCGCCACGTTAACCGCTGCCAGATGGGCTGCCGGGACACCCACAGCCAGCCCAGGGCTCACATCTGCCTGACAACATCTGCACAGCCACGCTCCTGTAAATGGCAAACCTGAAATGCAGGCTGCGAAGGGAGGATCTTGTAAGAGGTTAGGATTTTCAGTCCATACCCATGTGTAGAATTGAGCTCTTGCTCTTGGCAGCTGTGGTCAGCACTGCAAACTGCCCGCAGATGTGTTAGAGATGAGAGATTTTCTTTCAAAGTTTTGTTTGAAAAATGAAGTGAGAATGGTCAGTGTCGCCCTGAATTTTCTTGCTTTTGAATGTTTGAATCTTTGCAGTGAAAATTCTCACGCAGCTTGATGTAAACTATATGCATTTTTTAGAACTTATCTGTGTGTTTACATGTTCCTCCTCTGGGAGGAGAAACGTGATTGATGGTGATATCCACCAATGAGGTCCATGAGGTGGAAACCTGTATAGCCAATCCTTGACCCTGGGATCAAAGGGTATATAAGATGGAGTCAGAAAATAAAGACATAGCTTTTCCTTGTCTGACCTTCTGCTGCCTGCCTCATTCCTCATGTGTCGTGAACAGCAACAGGTCAGACTCCAAGTAGGACGGAAGAAGTGAAAGAGGAGAATGGACACAAAAATAAAAGTCCGTGTGATATTTCTCCACTTCACGTTAGCCCAAGCTGTTCATCAGATTTTTTACAACCTTCCATGGTGGGCGTGGTGCTCTGCAGAGGGTAACATTTTTTATGGCTCAGCCATACCCCCACAAACAACACACAAAACCATGCAACAAACGATAATTGAAGACTAATGGACCACTGAAAAGAGCTTGGGTACGCCTAGGATAATAATAATAAAAAAATTACATGGAAAGTAGCAGCATAGCAGAAGATACCCCGAGACCCCTTTGTCGCAACAGAGAGTGGTTGTGCAGATGTGGAAACCCGAGTGGTTCAGACACGGCAGGGGAAGAGGCAGGAATGCAGACAGAATTGAGGGGAAAAATGGGAAAGGTGTCCTCATGATAAGGCAGGAGACAGCAAAAGCACTCGGCATGGAAAAGAAGGGAGAGGTGATCCAGAAGACACATTTTGAAAGATTTGTGGGATCTGGAGAGCAAAGAGATTTCAGCAGGGACCCTGACACAGAGCTTTAACTGTAAACACAGAACAACAGTGTAACATTTTGGAAAAAACAAGAAGTAACAGCAGGATTTAGAGGAATTCTCATTATCCTCTGGGAAAGCTTTGTGGTAACAAATTGTTTTTCACAATTTTTTTTTCCCTCCTGGGGTGCCAAGTTAACTCACAGCAGGTCCAGCTGTGTCACCTGGGGAAACAATATTAAGAGTAGAAGAAATATTAATCATTAACAAAAAAACACTCTTGATCCTTGAGGAAGCCACCATGGTAGGGATCAGCAGAAGTAAAAAGAGAGGTAGAGCAGGAAGCCAACAACGCTCCCAGGGAGTAAGAAAAAGGACTTGGAAGAAAGGAAATTGCTGGGAGGCAGCGCATATTGGGAATCAGAAGAAAAAAATACACTTCTCTTTCTAACCCTCTTGGGGCCTATAGGAAATTGCTGCTTGCCCTTTAATCTGCCCCAAAAAAGAAAAACAATTAAAATGAAATAAAACCCTGAACTGTAAGTCCTTGCTCCCTGCCTTCCCCTCACCCCCACTGCTTTGTGTGCTGTGCACCCAGGCCATGATCTCTCATGCAGTTCTCCACAGCAGAGACAATATTACCATTAGAATTACAGCTTCTATAGGAGTGTGCATTCCTTTGCTGTGTATCTAAAATACGTAATTTGGGGAAATGAAGATGTTAAGAGATTAACAATCAGTAAATCAATGAAAAAGAGAGGAGGCCAGAAAAAAAAACCAAAACAAAGAGAAATGGAGAAGGAAGAAATAAGGATAAACATCTTGAATTCATTTGGTGTGGTTCATTCAGTATGGTTTCTGTCAGGAGCATTGCTGTAGTAATGGGTTAAGACTGTTACTGTGCAAAAAACGCCCCAACAAATTCAGTCAGGTTTTTTTTTTTCTTTCATTTCTCTTTATTCACTTTCCCATTGCAATTTTTCCCTGCAATTTAACTTTAGAAAGAAAGACCCTTTCCTAAAGAGGGAATTAATTTCTGCTCTTTCCACTGTTCCCTCCAATACTAACAACACTTTCTCTTTTCCTTTTTAAATGACAGTCATAGCAATTTCTTCCATTTTCCTTTTTTCTTTTTTCTTATGATCAAGCTCACACTGGGATCCACCTATACAGTTTTAAACTTGCCAAAGCACAATGAGACTATGACTGGTCTCCACCAAGAAGAATGAACATAGCTGTGACAATTCATTAACAAAAAAAATTGGGGCAAGCACATGAAACATCTTCCTGTGGATGGAACCGTTAAAGGAAGTTTTCCTGTCACAACAGAAGATCAGAAGGCTTTGTCTTCACATTTTGAAAAACATTTTCATCATCCACTCATGTAAAAATAGCATTGTGTAAGATGCAATAAATACTGTGCATTTGTGATGTACTATTTAAGGGCCAGGAAAGGAGATGGGAATTTAAAATTTACGTTGCAGCTCACCTAAAATAAGAGTGTAAGTCATTCAAAACTGTGGATGTCACAAGACAGCCACACAAAAAAGGAATGAAAACCTGTATGCATTATTCATCTTGTAACTTTGATCTTTAAACCTAAGAAACTTGAACAAGGAAAGATAAATGGCTTCTCAAGCTTTTCCTTTTAAAAATCAAATGAGGATGATTCAGGATAAATGAGAGATAAGAGTTAATACGAAAAAGGGGGGAAATTGCAATCACAGTGCTGTATGGAAGTTTCAATGCAAAGGCTTTGCTTTTTGTATTCAATTACAAAGGATTTCTTTCTTGGGTACCAGCATCCTTTTTCATGTATATGTAAAAGATTTTACCTATTAAAATTTCATGTTCAGTATGCATAGCTTTTGCCTTCTACCACCTACACCATGACTTGACATGAACAATTAGTAAGCTTTCTGAAGCAGAGGCTACTAGTGGTCACGGGGCAGGAACAGACTCAGCTGCGAAATCGTGACCTCCAAACCTGGCTCAAACATCAGCTTGGTCTGGAGCTCATGCAAGATATGTCCACTTTCTCCCACTGGGAAAGCACTGGTAATTACAGGCACTCTGACTGCATCCTGATTTCACTGAGGCTTAGTCAATTATGCAGGCATTGCTGCTAAAACATAAGACAAATTGATAGATCCAAAAGCACACGGAGGTTTCCCTGTCTAGATGGGAGAGCCACAAAAATCCTCTTTGAACGCTCTGCACTCCTGAGAGTTTGTAATTATTGCCAGTTTTTGCCTAAAGATATGCTCAAAGGCCCCACCATCTTGGTTAGATTACTGTTGTCAGCATCTCATTGAGAGAGACAGTCGCATTTGGGATTCACAAAGCCTGAGCAGCAACACAGCTCCTCGAGGGAGGCTCTGAGCAAACCTGACACAGGCAGACACTGCCACAGCCATCACAAATCACAGTTCACCAGCCATTCCCAGCAACAGCAAAGCCCAGGGAAGGATGCCTTGGCTTCACAGCATGCTGCAGGAGGGTTTGCTTATCTGAGCTTCCAAATTGTTACCTCCTCACAAGCAGATGTCACTAATCAGGTGATAGAGCCAGACAGGCTGGGTGGATGTGAGCACACGTTGGGAGATGGAGGAAATGGCTGGGGAATGAGGTGAAAATTTCATGGGGAGGTGTGTGTTAGGAAGACAGTGGGAACACCATTTGAAAAGTAGTGGGATGTTTCTGGGCTTTGGCAGGAAGATGGGTGAGAAGTGAATTAACAAGCAACCAATACTCACTGTGATTACTGTGAGTGCCTGAGCAAGTCATTGCTAATGGCACTCCCAGCCACTGACACTCTGCCAACTGCATCCAGACAAAATACATTTGGAAAGACCAAACCCAGTGATTACAGCAGTCAGCAGAAACTACTGCTGATTGCACTTCCTCCTCAGCCCGAGGGAATGCAAACTTACAGCTCTTGGCACCAAGGTGACACACGTGGCTGTGTCCTAATGACGCTGTACTGCCATGCAAAAAAGATGGCTAGACTGACGGGCAGGGAGCAGGGCCGCTCCTGGGGAGGATACCTGCCAGCCTGGAGCCCTGGCCTGGATCCTTGCTCCAAGCAATGGGCGGGTATGAGCTTTACTAGTGCCAAAAGTGTAAACACCAAGAATGGCTGGAAACAGAACCAGGAACTTCCCCACCCTGGTGCGATCCTTTCTCTCTCACGTACAACACCTTGCACCTTCTTTCTCCACCAAGTCTCAGCTCCAAGAGGAGTGGCACACAGCCTCTCCTAGTGCAGATGGATCATGTAAGAAACTGGAAAAATACATTTGAGCTTCGCACTGTTTGCAGTGAGAAATTAGAGCTATTCACAGGATTCAGCTAAGGCACTCCTTTTCAACTATAGATATATATAGATATAGATATATAGATACTGGAGATGGGATTCCTGATTCCACAGTAATCCCAAGGAGAAAAATTAACTAGATGAGCATGGAATCATACTAGGTGTGCTCTGTCCTCATTATAACTGCTTCCCAATTCAATAACTTAAGCTAAAGGGGAGTGTTTGCTTCCCAGGCAAGAGTGGTCCAGCTTCATTTTGAATATTCAGAGAGGTATTAGGCACATCAAGCATTTGCTTTCATACCATGGTGTACAGAACATACATGAGGAAAATTATGTTGAGCCCCAATGCACTGAAAAAAATGTTTATAGACAATACTCTCAAGAGTAGAGACAAAAAATATTTTGGTGACAATTCTTCATTAGGTGCACCCAAGAAACATTTGTGCACTGAAGAGCCTACACCAAGTCTCTCAAACTGGGAGAGCTGTGCTCAAATAAAATGTGTTTTTATAAACCCCTTCACAGATAGCTCTGCCCTCACCCTTAACTTTCATCTCCTTTTTGTTCCATTCCCTAGTTTATAACCTGGAAGACATATACAGTTTTTTCTCTTCAAAGCACATTTACTTGCCCTACAAATGGACCAAAAATATGAAAAGACTGATTTTTTATTATCTCACCTTCATAAACACATTGATTTCCTAAACTTTACCCAGGACAAAATAATGTTTTCTTTTTATTGCATTCCTGAGAAAGTCATGCCTTAACTTGGATCTTATTTATCTGCTATTTATCTGCACCTTTTTCTTCAAACTCTCAGTCAGGAACAGAGCTTCCAGCTCTGTCTCTCTGGCACTCTTAGTACTCATTCTGAAAAGTCAAGTTTTTCTGACTCACAGATGACACTGTCATTGCAGAGGAGAAAAAATGCTTCCATATATTAAAAATAAGGTTGCTTCGTGGAGATGTCATCTTCTTGAAGAAAGTATAGATATGAATCAAAAAATATGTCAAGCATCATTCCTTATCCAAAAAAGTACAGGCTTAATGTTCATTTTAAATCTCTTGTCAGAAAGGAAAGGATTATAAACAAAATGCTTCACACAGCCTTTGACACTTACAGAACTCTTAAAATTGTAAACAGTCAAAGATCAACAAACCTATAAGAATGAAAAAACAACTGGAAATGCTTTAGAAGTGGAGCCACTGAAGATTCTCATTTATTTAATGCCCACTGGCATTACATATGCATTGAACACCAAGACATATAGTTTGACATTTCCTGATCTGCTAATTTCATGGCTTAAAAAGAGGAGTGTCTCACTTGTATTATGGAAATTTACTGCCACTGAGTCAATCAAAATTTTGCCACCACACGAAGGTAGGTGCTCATTTTAAATATAGACTCTTAATTAAGAAGAAAAAAAAAGAACCTGTCACATAAACCCATCAATTTTATCCTTATTTCAGCTTTTGTACTCTTCTAGATTTTTTTTTCATTTCTGTTGCCAAACTGAAATAGAAATCTCTTTAAGGAGATAAACTAACAGAAACAGAATTATTCTAAGTCAGGTTTTACAATTGGCATTTCATTCCCATCTGCCCTTTAGCAAGTTGTCCACTTCACCTCCCAATCTCCTCCCAGCCACTAGCAAGACCATATAGATGGTTGCAAAGCTCTAAAGAGGTACATCTGAATTAAACATTTATCCACTTGGCAAGATCCTGCTACAGCTGTAAGAGGATGCAAATCTGCATTACAATGTTGCTTCAGACTCTCTGGCCTGTGTGAGGAAGCACCCACAACATCCACAGTGCTGCTGAGGACAATGCCAGGCACATATGACATGGATGGACAAGGCTCAGCTGGGCTGTGGCAGCTCTGTTAATTTACACCTCTGGAAAAAAAACCCTCATTTGGGTACCTGAAACAAGTGTGCATCTACACCTACATCAAAACTCACTTTCATTTGTTTGTTTTTGGGAGGTGACATTGACAACGCACAACGACTCTGCCAGATGCCATGGTGAAAAAATGCTGTATTTGATACAAATGCCACAAAATAAAACCAAACTGAGGGGCTTTATTTCATCCTAAGAAAAGCTTTAATGACTCCAGGTGACACTGCCAGTCAGTGATAGCTACTCTTGCTCTGGCTATGCCTTTGTTCTTGCAGCTGGAACAGTTTTCACGTGTAACAAAAGGAATGTATTTAATAGTCAACACCTGAAAATCCTTTGAGAGAATAAACTATAGCAATAAAAAGTACAGGTTTAGAAAGAGCTTCCTGGAGAAAAAGAAAAGCATAGGTAGCACTGGAATCTTCTCTTTATCTCAGGTCAATTGACTTGTCAGGGTTGGAAGGAGATTTGAAAAGGAAATTGCAAGTTCTTAGCAAGTATGATTGGAGGAATAGAGTTAATAGCCAGCAATCAGTGTGGGTTGGGTAGGGTACTTAAAAATTTAAATGTATGCACACGCCACAACTGCAGAATGCCTGGGCTTTGTCTTGTTTGTAAGAAATAAATGGAATAACAGGCAATTTCAATCTCAAACCAAAATGGTAATTTTATATTTAGGTTGCTGGGGTCTAAGAGTACTTCCATTAAACATTTCCCTCATTTCGGTACATGATTGAGGCATGTAAATGGTGTGTGCCTCTAGCCCTGCTTTACACTAGAAATCTTTCCAGTACCAACAGGACAGTATGGGCCTTCAGATGACAGAGTTTCTCTCATGTGGAAAGATGGTTCTCCTACCACAATGCTGGCAGCAAATAAATGATTTTTGAACTCCATTTTTCACTGCCATTTCTGCAAGATATTTAGGCTCAGCTTACTGTTTCAAAAAGAAAGTTTTATGATTTGAGAAGCTGCTTTATGCATACTCTTGAATGGTCATGCACTGTATTCAGCAAGCTACAGATACAAATGAGTATGACAACACCTCTAAAAAACAGCTTTATTTAAGGTGGCAGGATAAGCTATTATCTCTCTAAAGAAATGTGTCTATATCCCCAAACACTTTTGTCATCCTTTCTAATACAACACACAACTTTTCTCTGTGTGTTATTTTCAACAGAATTATGAAAGATGTCACTGAGACTACTTGTAGTTTCTCTTTCCAACCAAAGGCAGATATTACAGGTTGCACGAATTTGTAGGTGGATAAAAGGTACAAAAATTATTGGACAGTGATGAGTATAATGAATTTCATTTCCACAAGCCTCTAACTCTTCTGAGGAAGGGAAGAACATAGGTTTTGCATAAGCCTCTTTAACAAACAAATGCATTCCCTGCAATGAGGCACTAGGAGATGAGAGGTTCTATTCCAAGCTAAATGCAAACTAGCCCTTGCCTGTGAGGCAAGGAAAAAAACACATCCTAGAAAGGACAGCACAGCCAGAGATGCCCACATGCTCAAGAGACAAGAAATTTTGGAGTAGTTGATCCTTTGTTGTTTGGAAAAACTTTTTATACTTACTGTAATTCTCTCATCTTTGTCATCCAGAGGGGTCCCATCTTTCTTCCATGATATAGTGGGTTCTGGGTGACCTCTCGGGGGCTGGCACTCCATCACTGCAGGTTCCCCCACAGCTACCATGACATCTGATGGATTTTGTCTGAAGTCATCCCGTAAAACTGAAAAAATAAAGGCAACGAAGCAAAAAATTACTCAATAATATATTTACAGTGCAGCAAATTGTTTTGTATCGGCCTTTAATTGTGCCTGTTGTCACTGTATTTTACATCCCTGATTTTAGGGCAAAAATTAATGAACTAAATAAACTTCCCAGTTCTTTGATGACATTAAAAATCACTAAATATTTTCCCAGCCTTAGCCAAACTCATCATTACATCTTGGCTTATGTCTTTTGAAAGAAAAATATTAAAAATCTTTCCTGACATCTGGTAGTTGTTACTTAGCCTAAACCAGGATCACATCCTTTACTTAGAAGTCAATTTTACCACCTTTGCACACAAATTTTACTTCATTCATAGAATTTGTTCTTTCTCATCAATTGGTCAAGCCCAAGCAACTCTAGTTTCCTCCAGATATCCACCATGGATTTTTTTCAATAGCTATGTGATTATTTTTCTTTCTAGGAAAGGACAGACATCACCCTGTGCTCAACAGACCACTACACAGGGACAGAGATTAACAGAATAATGCCATTCCAAAGCCTTGGCAAGTAAGTGGCATTTGGTTTAATCTAAAAATAAATAACTCAAATGATAGCAAACATAACATTTTAGCCCTCTCCACTGCTGTTCCTCCATCCACACTGAACAAAGGACAGAATAATGGAAAAGCACACCATGCCCAAAGGACTCTCAGGGTTTTTACAGAGCTGTATGTCACTCTTGCTGCCTGCAACAATCTTGTGTCAACAGTAAATAATACCAAAAAGCTGCAGCAAAAAATATATAAATATATCCTCCAAGCCATGGACCCCAGACACATGGACATTCACTACTGATCAGGGGTTTGGCTGTTAATGCAGTTTTAAGGGGAGGTGAGATTTATTGTCAGCTCTTAAGGAATGTGGTTGTTACAGATTGACAGGTACAGTGCTACCACCAAGGCATCCGTCTCTGTGAGGTGTTTCATGCTGGTAAGACCTTCTAAAATGGTCTTACAAAACCATTTCAAGGTCTTTAAAATCTTCTAAAATAGACCCTACAGAGAGGGATGGCTTGGTGGTCACCTGCTTTGGGAGAGAGGTATGTTCACCTTCCTCTCACCTGCTTTTACCATAACGTACTACACAACTGGGAAAGTTCCACACTGATAGAGAAGTGTACGCAGGAATCAAAAACAACAAATAAAGAATATTTTGCCACTATTCTAGATAAAAGACATAATTGGCAGAAATAATAAAGAATATCTGTGTGTCAAAAAGACTTAAATATGTACAGATCTCACCAAACATTTGAATTTACTAATCCCCTTCTACACTGAAACACTGACATTTCTAATATTTCAGTTCAATTACTGGATGACCTGGAAAAAGAGGATATATTGATGCTCTGAAAGAGGTTAGTCAAGGATAAAATGTCTCTATCATAATAACAATGCAAACTAATAGAACAGAATTACAGGATTTAAAGAAGACACTATAGAATAATTTAGATTGGAAGGAGCCCCTGTGGGTCATCAAGTCTGCAAAGAGATGCTTTTGAATGACCACGTTCTCTTGGACAGATTAGGTTTCCAACAAATCTAGTGCACAGAGTTTATTTAAAAAAAAACAAAACCCAAAAACCAACACAACCAATAAAACGTACCTATTTCCTAGAGGAAAGCCTGAGAAGGCATGTTCCACCTAAGATCAATGTATTTGTCTCCCTAAAAGGCAAGACTCATGAATATTTTCCTTCTGTGAACTTAAGAAAAATTGAAGATACTTTCAGCTATAACATCATGTTTTTAAAAAGGGGAATGATGTCATTTTTAGTTATTCAGAAAAGTAAGCCAAAAGACCAATCCTTTAAATTTCTTTCTGCTTTCAACAAAACTTTATTAAGTTCAACCCACATTCTCTTACATCTTGGTTACTATATCCTGTTATATATTGACACACCAAAATTGCACTTCAAATTAATTTTTGGTTATGGAAGTGTTACAATACTACTCATATCCACTGAAAACATTACATATCCTTGTTGCACTTATACTGAATTTGGTGTTAATAGCCAAAGGTAATTTCTTGTGTTCCCAGGAAACCCTCAAGCCATCCAGACACATGGATCACTATAAATCATGTAGTGCAAATGGATATCTGAACACTGCTTCTACTGAAATCCAAAAATTTTTTCTATTTAATACTTCAGAGAGTTAGTCTGGCTTGGAGCCACTGATAGTATTATTACTTTTTTTTTTTTTTCCCCCTACTTCTTCAAATTAAAGAACATTAAAGAAGACGACACAGAAGTTGGCCTAAGTTACTAACTCCTCCCTCCCACAGACCCAGTTCCCTGTGCCAACAGCACAGGAAAATGCAGACAAGTTCATTTGCTATGCCACAGTTCTATTGCAACACAAAAAAGGGGTGTTTTGACCATGAGTAAGAGCCTTCTTATTACTGCTGAAGATTTTATCACTTGGATAAATTTAAGAGACACATGAAAAAAAGCAGCCTGAAGTTTTAAAAAAAATTTAAATCAAGCGATCTTAATAGAGCATAAGTGCTTTTCAACTCTGAAAGACCTCATAAATTTAAGAGAAAGGACTATCAGATAGCACCTCAGATGGCTTTAGCACCTTTGAAGCAACAAAGAAGTCCAGTACTTACATAATAAAACCAAATTACTTCTGTAATTTCTACACTCCTTAGTCTTATAATGACTTGACAAGCATAGCACCTTGCCTGCAAAACAAGACCTTTCACAAACTAACCAGTTCTTAATAGAACGCCTAGGAGGACATCAAAGGTCCAGGCCACAGATACTTCAAAACAAGTATTTTTTTCCTCATTTACTATGAATTATTTTGGCTCTAAAATCACTTAATGAAATGCTAACAAAATGTAATCCATTAGAGATTACTCCACAGATAGTCATTGTAATTATTTTTGCAGCTGTAAAGCAGATACATGCTCTGTTTTGTTTGCCTCAGGCCCTGGCAATCTCGCATGAAGTTATAAATCTAAAATTTTCATCCCTTACTGAAAAAAAAAGCCTTTTTCTTTGCTGTTGTTCATAGTCAAGGCTCACAGTAAATTGAGAAAACATTTCCTTTTTAAGTTCTAATAGAAGTATGCTTTGCAATCCACTAGAGCAAATGCTTTTTGTCATCAAACAGTGAAATTTCATCTCTTTCTACATGCATGCACCTGGAATGAGGAAAAGATATATTAAGAGGGCATTTGATTTTTTTTCCACTTTTTGAAGTATCTTCATAGATATAACACTCCTTCCCCATTTCTGCCAGGCCTTGCTTAAGATTTTCTTGCATTTTACCTAATATTTTCTGAAATCCAGTGAAGGATGATTGTAACCATCATCACATCACAGCTGGGACAACTCCATGATCTTGCTGTGTGAACGTGCTGAACTATTCAGGTTCAAAAGCAACTTTTGTAGCTCCACTTCAAAGCCAACTTCTCACACAACTACTTCAGATTGTGTACTTTTCAATCCACTAGAGTTTTACTTTTCCCAGAGAATCTTTCTCAGGGAAGGAAGGGACTGGCAACCACTTGAGGATAAATTTTTATTGATAAGCAGCATAAATTTTATCGATAATAGAGATGGCCCCAGAACAGTGCTTTCCAAAATGCAGCACTCAGTGCTTTCTTCTTAAGTTCTTTGTTGCCTACTATGAAAAAGAGTAGGAAGATACCACTGGGTCAAATGGGAGAAAAATAGGCAGGATTTTTTTTGCCTATATAAATTCTAGATAATTCAGAAAGATTGCTTTGCAGCTTATCTTTAAATAACTGTGATTTGAAAGGCATATATAAAATGCAAGCTATAAACCAAGCAGAAAGTTCTAGTCAATACTTGAAAAGACTGAATTTGTAAGGAACACACTAATTACCTTCAGACATTGTGGATATCATGCCTTAACAGGTGGTATCATTTAAGATCTGGAAATCGGAAAATTTCCTGAAAACTTTGATTACAGGTCTGTTCTAGTCCAGACACTTCATGCTAGATCAGTTAAAGGCAATGCACCAAAGCATATCTGGGATCCCTGACAAACCAAGATCTTACAGCCATGGTACCCAGTGAACAGAGGAGGAGGGAAATGATGATGCTTGTGCTGCACGTTTCTGAATCAGACCAAGGAATTTTTAATCCATTTTAAATCTTATAAAAAGTTTTGCTTCCCATTAACTCTCTTGCACCATCCCACAGCAAACACAGTGTTTTACAAGTCGCTTCATAGAGAGAGACTGGTGAGCCAAACTTAGCACAATTATTTAGCAGAAGACATCACAACAAGCTCCACCCTTTCAGCATGAAGATAATTTGAATCTTTCTTGGAATAGTAGCATGTGCCTCAAAAGTGGTGGAAAAAGAAAGTGAAATAAACAGAAGAAATGATCATCATATTTCTCTGAAAAACAACTAAAGCTCAGATAATGAACAAGTTTCCAATAGCAAACAAAACTCTCCTGACATCAAACAAGCTAAATAGAACCTTAGTGAGCCAGTGTCCTGACCTTTTGGCTAATTTTTTAAAAGCTGTAATAGATTTTAAATCTTTTTTAATATCCACCAATTCTATTATTTTCATTTCTTTAAAAATATAAAAAGTATTTCCATGTTTCCCTTTTCCTACCCAACAAAAGAACAGTATTTACAAACTAAGTTTCCACCTAATGCTTCATTTGATTAATAAAGTATGACGAACTAAACAACAAAAATGAGAGCTTGCTTAAAAAGCCTGTAAGATAAGAAAAACAAAAATAGGATTCACGAGGTTATATAAATCTTCTAATCCCATGAAGCTGTAATCAAAGAGAAACTAATTATTGCTTAGTCAGGATTGAGCTGTTATTCAAAAGCAGAACTCCTCTTGTAATTTAGGATCAGCAATGATCCCTTTTCCCCCCTGCCTACTGAACTTGTAATTCAAATTTACTGAGATACACCAGACATTTTTGGCATTCAAATATAAGATGGTTGTCAGTTGGAACAGTGCTTTGGAACAGTGCTTCAAACCAGGTGCTTAATTTTAATTACAACTAACTTAAGCATCAGCCAGAATTATGGTACCTTGTTTAAAGACTTTGCTGGCAGGAAATTTATACAGATGTCAGGAAATAATTTTTAATACATGCATGCCACTAACAGGAAAGTGTTACAGCACCTAATTAAGAAAAAAAAAATCCACCAACAAACAGAGGTATGCATTATCAAATTTAAGTCAACCCATGTGTTACCATATTATACTTTAAACCTCATTAAACTATTACCTGGTTTGACCAAAAACTTGATCATTTACAAATGAGGAATATTCTTTTTGAAGAGACCTCCCTAAAAGTCCCCACACAGTCATAAAAAGTTACAGGAAAAACTTATTCCCTGAAAAAATGCTTTCTTTTCCTTTCTGAAGGTGTTAAAACCAGGTCAACATTGGTGTTAACTAAAATAAATAGTAATTAAAACGGAACAGAAGTAGTAGGGCTATAAATATCCAGAAATTACTGTTGTGATCATCTAACAAGACCACTCATGGCATGCAGGCAATAATTTCATGCAGTGACCGAGTCCAACAGTGCTGTATGGAATGCTTCAAAAGGTGTCTACACTTCCACAAGGCTCCAAGAGGCTGGCAGTCACAGTCAGCATGCCTAGGGCTCCTCATTTCCATCATTTCCAGTTCTCTTACGTTTCCTACCTGGCAGCACTCTGACCTCTGGCTACCCCTTGCTCAGCCAGACCTAAAGCCAGATACCAACCAGGTATATATATCTGGTATATCTGCCAGATACAGGCAGGCAGATACCAACCAGGTCAGTATCTACATCTCTAATATTCCCTCAGCCTTCTCTGAGCCTCACAAACTCCATGAGCACTGGACACGTGGCCACTGCTCCGACCACAGCCTCTGTGACTGCAGTCTGGGAATTCACAGCAAACAGGTTTGCAGACAGAGGAGGCTGCTCATTGCAAGGAGGCTGGTTCTAAATGGCCACCACTTGGCACCATCACACCAGAGATCCATTTTTAATCCTCAGCTACACATTTATGACAACACATTCAACATCATCTCTTCATAAGGTGCTGTCCTGCTCTGCTTTAAACTCTGCCCATTAGCAAACCTCACCACCTCAAAGTCTGAAGAAACAAAAGCACTTTAAAATCAAATGACTTTTCACTTAATAGTCACACGTATTTGTATGAGTTAGTTCAGACCTTTACCATAGTCCACATAATTGAGATCACAACGTTATCCATATTTCTATTTCAATATCTCCTTTAGTGAAAGGAAACAACCATTAAAACTCCTCAATAAAACAACTGTGTTTTTTCCACTTTATGACCACTGAGACCAACCAATTTATTTTAAACAGCTGGTTCATAAATACCTCCTCCATTATGTCACTATGGAAGAAACTGAAGGGTTAATGAATGCAAGAAGAGATTTCCAAAGGTCTTTCTTTTAGACACTGACACAATTTAAGAACTGCCTTTTATTATTATGCTTGTTCTCATATTGCCAATGATTTATTTTTAAATTTGAAATGATGCCACTTCTAAGATTTTGGTAGACATTTTAAGAGCCATGCAGAAATTTTAACAGTAACTTCAATTTGGAAGAGTTAAGAGTTCTGAAAAATAGCATTTTACTTGAATGAATGAAAAAGAATTACTCAAAGAATTAACTGAAGAGTGAATGGTATATAGAGAATGTTTTAGTTCAGAAAATTTGCATTCCTACTACCCAGAGTAATGCAGAATTTCCAGCAATGGGAAACTGCCTCTCAAACACGCAGATCTGCTAAAGATTTTACTGACTCTTGCAGCACATTCTGCTGTAAGAAGGTTAACAGATTAAAGGTGTCAGAAAGCAGAATTAAGTTCATGTTACCAGCCTATGTAATTTAGTATTAACATTATTAGTACCACCTGGCTGATGACACCAGCAGAGAGCACAGACAGTCAAAGAAACATGGCTTTGTTTTAGCCAAGACAACAGAGTTAAATATAAGTGACAGATGTATAAAACAGCAGCAGTGAAATTAGACCACGCTTCCAAAAAATTAACAAAATGTACTGTTTCCATTACTGTAACCTTTTAGTTGTTCTAAAACTGATTCTCTCTAAAAAATTATGGGTTTGATTGGTTGTTTTTTCTCTGCCCATCAAAAAAGGACCTGAGGATGCTGGCTGACAGAGGTTAAACCTGAGCCAGGTTGTGCTCAGGTGGCCAAGAAGGCCAATGGCACCTGGCCTGACTAAGGAATAGAGTCCAATAGAGATTGGACTCTAGCAGGACCAAGGAAGTGATTGTCCCCTTTTACATGGCAATGATGAGGCTAAACCTTGAATCTTATGCCCAGTCATGGGCCCCTCACTGCAGGAAGGACATTGAGGTGCTGGAGAGTGTCCAGAGAAGGACAACAGAGCTGGGGAAGGGTCTGGAGCACAAGGCTGATGAGGAGCAGCTGGGGGTGTTTATCCTGAAGAAAAGGAGGCTCAGGGGAGACCTTATCACTCTGTACAACTGCCTGACAGGAGGGTGTAGCCAGGTGGGGATTGGCTTCTGCGCCCAGGTAACAAGTGACAGGACAAGAGGAAATGGCCTAAAGTTGCTCGAGGGGAGGTTTAGATTGGGTATGAGGAAAAGAATTCTTCACGGAAATGGTGTTCAGATATTGGAATATGCTGCTCAGGGCACTGGTGCAATCACCATGACTGGAGGGATCTAAAAGATGTGCACATGTGGCACTGGGGACATGGTTTAGTGGTGACTTTGTCAGTGCTGAGTTAAAAGTTGCATTCAATGAGTTTAAAGCTCTTTTCCAACCTAAACCATTGGACGATTCAATACAGCACCATCAAATTCAGATATTTGTGTCTATTGAAGGCCAATAATTACCATCTCTGGAAAAGTGTCATTCCCTAAGACACTCAGCAATACATGTCAGCAAATAAAACACCAGCTTGCTTCTAAATCCATTGCAGTAGGAGGAAATCAAGGACTTCTGCACCAACTGGATCACTGTTAAATATCACTGGATATTTAAAAGGTGCTGATAGCAAATACATGTCATATGCTTGAATCAAGCAATATACTAAACTGCAAAAGCAATTAAATATTTAGGCATTTGGCATTAAACTTATGACTGCATAGAAAGCCTTTAAAATAAATATATTTATTGTCATTCATTACTGTAATTAAGAAATAATTGTTGAAAGAAAGAAAGGCATGGTTAAGAAGCAGAATTAAAAAAAAAAAGAAAATAAAAGAAAAAAAGGTCTTCTGTAAAATGTAAAAAACATTGGGTGAAAGTTACTGAAAACCACTGCAAAAAATTATGGAGACCACTCAGAGTGTCTGAATTTATTTCACCCATTTAAGATTTGGGCTTTAAGTACTGCCTGGAATCTTACTGGGTAACATAGCTGTCAGCCTATAACAGTATCTCCATGTGTGGAAAGGAAATTGTAAATGGATTAGATGATGAATTGAGAATCAATTAAATGACCAAATCTGATAAGTCATATAAAGAGTAATTTTAACTCCTGTGAGAAAGGGTAACTGACAGGCCTCAGAGAGCATGCTGCAGCACTGGGAAACCTAATTAAATCCTGAAGGATCTGTGATGCCTCAGGCATGCAGCTCTCAGAGTATCCCTTAGGTTGATTGAAAATTGAAAATAGATAAGGAGAAGGGACCTAATTATTAATTTGACTGACTGTGTAGGCAGAGCAATCCCTCTCAATGTCTTCCACGTACCATGCTCCAGGACAAGGCTTCTACTAACTGTAACTAAGAATTTACCTCCTAGAAGAACAGATTAATTTCTACAGACTGCAGAGATTATTTCTTTTCGCTTGTCATAAATATTAAATATTTTCAGGTATTTTCTGGTGATAGTAGTAGTAGTACATTTTACATTTTGTTTCATTTGAATCATGATGGATTACAGACAATATTTTTAGCATGACTAACACACCATATTTCCAAACTTATGGACACAAACCAAGGGGTTTTAGGCACAGCTCAGCCAAGAAGTGTCCTTCAGACATCACAAACTACTTTTCATAAGGCAGAGAAGGGTGTGCATTTTTATATCCAGGGATTTGGCCGCATTCTGTAAATAAAGATTTTTCTCTCTGCACTCCAAAAATTCTGATGTTTAGTTTGCAAGGAGCTTTTGGCTGCACTGGCCTTCCTTCAGATCAGATTATAATGGGGAAAGAGAACCAGATTAAGAGGCTGCATGTCTTGGCCGTCAAATTACATCATAAAGAGAACTGAAATCAAAGAAGAGATATAAGGACCAAACAAGGAAAGAGAAAAGGTGAGAAGACACTTCACCAGAACTCCAGTGTTTTCCTTAACTACCCACCAAACTTATTTCACAAGGAGAGTTCTTTTTCAAGGAAGAACACAAGAACCAACCCAGAAACACCTCTGTCATCCAACTCAGGATACAGGAATACAGGTAGAAAGGACAGAGGCAAACATTTAGCCAGTTTTCAATGTAAGATTAGAGTTGGGATGGCAAATGAAGCTAGATTGCAATTGACTTAAAAGACATCTCCCTCAAATAGCAACCTACGCTGGCTTGTGTTGTGAAAAACTTACTCTTCCCACAGCTACCTAGGATGGAAGCTCCCTCAGTAGGCCAAATCTGAAGGAACCTCATTAATTGTGAGCTGTGCTGGCAAAAGAGAAACAACTGCTCCAGAGCCTTGCCAATGGAGCTGGCAACACTTTTCCTGTAGTACAGGAAAGACTTAAATGTTGACCATACTCATATGTTTGCTTGTAAACATCCCTTCACTCTGAAGGAGTCAAAAGCGTATCAGAGGAGACATGTGCAAAGAAATAAAGATTTCCATGCCCTTGATAAGAATTTTTCTGCAGTAGTTCTAAATCTGCATATGCCCTGTGTCAGCGTTCTGCTGAAGGCACTGCCTCCACACAACAATCTTAGCCCCGTCCTTCTGCTTAGCATGCAAATTCTAGGGTGTTATAACTGTACCCCTACCATCAACATTTTTTTGAAAGGACACTATTTCCAGGAAAAAAAATTCCCCATTATGCCCTTAAAGTGGTTGAAAAAAATGACATTTTAATATCAGAGAATATACAGTATCATTAGCCCACTCACACAGCTAAGTCACTTCTTTAATATTCTGGAAAATTATATTCCCCCATTACACATGAGGTCAAGCCTGAAACATCAGTCAGAGGGGGCAAGATGCAGTCTCTTCATATGGCTGAGTGGCTCATCCTAAATAACAGCAGAGCTAAGAACAGCATTTGTTGGCACCACACACCACAGCAAGGCCACAGTTGCTGAACTATTACATACACTTTTATTCTGTTCTATTGTTCCCTTATTGTGTAACATTTTATTGTCTTGGCAGAATCTACCACAGACCACAAAGCTCCACTGTCTTTGTTTAGCTCTCCAGACTGCTATACAGCAGGATATACCTCAGTTAGACAGTAGATGTTTCATCAATTGTACCCTGCATTCCCCAGTGTGTGGATGTATCATCCTTGTAATAATGCTGTCCTGTTTTCTCAAATCCTAAAACATTCACGGCGTAATCTGACAAGACCTTTCCATGGTAGAAATGGATAAACCATTTCAAAATTACATTTATGCCAAATATCATATACTTTCCAAATTACTTTTGCTGGTTTTAGAAAACAATGCAGGGAATCACCCCAGGGGAAAATGGCAGACAGCCTTACACAGAGGTCATAGAGAAATACAGTCTTCATCTAATTCAATTAACTGCTTTCAGTTAGATCCCAAATGGTACAGGCAAACATTTGTTCTATTTCAGGTATATCCTAAGAAATGAATCATTCTGCTTTCCCACTACACAGAGGCACGGCAAAATATCACATGCTCAATTATTTTATTGTTCAGAATTTGAGAAATCTCAAGACAGATGTCTTTATGATTTACAGTGACGTCTCATAATTTAGGAAACCATCTGAAGGCTCCGAATATTGTAAAATTCTACAAAGAGCATTACAGAAAGTAGCAAAGTTAATAGCTAAAACAATGAAAAATGGTTTTGAAAGCAAACAGACACACCAAATTCACCAAGCTGGAACTCTGAATTGCAGCTCTTGGAGATTTATACGCTATCATAAATGGCAAAAGACAGTAAAATCATACAGAAAAGTACTTCTGCATTTGGACTCTCATGCTGGCTTCAGCCCCCATGAGATATTTGCAGGCAAAGTGCCAATTGATCAATATGTTAGTGTTTAATGTGCACTAAGTGCTACTGAGGAAAAATCAGAGAAACACTGCCTGTTAGCAGAGTCTGCTGTACTGCTGGCAGGAAGGAGTGCAGGGACTTGTGGATCCCCCCATGTGGTAAGACAGCAGCCAGAAGTCTGATGCAGAATTAACAAAAGGAAGCAGAGGGCGATGCTCTGCGTGAACACAAAAGTGCATAAAGCCAGGCAGATTTCATTACTGAAGATTTTAATTTTTATTAAATGCTTCCTCTTATATCAGGTCACATTCACTGTTTTCAACCCCACGCTCTCATTAATACACTTTATTAATACTTTAACACACAGGGAACATTCAGTTGCATAACTTCAGTGTTGCAGCTAAAGACAGCATCTTTAGTAACAGCTACAACAGAGATGTTGGCATCCACTTTGGGATGCTTTGGGATGCTCTGAGGCACAATGGGCTGGCAGGGGTTTTGTGGCATGCAGGACAACACATCACCACTCACCAGCAAAGCAAAAGGAAACTGGATCACTGCCAGGTGAGCTTAGACTGTTTGAAATGGGAACTTACAAATGCATCCAAGGCCAAGCAAACCCACACAATGGAAATGGCTGTGGAAGGCAAAAAGTATCAAGGTGGCAAGTATTTATGGGGGAAATACTGCATTTCCCTTTCTTTCACAGCCTGGGAGAAACTGCAGTATAATGCAACTCTTCAAAAACTTCCCAGGAAACTACAGAGGTAACATGAAATTTTAGTAATTTGACAGTTATCTTTCTTCCCCTTGCTTTTGGTGTTTCTACCTACAAATGATGAAACTTAAGTCTGGACAAAACAAGACCACAGTTTTTCTTGATTCCATATGAGCACGGGTACCCTTAGCAGAAGTACCTACACTAAATTTCCCTTGCCCTTACAAACCTCAACTGTGGTACCCTCCACAACAACCCACCAACTCTGTTAATTCAATTCCTACCTGTGCTGAGCAGCCCCTCCAGGTTAACTTCCTACATTTTCATTCAGAATTTATTATAGAGAGAAAAAGCAAATTTGGTATTGTGTGAGACCAGGATCCTTTCATTTCTCCATGAACTCTGGATCAATTTTCAAGTCAATTCAGTGGCCTCTCTCTTCTCTGCATATTTAGGCAGAAAAATAATCTTAAAAACATTACGAGTTTTGGTCTAGACTATCAGTAGATGCTGAAATAGGAATGCCACATCTTTTCAGGACAGTTTTAAAAAAGTAAATTCACTGCTATTAATTAAGGACACTTAGAAGCCACTGAACTGGCAAGATAAAACTATTGGTATACTCTAACAGTTTATTCTAAAACAACTGATTTAAGGAGGGGAGGGGGAAGGGGAAGCAACCCCCCCAAAAGTATCTGGATTGCCAAAATCCTTACACTTGTTTTTTTTTAATATACAATGTGACAAGGTATTTTTGTTTTTACCGGACTTTCTAGTAAATGAAAACTCCACTCTAGTGGGTGTTGGATGAAACCAGATCAGAAGATGAACACCAGGTTCCAACTGGAGTTTTCCTGAAACGTGCACAGTGTGGACATTTCTCTTCAGGAAAGATGTTTCTCTCTATAAATAACACCTCTTTTGGGTTGTACTGTTTTGAAACTCCTTTCTGCACACATAGCAAACATACAGTAGAACTAACTTCATATCATAAAAATTCCTAAAAATATCCACTGTAACAATCTCAGAAATGTCAGGTAAGTTTTAAGTTCACATTACAGAGTATTTATTGCTTAGACTTTGGGTAGTGATTACAAAACCACCAGGAGCAAGAGGACTAAACAGGCAATGGAAGCCTTGAGAGGAAACAAGAAAATACAAATCAGCAAATAAGAACCTTCAAAGTCACCATGCTCATTTATACATGAGAATCTAAAACAAAAAGAGATACTGTCTTTGCTGAAAAAAAGTGTTTTGCTGCTGTCTGTGTGCTTGAAGGCAATTGACTGGCACCTTTCAGTAAATTATCACAAGAAGTCACTACTCAAAACCTCTCCTGAACTTTCAGACTGAGGCACTACAGTTACTTCAGGAAGAAAATGCTTTTAAACAGTAGACACACTCCAAGTGTTTATACAAACTGTAAGGTGCATACAGGTACTTTGTCTTTGCTGTATTTCTTGTTGGCTTTACAGCAATGAGATACTTGTCTCAGAATTGAAATACTTAGAGTATTATGTAGTACCAAATCCACAATATTTGTGCACTACTGCTCCTTGTTAAGACCTACTTGTGTATTTTTGATTTTTTGGGGGAAGAAGAATATCTGTTGTGTCCTTAGTAAAGCCACAGAAATAAAACCACAAATCCACTGAATTGATGGACCTGGTCTAAAATGGGAACCCTTAAGAGTGTAACAGTAAGCAGGGGAAATAAAGGGAGTTACAAAGAGTTTATAAAAGTTACACTGGTATCAGAAGTAAGAAGTGTCACTAGGATTTAGTCCCATTATTGTGTCAAACTTTTCTTATCACTGTATCTGTACACATAATGGCTGGGTAGCCTTTGTTATTTTAACATGTAAAACTGTATGACAGACAACACTATCTAATCTCTCAGAGGAAAACAATTTAAAGAGGAAGGGGGTAACTATACAAATTTCTCTAAAAAAACCCAGTAACAAATACCTCAGTAAACTCTGCCAAGGTTCATGGAAACAATTGGGATTTGTATATACATCATTTGGATATGGGTCATTATTAAACTATCTAGAGAGTTAATCAACAGAGGACACTCTCAGCAAAACAAGACTGATGCTACGTAATCAGAAACACCAGAGCTGTAAACAATGGGAATGCACATTATTCCCAAGCAGTATAAATAATTTAAGACTTCCAGAACTGAAATTAATCTACATACCATTTGAATCACACAGAACCACCAGTCCAGACAGAATAATGAAAGGTAAGGGAAAAACAGATGGATAATTAAAAAGATACTTTTCAAGTGGGAATAGTCTTAGCTTTGCACTGCTGGTAACAAGAAATAAATATCAAGAAAATCCTATTACATGCATGTATATTTTTTTTCCCCCAGAAGGGATTGTTGGGCATGGTTTTATTTTTTCTTTCCCTGCAGTCTGATTGGACAGTGAACCTGCTGTATCCATCAACATCTATCTGATTAACTCTTCATCTCTTTGAAGCTTCATTGTTTTATAGGGCACTCTTGGCATAGAGATGGAAACAATCTCATTTGCCCATATTTGAGAGGAGCATTCTTCCTTTAAGCCTAGAAGTCAGCACCCTTTCATCCCCAGATGAAGTCTCCACTGCATACTTCAAAGGAAAAATATACTTATGATGTCTTAACCTTTCCTTTGAAACTGAATCTGTGGATCCACTATCATCTAGCAAGGCTAATTGTGTAGTGTGCAAGGGAATTACTATTATTTCAATATAACCCACCATAGAGAAATGATGAAAGCTGGGGCATTGTTGTAACAGGCTTTACATAAAGACAGCACCACAAACACACTATCAAAGTCAAGTATCTTGCACAAGCACAACAGGAAAATGACACAAATTATCTGTATAATCTGAAAAATTACGTTCCAATATCAGCCAGCTTGCCCTGCAAAGAAAGCCTTGGGAGGAGAGAAGATACAGTGAAAAAAAATCAAAAGAGAAAGAGAGAGGGTGTGTGATCTCATGGTTGGATGTTACCACAGTGCTTTCATGTTATTAACTTGCTGTACTCTGTATTTTATGTTCTAATCTTCTCCTCCTCTACAAGTTTTACATTTTCCTATAACACAGATCTAAATTAATTCAAAAGCTGATTTAAGGTTAAGTGGAAAAACATGAAAATCCAACAGAGGAACTAAGATGAACATTTCATCATTTAAAAAAACCCAAAAAACATTTCTCATGCAGGAAACAACAGTGCTTAAAAAGAGTGGCATGTGCACAAGTAGAACTATGACCTAAAGAGTTTGGAAAACTCTTACTGCATTAAACAGTTTCTACTCAAAGAATGCAAAGGAAAGGTAGCTAATCCAGAGACAAATATAATTTTTAAATTAAAGGAACAGTGACCTTCTATGCCTCATCATGAAAATTCACATATTCCATTAAAGTGAGTTTCATTAAAGCAAACATAAAACAGAAATATTGAAACTTAAGTTAGAAAAGTGCTTAGGCATGTCCCAGTGTTTATGGAGCAAGCATAAGTTTAGATATGCTTAAAGTTTTCTTCAGTCAGAGAGAGATCAGTCAGTTCTCCCTCCCAATGCCAAAAGCAGGGAAAAGGTCTTGAAAAACTGGTAAAAGTGCATGTTCAGGTAAAAAACCCAAAACAAGTCAAAAGCCCACCAAAAGCAAAACACAACAGAAAAAAAACAAAACAAAACAAAACAAAAACAAAAAAAAAAACCAACCACCACAACAACAACAAAAAAACCACCCACAAAAAACCCCACCTTAAATAACAATCACATATTTTAGAGAATAGGAGCTGCCATTTCTATTACTTCCTTACCAAAGAGGGGAGGGGCGCAATTACACGACCTGTATTCAGCACTGCTTAGTGTCACCTGTGATTTTACACCAGGGACCATCTGAGTCAGAATGAAGCAGTTGAGCCCAAATTCCCCCAGAGCCTTGAATGCAGTAAGAGGATCCAGCCCCACATGGGGTACCAGGGATTGAAAACAGCTTTCTCCATTTATGAAAAACATCATATGGTATTTATTTTTGTTGTTACGTTTACCATATGAGGTTGGAAAATAGTACATGAAAACTTTTTACACACACGTATATATATGTATTCCCACACTGTCCAGATACTCTATTCAAACACCTTTTGTTTCTCACGTTCCCAAATAAGTGTGGAGTATTAATGGGTGTGTGTGTTATCACTAAATAAAATGCATCTAGGATTTATACATGTTTACTTTAGGCATCATGGTCAGTCAATAACAATCAGTCGTGTTTTTAAAGGCAACCAAATTCTTCAGAAATGAGCTGGATATTACTTGATTATTTCAATTATTTTTCAATGTGAGTCAATTAGTAGCACCTACACTCAGCAAGCACTGAAACAATCATACAGTATTTTTAAAGATATTTAATGTCAGACATAAAAGTTTCAGAGGAAACAGCTATGAAAAAGAGCACGGAAAATAAGGTTAGTTTTAATTATACACAGAAATTAATATCTAGCACCGAATAACACATTATTGATGCGATAATTAAAATATTGTATTCTGAGAGATAAATATATTAGTGAGCCAGAAGGACCTGGCCTTATTTTGTTATACTTTAATAGAGAGGAAATAGAGTCAAACAGATGGCACTCAATATTTCTCAATGAATTCAACATCTGTGAGTACATGTTGCATAAATGCCAATTAAAATGTGTCCGAGTAAATTTAATTCCCTTGCTGATAGAATGTAAGCCAACCTCGCTGGATAAAGATCAAGGTTAACCTTAATCGTCTGCTCAACTTGTAGCAAGTTGCTCTCAAATTGTACAGAAATTCCCAGAGAAATCATAAAACAGCGTTCCTATTGATTTGTATTCATTTACATTCATAATTCTCTTCTCAAGTGTTGGGACAAAGCACAAAGGGGAAAAAAATATAGTACTGTGTGAATCATTTGACAAATCTAAACTGAAGAAGTATTCCTTTGATTTAAAAAGCTTCTGCAGAAATGTTCAGCAGAACTTCTCCTTTGGGTAATTTTATGAAGCAATTTTTTTTAGAAGTGACCTGATAATTTTTATGAGCCACACAAGACACTTTTTAATTTCCTGTACTCTCTATTACAGACTAAGTACCACTATCTTATATTAGGTTGTCATCTAAATTTTTCATAGAATGCAAAGTGAATTTTGATTAATATAGGATCAAATACAAATAAAAAAAGATTATATTGAAAAGTTAAAGGAATACCTTTATTCAATCCAATAGCAGTTCTAATTTAATTTGGCATTTTACTGTCATGTAATAAGGCAGAGAAGGACAGAAAAAACACCTTTGGTGTATATATATATACAAAAAACCAACACCAAACACTATGCAAAGGCAAAATTCTGAAAACTTTGAGATTTCACCCCATATTTCAGGAATTACAAAGTGGATTTGTACCCACTCAGGAAAACTGAGTGCCCACCCCCCTGAGAGAAGAGAAGGCATTTTTGTGATGTGCTGAGCCATGCTTAAAAATTTGGTACCATAGACTAAACTGGGGCAAATGTACACCAGGCTAAGCTTGGATTTTTTGCAAAGCTAATCAATTAAGTCCCTTTATACATAATCCATGTGTGCAGTCTTTTCCCATACCAATTATTTCATGCTGGCAGTGTTTTGTTGAGGGAAAAGCCAGTCAGAAACTATAAAACATACAGCCCAACAGCAAATGAAATTAAATGCCAGAAGTGCAAATTACTATCTAGGAAATGAAATCTGAACTATTCATGCATGTATACATACGAGCAATAAATTAAATTATGGCAGTCAGGGAAAAGACCTAAATGTCATTAGAAAGAGTGCAATGGCAACAGTGGTGCCACAATCACAAAATATAAAATAAAAGCTTTCCTTGAAAGTGAGAAAACAAAAGGTTTTGTTTTCCCTGTTCTCTACAACACCAGTAATAAAATTACTCACCAAGACCTCAATACATTTTTAGATTATAGAAATCATACTGGATTTTGAACAGTTCACTAATTCAGCAAAATCTTCCTGGGCAGTTCTGCAAGACTGGCTGGGGAAGACATCATTGTATCTTTTATAGGAGGTCAGTGCTTAACAAAATGCACCCAAGAAGCCTCATTTTCAGACCTATTATTCAGTGAACTATTGAAGCTGTGGCTAAGGAGCACCTTGGAAAATCAGCATTTTAACAACCACAGACAGAGAAGCACCGAAGAAGAAAGAAAATAAAAATAGAAACATCCAACACAAAGAAGCCAGGGTCAACAACACACATGCTTCCTAAATTAAATTATGAATTGATGTCAGTAGAATTTTCAAATATGAATTCAAGTAAGTAGTGAGGGTACACTACCCTTGACTGCCTTGTGACTTGTAGTCCTTTATTGGAATAGAGATCACAGAAGGAACAGTAGGACACTAAAATCTGAAGGTAGTCAGAGGTTCTGTAATACAACATAACTGGCTATATATAATGTACTGGGGAAAGACTCACATGGTCCAAAAAAAGAAAAATAACACTACTAGGTAAGATACTTTCTGAGCACAGCCAGCATCCAGCACACAGGAAGACTGATGGAAAAACAGACAGATGGACAGGGTAACTTGAGGGTGAGCAAACAAACAATGGTGTCCACTTGAGCCCTTCCTGGTCTCCACCTTTTGGGGAAAGCATTTTTGCTTGACTTATCTGAAAAGAGGATTTTTGGGGAAGCGCGAATTCCAAGGCACAAATGAACAGCCCCCAAACATCAGGTTTATTAAAAAAAAAAAATCCCTTGCAGGAGGGCACCAGCAAAAGAGGCAGAAGAGGCCTTTTTGCTGTGTCCTGCTTTTGTACTTCTTTGGCTGTGCAGTCATTACTCCTGATTGAACCTGGGCTTGATTTCTGCACCTGTCTAAGCTTCCAACCCTTTTCAGAGGCTTCACATCCTTGCACTTGAAAGTTTCACCAAAGTCAGGACGGGTCCATTCTCCCAATCAGTTGATAACAGCTGGATATCACACACATCACAGCAAACTACATTCTTGGAAAGTGGATTCTGAGTTTTTGATGGCAGAAGCACCTCCAGATTCACAAGCAGGATTCACTGCTGATGATTCAGACTTGTTTTTCACAAAGCTCTTGGGAAACAAAAGGCAGAGCACCCAACAGGATGGATCAGGCCCTACCAAGCAATAATACTCACAGTGTTTGTAATAATATCTGGATTAGATTCCTTACTCCAGCTTGCAATGTGCAAAATAATACAATTCAACCATTGCTGTAATTCTTTGCAGTTGCATAAATAACAAGTACTTAAACTACAAAAATAAGCAGCTTTCATTGTCTTCTACTCTAACTATTACTCTATTTATTCCAAAGAGGTGACTTTCTAGTAACCTTGTACAGCGGCTAGAAATGAATGGAAATTTGACCTCACTTTATGACCTCCATAAAAAGAATTATACTGCAATGATTTTGCATCTTTATGTCAGCATGTCAGATAAATATTTTATTTAGTTGCTAACTGGATAATGCATTTTCAAAACAACTCACAATGCTGAATGCATTTTTTAAATATATTGCTAAATGAAGCACAAATTCAACTAATTTTTAAATATTTAAATATATCTGACATATAAGAAATATTGGACATTTTTTCCTTAATGCAAATGCATTATGCATTTAAAAAGTTTCAGCTACCATTAGGAGCAGTCCTATGAATAATACATCTTTTTTTCTGATGTCTTTTTAGGTACACAAAAACATCGATTTGTACCTGGCTTAAAAGAAATCTAAATTACAGGTAAGTCATCTAATGTGCCCCTTACTACCTTTTGGCAAGATTAGTCTAATCAGAGTTTTTCCACTAAATTACCCAGACCAACAGAAACCCTGCACAATTATATCCTGCTCTCCAAAACAACACACGATCTTTCCTCATGTGAGTAATTGCCAGGGTGGAAAATTGCAGTGAGGACGATGGTACAGATGTTCTTTTTCAGTTGACCAAACAAAATGAAAGACAACAAGGAATTCCTGTTTCAGAGTGAGTTCTATTTAAAATCCACTGTTTTATACACATTTGCACACACATAAACAAACATAACAGGAATTTTCAACAGACTTTTCTAACGGAAGATTGCATTCTTCTGTTGTTGGCACAGGAAAAGATTAAGTTTTAAGGAACAGAAAAGTATTAAGAAAGCATCAACATCTGAAAAACAAATGTTCAATATTTGCAACCTGTAAGAACACACACTAGGATGCTTCTAAAATTAAACTTCTTGAAGGGGATTTCAAAGCAGCATAGTTACACTGGAGCCAGCCTTTTTCACTTGAGTGCATGGACAAAAGACAAGCAACCTTAGCACAGACAGAATTAAAAAAAAGATTTGCCTGCACCCATTTACTGATCCCCATGGCTGAAACCAGCAATGCACTTTAGAGGATTGAAGGGAGGTGACTGGGAGTGATGTCCCCTGTGTTCACCAGAGACTGCTGCACACACAGAAGGGACAGCTCATGAAATCTGTTTTCCATATCTCACAGCCCCTTGCCCTTCCTCCTGTCTTGCTCTTCTCTCCCCACAGGTTCTCCTCATCTCTTTGCCTTTGGGAGCTGTTCTCTCTCCATTAGATGCTTGTTCAGTGAGAGTTTACCAAATTGTGGGCTTTTTTTTTTTTCTCCTTACCATTAACCATTTTAAATTGTACCCAACACCCATCATTAAGAAACTCTCCTGTCAGAGGTGAGGATTTTTAACATTTAGGTTCTTTCCAGAACTTGTCCTGCTTATTCTCAAATACAAAGCAAGCAAACAAACAAGGCCTAGTAATTACTTTGCACTGGGTTATATCAGCACCAGTCTTCAATTATGGCAATACAGAGTGATGGAGATTGTTCTACATTGCAGGGACACCCAACACAAAAAAAAACAAAAAAAAACCCAAAAAAACCCCCACAAACAAACAAACAATCAATCAATCAAACAAACAAACAAACAAAAAAAAAAAAAAAAACCAAAACAAAAAAAAACAACAAGGAGACATGAAGCTAGGCAATGGTGGTGGAGACTTAGAAAAGCACCTGTTTGAAGCCAGAACTCCACAGAATTCTTTCATGTAAGCAACATTATTTTGCAATATTATATGCACCGTTAAGTATGCATATCCTGTATAACCTCTAACCAGGAACAGGGATGGAACTGTTCTTCCTATCAACCTCAAGAATGTGTTTTATTTACCCCCAGTTGGAATAAAGTAATTGCAAACATTTGACAAGTGTTTTAACAATAACAAATAAATAATTACTGAGAGTTACAGATGGAAAGCGTAAATATACTATTTTTGAGCACTTCCTAGTGTTACCTATTGGGAGGAGGGTCAATTCCCATCTGTTTACTCAGAAGAGCACATAGCCAAAATCACAGGCTGGTTTGCAGTTCAGCTTTATGGGCAACTGAGAAAAAAGTACAGCACCTTTTGGGCTACATTTGTCTCTAAACCATTCTGTCAAGGATCTGTTCCACAGGGCAGGTTCCTGAGATGCTGACCACCTCCCAAAAAAGCAACTGACAAAGAGGCAGAAAACCCACTTCATTTCTATGTAAAAGCCCAACTTTTCTATGTAAAACCCCAGACTTAGTTGGTGATTACAGGCTCTATCATCCTCTTTTAAATATTTCCTGCAAGAGAAACCAAGAGAGAAGGACAAGGCTGAGAGCAACTTATTCACTGCCTCGTAAGGAAAGAAATTAATTGAGGTTATCTTTCCCTCTTCCCCAATCCAAACCCCAGCTTGTGGTACAGGATTTAAGCCACTTGTGTCTGGTTAAGCTAAGCACAGAACAACTTATTTCTCTTTGCCTCACCCTGGCTTGAATTACTGAGCAGCTTCAACAAATATATGTTTAGATTTTAATTTTAAGACTATCATAATAATATTAATACTTAAACTGCCTCCCACATAACACTGTGAAGGAAAGAATATTAGCACTGACACCCACAAATATATATTTTGGTGGCACACACAGGTTACCTCTCACACCCAAGAGGTCAGCAATTAAGTTTATTTCTTTTTGTGATTCATGGAGGAACTTTTAATGCTGTCTTCCTGAACAATGTCTCAAACACTAAGCATTTGGTTTATGTAAGCAATAAAATTGGCAGCTCCATCCTATGCTTATTTGTGAGTTGTGTTCTCTACAAAAAGTCAGGCATCCTCCCAGAGTAATTTAGTTTTGCAGCAGACTTAGGCTTCAAGCTGCTTTAAGTATTTGGTGTTGAAAAATCATCTTGTTTTACAGAGATACTGTCGAAATTCTTTCCCTTACCAAACATGTCAGCATTTAATTTACTAAGTAGTACTTGTAGCTTACAATAAAACTATCACATTTTTGATGCCATGTTCACAGGAACAGCTGGATGTGCACACTACAGAATTTACCAGTATTCACACAATGCTCCGTGACACAAAGATGGACTAAAATTTTGGTTCTTCCAAGAAACGTGAAGTTTAATCAAGAAGTATATAACTATCATGGTTTTGTCTAAAAGATTGCAAAAAATCAGCAGTGTTAGAAGAGGGGTCATGTAGGATTATCGTCCAGCTCTGACATCTGTGACACATAACCCAGCACCTGAAGTGACAAAACCACTCGTCAACATTTACAGATCTGGGAGCAGAACCTCACTGATTGACTGTGCTGTGCAAACCTGCCTTTACTTTCTCTAGTCCCAGGTTCCTGGCTGAAGAAAACCACATGGCTTCCCACACAGCCAAAGGTCACAAAACATCAGAAAGATGAAGGCTGTATGAAAACCTCAATTAGATGTAGAGCATGACCTAGATCTCGAGGTAAATACTGAAATGTAGATAAATACTGAGAGGATTTAGATCACTGAGCCCCTCAGAAACTAAAATGGGTTTATGTTAATGAAAATCCTTCCATCCTCTTCATACTGCCACAAGTCTACTCACATATGTTAAGAAATTTGACTTACTCATAGCTTTCTGTTCCTGGTGTCCTATCTATCCATCTTCCTTGACCACATTAGCAATATGTTAACCTGACAAAATATTAACAAGATGCTTCCACTTTATTTTTATACCCACATTAAATTCTGAAATGAAAGTCTGCAAACCAACCATTAAATAGATTTAAATCATACTGAAATTGTACAACTGAGATTTTTCTATGGCCTGTTTGTAACATGAAATGCATTTATAGATCTGATCATTTCCATTCACCTGTTCTAATGGGGGCATGAGGTTAATAAAAGATGCAGATTTAAATAAGAACTACCATAATTGGAACCTCATCTTTACATTTGCTCTCACACTATCAAATCCTGCAGAGAAATTGTCTGTCAGATTCCTGAGGCAAAATATATGAGGACTTCACATCACTGACTATTATTGGATAATGAGGCTGCTGCCATACCTGGGTCTAGGCGACCATTTTATGTGTGCTCAAATTAAATTTACATTCTTTAACAAGCTCCTTGAAGCCCTGTTGACATTATGTGCAGTCTAATTACTGCTGGACTTTAAAGTTTTAAGCAATCGTGTTAACTTGAATTCAAGTCAGATTGTTAAAGTTCAGGAACAACTACAAGAGGTGAAAGGAAGGAGGACTGCAGTTCAAAATACTCACAGAGATGTACTACACACAAGCAATATGCTCTTCCACAGGTTCCTGTGTTTGCAAATTGCCTAAATATTAATAATTTTCAGTAACAAGACGAAGATTTTTAAATCATCTCAGAATCTGCACGAACTATTCAATTCCAACCACGAGCTGAAGAAATGATTTTATTGCCTCCCATCTCTTTCTCATAGACAAAATCCCCAAACAAAGAATCAAAAGTTCCACATGCTTAAAAGTCACATATTTATACATATACATATGCAAACAAATGGACACACCCTCACTCACTACTTGTTTGTCAGCCGTCCCAAAAAATCAGGAGATCCACGCAAAGTCCTGGCAGCCCCTAAGATCCCAACAGTATTTGCGTGTCCTTGTGATTTCAGATGAGGCTTTGGGGTAGTAACAACTCCACAAGGACCAACACAAATATCTGATTCTAAGCAAACCTGCTTGCAAGCATGTTGTGGGATATTTTTTTTTCCTGGTGGTTTGCTTTTGATTGCATAAAAATAATTTCAAAAGCCTCATTCACAGGCCATCTGCAATGTAATTTACCTGAGAGCATTTTTCAGGTAAATCGTGGCTGCTCCTGTGGTTGTGGTTCTGTAACGCGGCTGCAAATTGTCTGGTTGCAAGACATTGGAAGGTAGGGTTTTTATTTAAAGAAAGATATGGAGAAGAAAAGAAGAACTGCTAAAGTAATGCCAATCACCAAACTTACGCCTATAAAGCAAATTCAGAATTGAAGATGAAATGTAATTACTTGTTTACTGCATTGAATAATTATCTACGATTTTATATTTGGGTACACTCATAGATAGTACCAAATTTAAAAGCATTGTACAAAACCAACTCCACAAAAAAGACAACTGTTCTTCCACAACTCTTGGTTTTGGTTCCTTTGGTGGAACAGGTTAGCCTGTTTTGATTTTGAAGTGGATAAAAACTGTTTCTGTAAACAAACTTGTAGCCCAAGGACAAATGCATTATTAGGTGTAGTGAGTGCAATGTGTTTCCAACAAAACCAATAAACTTTTGTGCTAAAGTGCTTTACCACTACTAACAGATGATTCCTATATCGTATGAAGTAGTTCATTTTACTTATTCTACTACATATCCTTATTTAAAAGATTGGATTTTTTAAAACTCCAACTCTGGTCTACATCTAGTTTTGCAGTTATAATTGAGTGATCAAATAATTCTCTGAACTAAAATTAAGCTTACACTAGATAAAATGAGTGAATCTTGGGTTTGCAAGCAGAATCTCCACAGAAAGAGAGCCAAACCAGTAATTTATAGAACTCAATTCCATGTCAGTGACACGAGTACAACAAAAGGATTTATGAATAGTTTCTCTCCTTGTTACACCCAGATTACTGTGTCATCTGGGTAAGGCTGAAGACTTAAGAGTATTTCACCTAAACTAATAAAGCTATTTACTGAATCTGAACTAAGTGCTGAAGTTTACTTCTAATGAGTGTTGACTGATCTTGGCTAAGAAAGTGAATTAGAATACACATAGCTGAGCCAGACAAGTCATCACTAGTCAGTAAGTCCCCTGGGACAGAATGAAGAAAAATTGTCTCTCAGCTTATTTTTTTCCTGAAAGATCACCACAAACACTCATGCTGATAGTAGCTCTATCTTGACATCCTTTCAGAGCTGTTCTTAGCACTGGTAGTATCTTGCCCTGCCAAGGATTTTTTTTTTATTTATTTAACAAGTTAAAAAAATGAAGCCACTTTAACAGTTCATTTTGTTTTTATCTACCCAAACACTTACAACACACTCATCGCCCCTGTGTTCTCAAGCCTGAGATCCCAGTGTTGTCACACAAAGGATTAGTGTGCAAATCCCTCAGGCCCTGCAATGCTCCATGTCAAACTGGTGTCCAGGGCAGCAGCTCTGGACAGGGAGATTTTACTGCTTGCTGCTTTTCAGTATATAAAGAAATTTCTTAGAAAGACAGAAGCAAATTTTCTACCAGTGTCTGTAGTGACAGAACAAAGAGCAGCAATTTTAAACCCAAAGAGGGTTTGGGTGTAGGTAGGGTATAAAAATGAATTATTTTATGATGAGGGTGGCAAGACACTGGAACAGGTTACACAGAGAAGCTGAAGGTATCCCATCATAGGATGTGTTCAAGGTTAGGTTGGATGAGGCTTTGAGCAACCCAGTTTAGTTGCCCCTGCCTCATGGGAGGAGGTTAAAATAGATGATCTCTAAAGGTCCCATCTGACCCAAACCATTCTATTGTTCCGTGATTCTAAAGGAATATCAGCACACACAAATACCCAGTGATTCACAATTGCCTGACCACCTTGGCAGAGGGCTCTGCTCCAAGGGGTGCTGGACTGGTGGTCTGAGGATCCAGCTGGTTTCTCTCCACCTTTCCTGACACCCTGAACAGCTCAAGTCATACCTCTCTGCTTTGGTCTCCAAACAGAACAGAAGCAGCAGTTTCTCTCAAAACTTGTGTCTATAAAACCTAAATAAAAACTCTGCCTCCATGAACATTCTCAGTAAAAACAAACTAAATATCACTAAAAGGTTCAAGGTGTTATCATATCTAATTGCCTCTGCCAAAAAGCAATGCTGTAAGCATTTTATTAATGTCATCAGCACTGTCATTCTCATGAAATGAAAACAGGAAAAATAGTTCAAACCTCACAAGCATAAAGTACCCTTCGGCTGAAAGTTTTGCTGATTTCACCCAGTTAAAGTTCATGAAGCTCACAAAGAACAGCAAGGCAGCAGAAGGACAATGCTCTGAAGTTGTAACTTGATTTATAGTTTCATGTGTGCTTACATTTGCACTGCTATAATTTGGTTTTGGTAAATTTTACAGTCACTCTCACCCCGTAATTTTCTCCACAGCTTAGTTGCCTTTAAAATAAAGACAATTCATATAATGTGTTATAGAGGAGTGCTGCTAGACCCAGATAAATCAGGCCTTCTGTAAAACCTTTTAGGTGCGAAATCAGAATGGAAACAAGACAAACTCTTCCAAAACAATATTTAAAGGTTGAGTCTTAAATTTCATTTGTGCAAGTTGCAAGCTCCGATGACATTTGGCTAAAAAAAAAAAAACCCAAAAAAACCCAAACCATCAAACAAAACAAACAAACAAAACATAGCAAAAACCTCCAAAACCCCTCAAACCCATACCTTTTATTTGGCAATGACAGGTATTAGAGGCAGATGATTCAGAATACAACACTGTTGGGATCACATTAATCTACTGACCATACCAACCACACAGGAAGCTGCAACTCCCCAAAAGCTATTTTAGAGACATCAAAAACATGTGCAGCCCAATATTATGACGATAAGGACAGTAATAAAAACAGTATCTCCCTTAAAGTAAAAGTGCATCTGCTAAGGCTCTCTGTGCAAAGGACAGAGCTCCTTTGCTCCCAGAATATTTTCATATATTTGCTTGAACACTCATAAAAGTAAGCAAGTATCACCTGCCATGATTTTTTTAAAAAATACATTGTGAGATGGTCCTGGCTCTTTCTAACTATGCTTTTTGTTACCTCTCTGTTTCCTAGATTAGGATCCAAGACCAAAAAAATTTAGGTAAAAATAAAAAGCCCCTGAACACTGGTGAAGTGTTAGAGAAGGTAATTAGGGTGCCCTTTGCACACAAGCTTCCGAGAACCTGGAAAAAGTAGAAGGAATTAGGTTTTCCTCTAATTGAAACCTAGTATCCAGATAAACTTGCATACATCTAACCTTTGTTCTCCTAGTACAAAGCTGCTCAATTACACATGGAAAATGGGGCACAATAAAAGCCAAGGCATCTATTCACACCACAGGAATCCACTTTAATTATTCCCACCAGCAGATATGAAGTGTTTCCTAATGCAAATACTGGACTCTCAGAACGCTGACATCAAGGAGCTGCACTTCACAGGGATGAAGTATAAAGAGGGTTGCATTTTACACCCAGTTTAAGCACAGCATATTCTGATGAATCTGTAATGGAATTGAAAAGCACAGTTTTCAGTAATCTATGTTTTCAGTAAAGTCACTGCAGTTTTTCTAACGTGAATATGAATATGCAATGTCAGATTACAGCAAATAAAGCTATTTCTGTAAACAGCCCGGGAACATAAAGCAGTACACTCTGCATTCATTCATTCATGGATCTTTCATTGAGATAAAAGGACCCTTCTGCAGGCCCCGAGCATTTTAGTGCTTTAAAGAGTGTTTTAAACAAGAGAGTAAATTGATCTGCTAATGGTTTTATCAACAAGTCAACAGACCTTTATGGCACAAAATTCAGAACTGAAGATTCAACCTAAGTCAAACTCTTATCTCTAAAGTCCCTTCCAACCCAAACCATTCTGTGACTTTGATTTATGGCAAGCGCTGAATGAAATCTCTGAGATTCATCCCTGCTCTCTGCCAGTGCTCCTGTCTGACCTTGCCCATGGGCACCTCCAGGTCCCCTCCTATCAGCGGCTCTCACAGCCCTCCTTTTCCACTCTCAAGTTACCTCCAGTGTCTTCTCAGGGGAGTAAAAAAAGAGACAGCCTCAGGTGAGTAAAAAAGAGGCAGTCTCCTCTTTTGCACTGCTCCACTTATAGCAGTGGCTATAGGATGGTAACCTCAAGTACTGCAGAAATACAAATTTACTATTTGTCTGTGTTTTAAAATAAATAGATAAAAATAAATATGAGAGGAATAAGGTCCTGAATTTAAAGACTGCCATACAGAGTCCCTTGAGTGTTCTCAGAGTCTGTGGATTCCATGTGAAGTCCCCTGAAGCAGTGACAGTGCCAAAGCACACATCTGTCATGATGTGTGCTTTAGCTTTAGCTTTTATTCCAGTGACAGAATAGGAAATAGATTTTAGGAAAGTATCTGTGTGTTTTCATTAAAAGCATCTACCATATGATCCTAGGAGAAAAAAGGATCATGATTAGGCTATATTAAAAAAAGTAACTCACAAAATTTAATTTCAGAGGAAAATTGGGATTTACACAGTCCTTCATTCTGTGCCAGCAATCCAAATATTCTCACTTATACCAGAAATGGTTTGGTTGCAGATTACACTTATAAATTTAAAATGATTCTCAGTGTCTGTGGTGAGCAAAATACATGCACATGTAAATTATATATATGTGTATATATATTTCTTCATCCAAAATCCTAGAGCTAATGTAGGGTCATTGTTGAGCACTCTGTTCAAAGGTACACTTAAACATAAAAACCCCTTTTAAATATTACATTTTTAACTTGATATATAATCCAAAAAGATGCTGGATAAATGGAATATTTTAAACAAATGTGGCAGATTCACCAATTTAACTTCTGTGCAGAGACATATACACATCTTTGCCATACACACAGCTCAGAATTACTACCATGCGCCAAATAAACTTTTACAGATGTTCAGCAGCAGAGTTCAAAGAAACTGCATTGTGTCTTCCTTGATATGTACCAGCCAAATGTATAAAAACAAAGAGATGTCAAGATATCAAATGAAGTGTCTATTTGCTGATGTTCAGATATATGAAAGATGCAGGGCTGCTCATATTCCTTCTTTCCCATTGCTTGAATTACATTCAAACGACACTTTGCAGGGTTTTTTTGAGCTTCCACCATGAAGCTTTCCAGCTAATCCATGGCATGTTTTAAAGTGACTTTTCCCTGTGGCTTTTTCTATGAAAAACCTGGATATTTTTACATCAACAGTACATGTGTGAAATCCTCCCCTGAGAAACTTTTGTGTGCACACATAGAAACTGTCTCCCTTTCTCTCAGCATTATATGTATTATTGAGAGAAAAACTCACTCTTTTGAGGTAAGATCACTTGAAATTTGATCACAAAAAAATTTAGTGTTTTTGCTTGGTAAAACCAGTGATATCCTGGAAAAGGTAACCCTTAACAAGGCATCACCTCTGCTTTTATTTTTTTATTACTTTGAAGGCAATTACACTGCTAATTCCTGTAATAAATCTAAAAATCTTCTAATTAGGCCTGCAACTGTACATAAAATTTAATTCATCATGTCCTGTTGACCACTCACATGTCCCATACCTGTGTTCCCATTAATGCATTTTCTCTAAGGCCATTTCTAACATTCCTGCCTTTTGAACATCTGAACATCTCCAATTACTTTTTTAAAATAATATTAGAAAAAAGACTCACAAAACTTCCTGCCTTCACCAGAAAATGTCTCTTTTCTTTCTCTTCACTGTGGATTTCCCACTTATCTCTCTATCCCTAAAACACCCCCACACACACCCTCCCAAATTACACTTCCCTGAGGTACAGGACAAGCAAGATTCAGTCCCAGAATATTGACAGGTTAAAAGTATAATATTTCACAGCCTGTCAGGGCTGGAAAGAAAGGCTTTTTAGCATTCAGTGAGCTACAAATTCCCTTTCCAATAAGAAAGATTCTTCTCCTACTCTGTTATTCACTCTCTCACTATACCCATGTACATAGATATAGATATGCACCCAGTCTAATATATATCTCTTTGTATACATCAATCACAGGTAGATTAGACAACTTTTAAAGATTTCTACAGTCTATTGCTTACAATTTTTCCTTTATTTTCTGGTATCACACAGGTAGATCCGTTCCATAGGAGGGAAAAGATGAGAAACATCACCAATGCAACTGAGAAATAATTCAAGGGAGTTTTCTGCATGCAAGTTTTCTGGATTTTTCTTCCATGCAAGTTTTGTGGTATGTAGCAAATCCGTGTAACATAAAAGATGTAACCTAATGGTTTTATTCACCTTTCATTAGGACAAACTGCAGAAGTAATTTACGGCTTTCACACCCAATAACACCCAAAGCTTTTGCCAATAAAAACTAGCACTAAGCCTTCATAATTTCTTCCTCTCTAAAATTTTCCCTCCTAAAACAGAGACTATGGTTATTATTACTAAAAAGATGACTGGTTTTTGTGTGTTTGTTTTTGTGGTTTGGTTTTTTTAATAAGATGAGAATTTATTAGAAAACACAACTTTGTGAGCAGTGAAATCAATGAAGTCAGATTCCTTGCAGATTTCTCTCTCAC
This sequence comes from Sterrhoptilus dennistouni, assembly GCA_013397095.1. Classification (NCBI taxonomy): domain Eukaryota; kingdom Metazoa; phylum Chordata; class Aves; order Passeriformes; family Zosteropidae; genus Sterrhoptilus; species Sterrhoptilus dennistouni. The sequence goes on along the minus strand of VWZU01003154.1, from coordinate 252,705 downwards.
AACCAGCAACCCCACCACTCAACAAGGTAGCTTTCCATTAGTTAGGTAATTTCCAGCATCTCTGTTCCCTGGTGCCTCACAAGGGCTGAATCCATGCACACTACTTCCTCCAAAGACTCTCATTCTCCAGCTGTCTTTCCTAGGTGCTGGCATTCCAGGAAATTTGTAGGAATGGATTTGTGTCAGCAAGTCGGCCCTGTCTTCAGATTTGGTTGGGACTGGCCAGTGAGTTAAAAGCCGTGTCACTGTGGGAACCCTCACAGTGATGTGGCTGCACGTGTGCAGGCTCACCCAGGCACACAGGGTGTAATCACATAAAACTCATTTCCTTCGGAAACCAGGCTCACAACGATCCAGCAGCAGCAGCAGATGTGAACACAGTTATGGAAAGCAGCTGCAATGAGTTTTGGGTGAAGCAAACAACATAAGGTCAACACACATGCAGGTTTCCTTTAACAAAGCTCAACTGGCAAGCCTCTGAAATATTTACATAAATATTTTAAATATCCTCTTTCTGTGGGGCAGGGGACATACATCTTGACATCAGTTCATGTTTCTTATTTTCTCTGGGTCAAATTCTTCCCAACTGAAGCCAACAGAAGCTTTATCTTTGACTTTTAGATCTACAGTAAGGATTTCTTTGTCTGAGTATATTGATATGATTTATCTGGGTGTGCTCATAACCCTCGTCCTCTGACTGCACTTACATAAATAATGTTTTCGTATGTTTTTTATGCAACGAATATATTTGAGCTATTCCACCATCTATCACTGGCAAAATACGTAAGAAAATCTTTGTAACAAAATGAATTGGAAGCCAGAGACATTTGGAAACCAGTATCCCCACAAAACAGCCCTATGGTTTCAACTAGGGAGATGAGCTTTTCACTTCTTCTGACAATGGAACACAGTTTGGGCTCTCTTCTGAGAGCCATTTAACAAATACTTTGTTACATCCAACTTCAAAAGCCATCTGGAAAATATACTGGGGCATGTGTCATCCTGCTAACAAAGAAACAGAAAACTCTGAGGGATCCTGAGGGGCAACATAATCCAGCCCTACTGTCTCCTCTTTCGCTATGCAAGAGACATTTAATCCAGAGAAGTCCACAGCACATCCACCTTTTATACTCCTCAGTTCTCTCATCTGCTTTAAGAAAGCTCAAGAAGGAACCAAGGAAGGTTAAAGTTAAAGCAAGGCTCTAATTAGCCATCCCCCTCAAGTCATCTCATGCTCAAGAACCTGTGCCAAGTATTCCTTTGTACAAGGTTTGACAATGTTGGGTCTCAGTACACCATAGGAGCTACATTTCCTCTTCAAGTGTTCCTCAAGGAAAGCTCCCTGCACTGAATTTCCACAGTCCGAGTATTTCAGCTAACAACAGTACCACTTGCTGGATGTAGACCACTTCCAGAGGTAAAAAGGGTTATCATAATCTATGAAAAATGCAGTAAAATATAAAAATAAAAAATTGCAACTACATTTTGTAATATTTTACTACTAAGTGCTCAGTTTTGCAGCCTACTGACCATTTCCATAGGAGATGAGAGAGCTTGGGCTACTACTTTTAGCTCTGTGGCTGATGTCTTGATGAATAAAATACCTACACCCCCTCTCCCAATGGGATCTAGAATTAATAACCATTTTTTAAAAAATAAACAGCCAGAATTTTAACAGCTACCTCAGTTATGGGCTGCTTTCCCAAATCTCCTTTCTGTATAAAGTGAGACTCAAAACTCAAATCACCTCTGCAACGCAGATCTGAGTAAAAGTTAAAAGAGATGAAGAGAGAAATGGTTGACTGCCCTGTCAATCACATCTCCTCAGCCTACAACTTGAAAATAAAGACCATTGTTAGGATTTACAGTGAAGCACAGATACCCTACAGTACCACACCGTCTCAATATCAGAAAATAAATATGAAGTTCAGTACAACCTTGGTGATTACCAGCCATAGTTAACTGGGATCAGTTATCTAAACTGAAATATATTCAGCTCACTCTGAAGTTTCCAAACACTGCTTTGTTCTTTTAAGAAGAAAAGAATGCCATTTTCTTGCATTTTTATTGGCCCGTTTTCTATTTGGTAGAATAGAGATTATTTTTCCAGATTTGAATGAATAAACCAGTTGAACTGAGAGTAACTCTTGTAAATGCCTGATATATCCCTGCTTGAAACACCATTCTCAGTTTTACACCTTTTCCCCATTCTCTCACATCTGCCCTTTCACAAATGCTGGGGGCTCAACTGGATTATTATTACGAATTTGAATAGTAAACATTTCTTAACAACATGTGAGATTTGAAGTACTTTAGTAGAGATGACTATGCAGTAAGAGCTTTGCCTTGTAAAATGCATGGCACCTCCAAGGTGAGCACTTGCCCTTCCCCTTACTTAAGGAGGGCAGGGAAAGGCAAGTTCAAGTCAGAAAATGAAGATATGAAATGCAAACATCAGAATTAACTCCATCTAGGATGACCTACTAACATTTTAATTGCATTTTCAGCACAACACAACTCATAATTATTGAGGCCACCAAATTTGCAGGGACATAAGCAGAGTGCCCAGATTAATTCTGAAAAGGCTTGTTTGCTACCAGTGTTTATCTGATGTATTGGGAATATTATTAGAAACCAGTAATAATGCTAGAAGAATATACATCTTTGTGTCTACAGTATTGTAGGATAAGAGAAAGACTAAGATGATCTCACAGTAATCAAACACATTTCCTAGAAAGATATCCCCACTACACCTTGAAACATGTTAATGTTATCTGGCGATTTTTGTCCTCCCAGATGTGTGTTCTGGATTCCTGGAACCAGGGTTTGGTTTTTAGCTTGAGGCTGCTGTCAGAGCAGTGAAATGCCACCTCCACTGCAGCTCACAAACTGATACACAACTGCATATGCTGGAGAACACAAAGCCAGATCACAATACCAACAGCACCACCTTGACCTTGCAGGACACTTATTTATCCCACTGAGAAGTTTAGCAATACTTCCCACAGTTTATTTGAAAGAAGAGGAGAAAACCTGCCCCCAACTGTTTTGCCTGGTTTCATTCCATATTCTCATGCATAAACTACTAAAAATTGTCCTAGTATGCATTTCTCTGCAGTAAAACTCACACCACTTCTTTTTTTGTCATCAAAATGTTAGTCCATCCCCTATCTAAAGAAGAGGCAGTAATGACTACATATTTCTTCTGGTTTGCAAAAGCAAAAGTAAACTAAAATCTAAAATAAAGGAAAAGTTCTGCTTCCTTAAGAGTATCCTTAAAGTTAAACAAATAAAACTGATTTTATTTTTTTTTTTAATACATCTGCCTCAGGATTGGCACATTCTGAAACAGCTTGCCAGTGCTTGGCTGCTTAGTTCACTAGAAGGAAAAAATTAAAAAATAATAATAATTTAAAAAACATCTTTAAAGTAATTTAAAAAACCCTCCTTGGTTCTATTAAAGGTGGTTTTTTCCCTCCTAGAACCTTTCCCAGTTAGTTGTGAGTCCTGATGGCTTTTTGTCTGGACAGCTCAGACATCACTGGGCCAGCCCAGCCCCAGCAGTCCTCTCAATTTCCTCGCTCTGCTTCTTGGATCGAGTTCCCAAACTTTCACACTCCTAAGCATTCTCACACCTCCTGCCTTTTGCGTGGTGGCTGGGCTGATTCTGGCACAGTTGGGTTTTTTTTTCAGCTCCTTTCCAGCAATGAGTCAATCTGTGGTGCAGCACAAGTCTCAGCACAGCAGCTGCCTTCATCTTCCTCTTACTTTAGCGAGCAACATTCTGCTCAGCATCTCAAAGCCTTAAAATGAGTTGTGGAGGTCAGCAGCAGCTCTGCTGCCTTTGGTCTGGAGTTCACCATGCCTTCAAGGCTTGTTCCTTCTCTCACAGGTAGTGTTCCAACACAGAGGGGTTTTCTTTACCCTTCCAGCAAGTTTTTAGATGCAGGTGCCTACTTGGATGGCAAAGCCAACAGCTGAGATGATGTCAGCAGTTTGATAAGAGAATTTGGCACAGCAGACTTGAAAGATGGGAGGTTGCTTCAGATTTCATCTACCAAAAAAACTACTCACCTGCACATGCACATCTCTCTCTCTCTCTCTTTTTTTTTTAAACCCCACAAGTCAATGTGGCCATGGAATACTGAAATGAATCTAATTTTGTATCCTAATATTTGTATCCACAGTTTAAACTTGATTTCATTCTGATTTGAACCTTAATGAATTTAAGGATGCCAGGAGTTCTTCTATGAAACTTGTGCTGTTAATAGGATACAGAATTTAGGGGAAAAATAACTTTATAGGAGTCCGAAAAGAGAATTTATTCTTGTATTGGAAAAATACCTGACTTAGAAATCCAGAAATATTTATATAAAACGCTTTTGCTTGCTGTGGTTACAGAGCAACCTCTTAAAGTAAAGATCTTCAAGACCACTTAAAGGCAGATCTTCCATTTAATTTAGAACAAAACCCACACATTCTATTATTTCCCTGCCCCATCAAATACCCATTCACTTAGAATTCAGCAATAGTCACAAAGCCACTACTGAAGCCCTGAGATAACAAGGACCATCATGCACCAAATTTCAAGAATGAAAGCAGCCCATTTATCTTAATGTGGAGCACAGGTGTCACTGGCACATGTTATCAGCTCAATGTGTTATTTTCTGCTTTCAAATACTGCAGACAGAACTACCACCAGGAAGATGGAAACAAGTCTTCCTTTACAGTTCCTTACACAGCTTTTCCCCTTTTTGTGGATTACAAGGCAAAGTTCATATCCAATCAATCCTGCTTGCATGTCTTCCCTATTAAAATACCTTTTTCCCAAGTAAAACTTTTTTTTTTAATTAGTCAATCTTTTCTGTTGCCCTGGATTGTTATGTCACAAGAAGATGTGTATGAGATTAGGAGTTGAAGTGGAATCCAACATAGGATTCTGGCACTTGAAAGTTATTTGTCACATGGATATTCATGCCATATCAAGCCATTTTATTCATGGCTACAAGGGAAACATCTGCAAGGTCTAAGAGTGATAAGGAGTAACCTGCCCTGCTACTAAAAAAAGGAAGGCTGCATTCTATTCAAAGGCAGCAGATAAGACTTAATGAACTGAGATTTCATAATCGAGAAATGATGGATAATGCACTCCTAATATATTCCACATTCACAAAAACATCAAGAAAATATGTCAAAAAGAGAATCTTAAGCCTTTTTTTTTTTCCACTCAGAGGTATTTGCAGCCCTGAATAAAAATATGGCTAAAACAATTTTAAACAATTCTCAATATCAAATTTTCCAGAGATGCTATTTTTAAATTCTGATCTTGTGATTCCATTTCTTCTCCTACACATGATTTTGCAAGCATTACTAAAACACTATTTTAAACCACGATGGAGAAGGCAGAGAGGGCTTTAAAATATTAGCTTTGCTGGCCATTTTCACAGAGAAGAAGTTAAATAAATTTAAATAGCACTCTGGCTGGTCATTTCAGAAGAGAAACAAAGCTGGTTGGTGGCACGGAAAAGAAGGATGGTATTAGAAGATAAAGGAGGAGAAAACAGAAAAAGCTTTTCACTGACAATAAACAACAAGCTTGACCTTTTGGAGGAGGGTACTCCTTCCTAGCACTGCATCTCCAATGAGCTGAAAAGGAGATCTTAGCAGCACAGAATGATTTATAAAATGACAAACCCTGCAGCAGGAGAGAAGAGGGAGCCCAAATGACAATGGACAAAGGAATTAATCCCCATGGCTGCTGGGCAGTGTTTCACTTCCAGTGAAGTCTGCAACTAAAAGCATTTGCAACTGCATCCTGCCTGAAATCCTCTGCAATTCTGTTTAGCAAAGGCCTCGCTCTGCATCTGCACTGGAATGAAATGAAACCGCTATATTGCTAAGTAAGTCCCTGACACTTCATCTGGCTACAACCAGTGCTCTACAGGCTGGTTTTAGTTTTGGAGGCATTGAGACATAGGAGTTTCAAAGCCAACAGAAATCTCAGGAACAAACAGAAATTCCATTTCTGATCAAGCCCGTCGCACCACAAGACTCGCAGCCTTGTCAACAGTTTTCCTTTCAAAATATATTGCTGAATCCAAAAGTTAATCTAAAACATTTCAGTTGGCCAGGAACTGCTACTTCTCAACCCAATCCTAATTGAGCCAGCACTTTTTTTTTTCTCAGTAACTTCGAGTTGTGTTCTTGAAAAGATTGTTAAAATATGTTACAAGACGTGTCCTGCACAGCAGCGATATTAGAGTGGTGAGCAAAGAGGCTTTCGTCATGTAACAACTCCTAGCTGCCAGCTTGCTTGACTGCATGTCAGTGAATAAAATGGGATAAACCACGTGTTGTACAAGAATAATTGGCTGAAGTGATCGATGTGATTGGCTTCCACCCGTGTGGCTTTGGTAGCCACACAAATCAGTTTGCGTTTGCCTCATATCTCAGCCGGCGTTAAATAACCAAACGTTTAGTTTGGGATTGGCATTTAAAATAAAACATTAAAAGCAATTAAGGGCAATAAATGTTTCCAGGACTGGCAAAGGAAAAGCTTGATACCAAGATTTCAAATTTGCTTAAAGACATTAAGAAAAAAAAAAAAAAAAAAAAAAAAAAAAAAAAAAACCAAGAAAAAAAAAAGCAAGGAAAAAAATTCTATGTAAACAAATGTATTTGGTGGAAAAAAAAAGTCTTCTGTAAAATGCATTGGGAAAAGTTACTTTGTTTTGTAACTACTTTCATAATTCAGCTCTTAGGTTACCCGTAATGCTCCCAGGTCTGTGTAGGACAAAGGGAACTCTGCATCCAAAAAAAGTGATACATATGGTTTTAATTGCTTTTTGCAGGAAAGTCAGGGTCCAATGTAAAGAAAAGTTATTCCAAACTCCAGCTTGCAAACCAGGTTTTTATGTGAAAATTTCCAGTAAAAAAGCAGCAACAGATGTAGCTGAGGCTATAAACTGGCATGGGACAGGTTTTTTTCAGTCTGTCCACTCCCAATCAACTACCATCCACTTCTGCCTAATCAACACTGGTTTTACGTACTGCAGTCAAGGCTTCCCTCACAAAATCTCTTCCCAGAAAGAATCAGCTGTACTCACAGCAATGGCCAACACCTTCCTTCTCCTTCTGTTCTCTTTTTTAAAAGTCATACATGCCTGATTCTGTTCCCCTTTCATTCCTGGAATCATAGATTTGATATATAGCATCATTTTAAAATAAGGTGGTGAAATATAGAAATATAGGAAGCTACTGCACAGGAAGGAAGCTGCCTCTTCTAACACTAAGAAGAGCAAAAGAAATTCACTTTGAATGTCTATAAATTATATATAAAAACCAGTGTTTTCCTAATTTGATTCCTTGGTCTTGGCTACAGTCAGGGCATTAGGCACTGAGTAAACCTTCAGTTACAGAAATTGTATGCAATTACACAGTACAGCTTTACTGGCCTTAGAATAAATGCCACCTTTTCCTTAAATAAATTAATCTAGGAATTTCCATAGGTGAGGAGTATCTGCTGCTACGTCCTCTACTCTTCCAACTACCTGCAACATGTTTAATTCTGCAAGGGAACCACTCTTCTGTGAGGGGCAAGCAGAGGAATGTAGACTATGCAAAGCTAAATGCTGGAGCCAATGTAAAGGTTAGCAGAGGATATGGGAAGAAACACTTCAAACTTCAAGAAAGAAGATGATGTGAGAGATAATGAAGGTATTAGCATAGAAACAAAAAGGTGAATATCTTATTATGAGTGAAAGTTAAGATTTATAATAATAATAATTAGACTAAGCACACCAGAATGAAATAAAAAAGGTAAAATATAAATAAAAAAACCAACAATTAAAAATATCTGCTTAGTTCATTGAAATTTTTCAAAGTGCTGAAAACTAAATTTATAGAAGATATTTCCTATTTGTTAAAAATTTCCTGTCAAACTATAAATATTTTGGTTTTGCTGTGATTCACAGAAGGTCTGAATTGTTAGCATCTGTGATGGATACAGAATAAGGAACTGTAATAGCACAAGTTAAAATGCCAATACACTTTGTGGTTCCAAGCAGCCACTACGAACTGGCATCTGAATGAACTCCCTCCAGAGCACATCTTCACTTGTATTTTCAATGAAAGTATGGATGTGAGGGTTAAAGTATGGAGTGAAGGGAAAAAAAATTAAATTGATGAAGGTGCATTTATTCAGGCTTTTGTTTTTCTGCGAATGTATTCCTTAACTGCTACATACTTGGGTCGGGGATTATACATTTTTTGGGTCTTTTATATCTGTTTTTCTGATATATTAGTAAATATGTTCAGAATTTAGGCTTTCAAAACAACATTCCGTTTACAACCAAGGAATAAAAAACCAAAAATAACAACAAAAATCAGAAAAACAAAGCCTAAAGAAAAGAAAACCTAAACAGAAATTAAGACACTGTAAAGGCTGACTTAATATGCAACCCCCTGAAAATCTATAAAAGAGGTTCATTTTAACTTATAGTCAACCTAATGTAATTTAGGTATCTTGCATTAAATGAAAGAGCATTTACCAGCCAACATCCAAGTGAACTGGAGGATATGAAATTGCCTGAAAAGCAATGAGGCTTTCCTTGTCTGCATATTCTTATTATACCACAGTACAGATCCTTGGCTCAGCACAAGAGATTTTCACATAAGAATGCCTGAACAGAACCTTTGGTTCAGCAATGCCTTTTTTCTGTGATCAAAATTCTTGGTATAGTCGTCTCACTGATATAAAAGCCCAGATTTTTTTTGGTTTGAAAGTGAACTCAGAGAGTATTTTATGTGAAAAGATAGCCCAGAATTGAGCTGATGAGCTGTTCAGTCTAGCAAGGTTAATCAATAGCAGTGATATATTTAAAGACAATCTGGGAAATGGTTTTTGCTGTTCTCCTTAAGTAGGTTTGCACTCTGTTCTCTCAAGGCTTAGAATAAAGAGCAAGAAAAGAAAGGAAAAGACAAAATTTCAAGGTTTTCAGATACTTTTCATTTGTCATTTCAAGCTCTTTAAGGGCCTTTCATAATCTACATATAACTTTACTACAGTTCAATGACTTCAAATGTTGAATCCTACCTTTGACTTATCTTCAGTCTGAGAGAAAGAAGTCTGAGTTGCCAATACTTATGTTGTTAACTATGTATTTTCAGCTGGTTTTAAAGCACAACTAATCAAATTAATAGATGTTGGCATGAAAGAACCAAAGCAGCCCAGCAACAACCACCTGTAAAACTGCTCAAGAAACATTACCAGTCAATTTAATATACTTTAAAAAGGAAATTCCTGGATGTAACTGGTGATATCCAGCTCTTTGGAGACTGCAGAAACATGTATCCTCTTGAGCATTATTTGGCTGGAGTTTGGAAATATCAACAGTTTGTGGACTAAAGCACAAGAACAAGAAAAAAGAAATCTTGTTTATATGAACACAGCAGCCATCAGACATTTGTTAATGTTCTATAAAGGGCTCCTAAAGTTCATTAAAAAGTATATTAGCTTTTCTGCTCCCTTTCTGAGAAAAGGCATGTTTGATGACAAGGATGTACTGGAAAGGTTTTTGGGAATCTACAAATTGCTCCATAAAGAGCAGTAGCAGCACTGCCTCCATCGTGCCCTCAGAGAGAGGTCACTTATCACTTGACCCCTGGGATTTGTGTAATAAATGATAACAACAAACTTTTGCAATACATCCCTGCTGTTACTTCCATCTTCTGTGCCTCTCTTTCTCCTCTTTGCCTGCCTCTGCAGCAACATTTAAATGTCCATTCTCCTGGTAGGAAAGTGTCACACAGAAGAGGACTTTGGATCTGAAAATAAAATAGGTTGTGTGGGCAAAAGTCCTGTCATTGTTTTCATATGTTTTCAACTCTTCCTTTTATGCAAATTGAACTTCTAGACATCTAAAGGATGTGTACGTTCACCCTGTGAGATCTTCTGATGTGAATGTTACTAAAGTCAGCATCATGCCTAGAAATTCTCTGAAACCCACTGTTAATAAAAGCCATTACCCGAAGTATACTAAGAAAGTGTTTAATTTTCCTCATAGACGATTGAAAACAATTTATTGAACAAACGAACAGAAGCCATTCAGACAATTACCACCAAAATATTTACAAAACATTGATGTTACCATGGGGCAATAACAGAGTGGCTGAAATGACGTCAAATATGCATTTGTTCTATGTAAATAAAGAATTCAAAATCCTGATTCTGATACTGTGAACACTTGGTTTATGGGACCTGGCTACTTTTTGTAAGTTTCAGGACATCTGTGGGGTGACCACCTCCCAATTTTTTGCTTTCTTCTAAAAAGGAATTACCTTATTTTTTTCTTTCAATATAGGTTTTCCTATGTCCATTTATTCACAATGATTTTATATTCTGTTTTATTTACTTCCAGAGCATACTTCAATTATCCAAGCCTGATTTTTTCCTTCTTACTTTTGAAACCCATAGTCTCCATTACTACACGTACATCAACATTGAAGAATTTACTTTGTTCTTTTGTTATAAAATTAAAAAAAAAATAATTCTGTCCTTAATGATTTTTTGTTTTTTTAGTTAACATTCTCTATTCTAATAAGATAGTTTCTCTTTTTCCCATTTTCTTTCCCATTTGAAAAACCTAATACCATAGCATACCATAATTCTGTATTTCTCATGTGGCTGTAACAAAATACAGTGGGAAGTACTTAATTTTATAGCTTCATAATTAAGATAAGTGAAGCTGAATGAAGAATTGGTCCTACAAAACTAAAGAAAACCAAAGAAAGATTTGTAATCAGTATGGACTCATAAAGATGCTATAGAGAAAAAGTAAATTTTTGAACATTATAAAACATTCTTCTAAGGTCAATGCAAATTAATATTTACAAATTGTTCTGAATCTTTTTTTTCGAAGTATACAATAGTTCACTTGTTAACACTGACATATTTATCTGGCCTCTCCCAGTTGTAGGAAAAAATTATGTCAATTTTCCCTCAGACTGCCTTCCTATTCTGTCACACACATTATTTCATGAAACATGAATCCAAATGTTCTGTTTCTTTTCAATTTCCTTTCACCACAAATTCCAGAGTCCCCTTTTTCATGGCTTTTAGTAACAATTCAGCCTTTCTAGTCTAATGGCAAAAACTCAATACTGCTGTCTTTAATCAGGCTACTTTTCACTTCAATGTCTTCAATAGTGAAGATTCAACCCTTTGTTAGAACTACTTTTTTTCCAGGTCAGATGTTATGTCTGTGATTCCACATTAAGGGTCTACTCTCATAACAAACAGCAAGCCTTGACAAGATGTCTGAAAAACACAGACACAGAAGGAAGAAAAAAAAAAGTAATATATTTATTTTTATTAAAGAATATCTTTTAAAAGTTACAATAATCAAGCAGTCAAACAATTCTAAAAGACTCAGGTGATATTATACCTGACTATGGCCCATTACAATTATAGTAATTATAATGCAAAGCTAACCCATATTACTTGGAAAAGCAAAAAACAGTGATGTCTAACTAATTAGAGGGAGTAGAGTATGTTTGTCTCTTTCTTTTCCAAATCAAAGATCCATTGGTTAGCTGGTTCAAACCATCTATGACCACAAGTTTATGTCAGACTTGTGACAGCTGAATAGATGAAGGTCCAAAGAAGCTGTGTTCAAATTATGATCACAAAACTGACATGATCCTGAGACTTTCCATCCTAATGAGCCCAGTAATAGAAGATGTGACAGACTGTACAAATAAGGGGACACCATTTACTCATGCACTGAGGACAAAAACAAGTACGTGGATTTTCTTATTTCACGAGCTGCGGCTTCTGAATGGGCAACACACTGCAAACTGTAACCTCAGCGTGACCACAGCAGCCACAGCACACAGGAAAATCCCTCTGAAAGTACAGAACAGAAAGTCACTTGATGAGAAGAAATAGCTGCCCTTCACATGCTGCAGAATGACAAGTCCCCAGCCTGTGACAGATTTTGATATAGGCTGAAGAGACAGCTTTTATTGTCTAACTCATCAAGAGCATCCTTGAGTGGGAAGAACAACCTCTCTTGATCAGCCTTGACCCCAAGGAACGAAATATTCCAAAGAAATATCATATGCCTCCAGAAACTCCACATATGAACAGAACACAGCAGGAACCAGTAGGTAAGAGGCATAAAAAAAGCCTATACTACAGACTGAAAATAGCATAAGTAGTGGACCTCAGGATAACTCAGCGTAAATCAGGGACATTGTCTGCTCCATTGGATTGTGTACATTTTGGGATTCTGCTCCAAAAGAACCAGATGTCTGGTATTAATACAGATACATTAAGCTTAAAACTGGTCACATAATGAACAGCACTGCTGATTCAAATGTGTTTATAAACATAGAGGTTATGCTGAAAGATACACAGGCATTTAGAAATGCTGTGTGTATTTGTGTATGAGTCTCTGCATGTAAACTGGCCTCACGTGTTATGCTTTGATTAATCCCTATAAATCAGACTTTCAAAACTAAGGATGATTTACAGTAATAGCAGCCACAGAAATGATACAGGAAAAAACAAAAGGTTTACCTGTGGAAAATATTTGTTTCTTTAAAACTGGGGATTCTGCTCAGACAACCTTCCTTCTGCAATACCACTCCTTTCTAAGGACACAGGTGGCAGGAACAGATTTGCCTCAACAGTGTCAATACCAGCAGAAGATTAGGAAAATCATGATAAATATGGCTCTTCAGTATTCAAAATGTGTAGCACCCCACAGAGCCACTGGCAAACTAAAACACAGTTTTTGTCTTAAATGAGAAGGACTACATACTGGTTGGAAATCAGCTAAACTCTTTTGGGTTTTATCTAACCAGGTAGCCTGGAAATCTGTTCATATCAGACTATTACATCATGGGATAGAAGCAATATTATTTAAAACTGCAGCACATTAAGCAACATAAATATTTACCACACTCATCCTGTCCCAAGAGATCATTGGGCAAAACAAGAAAACAGCTGAAAACATTTTAGGATAAATCACCACAGAGAAATACATACGAGTTTCTTAAGGGGGCACACAAATTACACCTCTCAGTCACTGGTGTGCAAATAGACTTGATTTTCAGTGGTTTAAAATTCTTACCCTATGATGGCAATTGGTTGCTTTAGCACTGAGTTGTAAAATGAGGTATATGATCCTAATGCATTAGCTCCTTTTCATGTGTTGATCATTGGCCCAGTTAATTTGTTTATAAAGTTGTAGTTTTGGAACAGCAAAAATGAATGGTTCCACTTTCCCACGTTCTCCAATGCCAAAGATATTTTCATATATTTAAGATGAAGGAAAAAAAAATGGAACTCTGGAAGCTGTCTTGGACTGAAAAGAACTCCTGAGGTCAGTGCTATATTAGAAGCATGACTCTCATGAGTCAAAGAATTAAGGCAAAGTAAGTAACATTTTAACCAGGTAATTGCACTTAGATCTGAGCCTAAGGATGAGAAAGAAAAAAAATAAAAATCAATAACCTTGAAGACAGCTATTAAAAGGTATAGAAGTTGTACAGAATCATATAAGAACCAGTAATTGAAATACCATGATTCCCTATTTCCTATTAAAAGAGTAAGGGAATATTTAAAAAGACCAAGCACCTTTTGTTGCAACGTTTAAGCAGATTCTCACATTTCCAATCCCCTGTTAGAAATTAAAGTGCCAAAGCTCCTGGTAAATCTTAGTAAGACCATGCAACTGGATTCATCTCCAGGTGAACAAATGGGAAGGAAATATTAATCTCACAGTGAACAAATAGAAGAGAAAGGAAGAGAAATGCTATGCTAGCAGTGCTATTCAGTTCTTAAGAGTTTCTCAGAAGACTGATGTCTGAGTACTGCAGTTAGAGCCAAGAACAATTTCCACAATATCCATCCAGGGGGTGCAAAACTTAGTGTGTGTGATGGGACCAGTCCATTGCTCTGATCTTCCTGGTCACACACTTGGAGGTTTCAAATCAATACTGTGGCTAAGAAAACAGTTTTGCATGTTTTCTACAGACAGAGAGATCTGAAGCACATGTGATCCAACATGCCCACAGTCAGACAAATTGTTCATGAATAGGGAAATCAGGACAACCAAACATCAGATGAGCCTTCCGACACTCCTGCTTTGGAGACCATGGAAGAGTTGCTTAGTGCTCACAGAGAATCAAGTCTGGAGAGTACCCACTGTGCTATTTTAATTCCTTTTACTGTAAGTTTTCTACTATCCTAATCTGGAGCTAAACTAGCTGTAAAAGTGATGTTAAGCACTCTGTTTGAAATAAAACTGAACAGACTTTTTCCCAAGGTCAAGTTCCATGTTCTGTTGCTCCTACAAACCCAAATAAAATTTCCCCCAGAGTTTTCAGCACATTCAGCCATGACAACTTTCAAGGCAGATTTGTCTAAAAGAATCTGGTTTGTGTCTCTAGTTCCCTGGCATCCTATGCATGTCCAGCACACACTGGGCATTGAGATCTGTGTATGACTCAAAATTGTACATTGTCTAACAAGTATGGACAGAGGCAGAGGTTTCCTTTTTACCTTGATCCAGAAAGCCACAACCTCACCTTATTTACATATGCACAGCTTAACTGAAATCAGTGCAGTTCCCTCTATTTGCTCAGGCTAAGAATAGGGACTAAGATTTATACCATAAAAAGCCTCCAAGTGCCTCACTTCAGCTGTGCAAACCCACTTTTACCAGATACATGATCATTGATTCCTTTTTCAAGCATTAGGCTGTGCCTACACAAATGACCCCATCCTGCTTCCTTGCTTTTACTAAGAGTAAGCTGCTGGCAACCCAAAACTCCCTCCCACCATCTCTTACTCATGTTTCTGGTACCAGGAATCCCAGATCCACTCTATAAAACTCAACCCATGTCAAAGACCTACTCTGAGTGTTCTCACTTGGCTTTAAGCCAATAAGATTATTTTGCAGGAAACAGACAAAACTGGAACATATTTTCTATCTACACTGATAAAGTCAGTCAGATGAAGTATATTAAAGAATTTGCTGGTGCTAAATTTAATTTTCTAGTAACTGCATCACCTGGATGGAAGCAACTTCTCAATTCTAAAGCAAATTTCTCAATTCTACTGGCTTTATCTGTAGACCTGTTTCTTACAGATTTTATGAGCAAAACACTGAGACAACTTCAACCCTGCTTGATGCTGTACAGCTCAAAATCATGCTTATGCTCCTCTGTGGCTTGGAGTGAAACCACTCAATTTTAAATTATCTCTGATAAGAAGTATTTGCTAGTATACTTGTCAACATTGCTGTTTACAGCAACAGTGTAACTAAGAGTTTTTTTCCCAATAATTAATTCATATTTACAGATGCTGAGTTTTAGTTTTCATATACACCAATAATTAGAAAAAGGGAAATGTGACACATATTTTTTAAGAAATAAATCATAGTCCTAAGGAAAAAGATGAAGTTACTGAGACAGAATATAGTGATTCTAACTTACTTTAGACATGCTACTGAATAAAGAATTTCAAAATTTTCCAGATTAATTTCTAACTTTTCTATCTTCCTGTATAGGCAAAAAGTAATTTAAAATATTGAAAGACATACACTAGTGAAAAAAAAACCTACTAAAAAAAGGCAGGAAAAAGAAAAGCCAAGAAAATACTATTAAGCAGTAAACTCCCAAATACTCAAACCTTGGAAACTATAAAGAAATAAAGTATATTCACTGTTCTAAGAATAAGTACTTAGGGTCTACAAATATCAATAATGTCAACCAGGAGGACTAGCAACCAATCTGTTATATTTTTGTGATGGTGTTAGTGGTCTCTGTTGAGTTGATATCTTAGATTTTCATTTCCAGCTTAATAGCTGAACTTGATTTTATTAAATACTTGCATTATATGTTTTCTTTTATAAGACTTTTTAGCTCACAAAGAATAAAATGAAGTGCTTTAAGGTCCCCAGCGACCTGCTCTTAGTACATTACTATTTCCAACTGGTTTGGTTGTGGGTTTGATTTGTTGGGTTCCTTGTTGAGGGGTTTGCTTTTTTTTTTTTTTTTTGTTGGAAACAATGATCTAAACATAAAATCTCTATTGCAAGCATGCAGATGACAGAGAGCTTAGTAAGTACATAAATAATTAAAGACTTAAAGCAACTTGGCTACTGCTACAGTATAACCTACCAGGTTAAACAACTGCAACTCAGCAAAATTTATTTTAAAACTGACAAATAAAAAATAACGGCTTTGAGATGAAAACGTAACTCTTGTAATAAGAGAATAAAAACTAAAGCTTGGAAGGTCTTCACAGAGCACAACTAAAAGAATACAGACTGCAAGCCCCCAAATAAACTGTTGGAGGGGGAAGAAGCCCAGCCACAGCAGCCACAGTGGCTCCGTGCCAGAGACGGACTAACCTTGGCACAGAACTGCTGAGAGAGACAATCTGGTCACCAGCAAGTGAGACTAATCCAACATTACACCACCACAGTAAAAGGGTCACAAATTCCTCCATTCTGGCCAGGGGGCAGCTGCAGTGCCCCTCGTGGGGACCTGGATCAGCTCAGCCATTCCAGTGGAGACAAGGGCGGTTTTATTCTGTTATCCCGTGGTAGATTTGGTCAGAGGAGGGGACTTGATTCACCATGAGAGAGTGCAAGAGCCAAGGCAGACAGGGAAAAGGGAATGCCTGGCTGTGGCTGAGGCAAGAACAGCCCGTTCCCTTCAGCAGCAGCACAGGCACTGAGTAGCTTCTAAGCCAATAAATAGCTACACTGCTTCCAGAACCACATCAAGACAAACACGCCATGCAGCAGGGACTGCTTGGAGACCACTGCCATAGCATGTGTTTCTGATGTAAAACTGTGACCAAAAATGAAGGGGGGGAAAAAAAAAAGGTCAAGCAGTTCAGATCAAGGGTTGTATACAAAGAGAAATTGCAAATACAGGAGAAGAACTGGCTAAACCTTTACATAGTGGTAGAAGGAAACCCGTCAGTTTTGGCTCCCCAAAAGGAGGCTCCTCTCAAAACCCCTCAGTTTTGGCTCCTCAAACAAGAGAGGCAGTCCTCACATTAAAGAGAGAATCTATTCTTAAGTCTTAATCTATTCTTAAGTCTTAGTCTTTAGAGAGAATCTATTTTTCCAGGCTAGACTTAGGACTTTAAGGAAATCCCATCTGAATCCCAGGAAACCTGTGTAAAAGTGATCATACACGTTCCGGTGTAATTGCTAAAATTTTTCACGTTTTATTATTCCTTTTAATTTCTGCAAGGTGGAAAGAAGGAATTAAAGGAAAAACCTTAATTCCCTTATAATTTCATGTATTGTTCGCCAAGCACTGAAGAATTAGTGCCCCTAGATAGCTGCCTGTGTGCATTGGTTTCCCATGGGGAGTCATGGTGATCCCCCCACGTCTAATGAGATGGGATGCATACCACAGGTCTGACTGACAGGAAGGAAGGGAGGAAACAAAATCATCTCCCTTTTCAGCATGCATGATGGCACACCTGCTGAGATCATCCTAGCAAACTAATCACCTGGCACAGACCTCAGAATCTGCTCATGTTTTACTCTCTGCTGTCTTCAGCTGCAGTTAAAAAAAAAAATAATTATTTATATAAAGTTGCCAGTCTCAGCATGCAGAGATGGGTGAAATTTCATTGGGTGAAATTTAACAGATGTGACATGCACGGTTCCAATGAGACTAAATGGTTTATTGATCCTTTCCAGTCTTAAACATTATGAAAGCCAGACCCTGTGTGCACAGCAGACAGATCTGAATTATGATGAATCCCCAGGTGAAAACAACAATTGTGGCTAATGACAACTTGGGGGTGGAGGTGGGGTGAAAAAAAAGAAAAATCAATGCAATATAAAATAATTTCCACTTTAAGTAATTTCATTTGCCTGAGCATGCAGCCAGATGGATCCCAAAGAGTTTGAGAAGCTCTTTGCTGCCTGTACACTTAGACGACTACATGGAGATATGTGAAGCATCAGGGGGAATTCATAAACCACTGAGTGTCCCTCCTTCCTCTAATGACAGTCATCAAATTAAAAGCTGAGTCACAGCCAGAGGCACAGGAGACAGCAGAAGACTGAATATATGCCAGTCTGGATTGGTTCAACATGCATGAATTAAGGAAAAAAAAAATTAAACCAAAAAAGGACACTTTCCACAACCATTTTCCTTGCTCCTGTTTTGCCATCACACAGCCCATGGACTGCTCACTGCTCTTGCTGCATTTGTAGAGGATTGAGCATAACAATGTCCTGGGCATACAGAAATCCCCAAGGCCTGCTGTAATATATGTAATGAGTGGTAATGCAGTCTCCTGCTGTTTCCTGAGTCTCGAGCTGCTGCGTTGACCTTCTTCTCTTGATACTGCACATGTCAGCTGGCTCCATTTGCTTCTGGAATTAGCATTAAAATGGCAATCCTTAGAGATTATGCTACAGCCACAGCAATGACAATGGAGAGTTTTAAATATTTTCTAGAGGGTTTTAATTGCGTATTTTAAAAATATGACAGTTTTCCTACGAACATAGGAAACAAAGATAAAACTCACTGGTTTTTTTAGAGGTAATAAAAGATTACTTTTAGAAATCTGTGTCAGGAGATATATTTCTCCATCTCCATCTCTTTTTGTCACGACAGCCTGTGGATGTATTGCCCAGAGCAATGCCATTAGTGAGATTTTATTGCGAGTTTATCTTAATTAAAAGAATGGATGCTTTTTCCTTTCTAAAATAACTGCCACAGACATGAAAATTCCTCCAATCTTTCATCAGATATTAAAATAAAAGATAGACTAGATTAGTTTAAAAATCTCATCTCTACTTCTAAGGCAGGTGGAAGGAACATAACACTTGATAAACAATGATTTTCAGGTACTGAAGTGATTGGCTAACAAAATTCTGCCTAGGCATCACATCTTGGAGGATTCCTGTCATGCTGCATGTCAAAGTTCTTATATATTAAATCTAATTCCTTCTATTGAACTAAACTGCATTTCCTACATTTTTATCGCCTGCCCTTTACCTGAAACTCAGTAGGAAATATTGTCACAACAGATTTATAGGACCATATGAAAGTTCAGGGAGAAATAAGATTTAGAAATAGCACACAACAAAGCCACTAAAATAACACCTTTTTTTGTTCCTAGATAACCCTTATTGTTTAAAACTCTGAACTCAATCTTAATCTGTATGTTTATATTTCTTTTTTCTTGTCAATATATATATTTGGAATATTTTTCATATATTAACATGTAAGGAAAAATTAAGCAAACACACTGATTTTGCATCACAAGATATTAACAATTTAAAGAAATACAGTGACACAATTAAGTATTGCACTTATTGATTTTCTTTTTTTAAGATAATCATTATTATGTTTGCAGCATGTCCACCCTAAATCACTATTTCCTAGTTGAGTACCAGATAATGGGAATAGTTTTGGTCAAAAAAAGAAAGTATAATTTGGCAAACAGAAAGATAAAGGCCAAGTTGCTGAAAGTTCTAATTGGACAAATTCAGTCCAGAAAATGGAGAACAGTCCACAGTCAGGGAATATAGTAGATTCTCCCTCATTTTAAATCTTTTAATTAAGACTGGATGTCTGTCTTTAACATATGCCCTAGCTCAAACACAAATTGCAGGCTGGATGTTGAAATTACTGAGTGACATTCTAAAGCCTGTGTTATTCAGGAAGTCCATTTCTGGTCTACATTTCCACTGAGATGAAAGGCACTCTAAAACTAAGTAGCACTTAATTTGATTTCTGTGAATTTTGAAGTCAATGCATGTTCTCAGGGGTCAGAAGGGGAGAAAGGATACAGGCACACAAACTGCAGTTTCTCTTAAACAAACTGGGCATTTTATCTTTCTTTAATGACAACACTATTCTGATGGTAGTAGCACCCATGCTTTAGGAATCACGTCAGTTCATGAGAAAAACTAATTTACGGCATTTTTAAAATAGGAATATATGTTACTTATCTGATTTGTCATTGTGTCATTCAGACACCATCTCAGCTAAGTGCTCTACCATCCCGTGGAACAGCTTAGAGCAATATTGCCACTTTAAAGACCATGGGATTACCACTTTAAATATTACTTGTATGGTACGCATTTTCTTTTCCCTGAACAGAAAACAGAATTAAACTGGACTTCTAACAAATGCATGCCAGATACAAAGGCTATAATCTCCTTCTATATTGGGCTGAGGATATAATCTATTTCTGTATAGTGCCTCGTGTGTTACAGAGAGAACATTCCACAAAATGGCTCAAAAGCATCTCAACAAACTGATGAGAATTTGAAGTCAAAAATAAAGATGTATTTGAAGACTTAAGAAGAACCATTATGAAGAAGCATGCACACACCCCAACCTTTTCCTCCTCCAAGACAACGGGAAATAGAACTACCAGGAAAACTCTCTGGGTGTCAAGGGCAGAAAGGAGAGGGTTTGCTGGGACTGTACGAGTCCAGTGGCCTTATTTACATCCACAGACAGGCTGAGCTTTGAACTTTAGGCTGCAGCTCAGAGCTGCCATGCATTATTAAAGGCTGGCTGTGGCTCATGGAAGCCCCTGAGGGGATCCTGGCTGGGCTGACTCAGCTCTGTGTGCTGTGTCCTCAGCCCCACGGGGTACAACACCCTGCCCTCCCCTCCACTCCTGTCCTCTGGCCCCAGGCTGGCACCAGGCTGGCAGCTGCAGGCAGCTCATCCCCACTCAGCTGTCACAAGGATGGGGAGCCAGGATAAACACCAGCCTTGCAGGGAAAGGCAGGAGACTTTGCCCATGTAATCAGCACCACTCCAGAAACAAACAGCTCAGGATAACCTGTTCTCCCAGGTTATCTTCCCATGCTGCTCGCCAGCCCCTGTAACTCATCTCTGTCTGAGCCACTGCAGCCCAAAAGCCCTTCTTTGCATCCAGCATTTGTTTATTTTTCCCTGCTGCTTTCCATCTCTGGCCTGTGATTATTACTACATCAACTTCTGAAATATCCACTGGTGGGGCACAGAGAAAGGGAATCTGCTGTCCAGACAAAAGGACTGTAAAGAGAAAGAACAAGGTTTAGGATTGACTGTGTGTGCAAGTCCTCAGCCCTGGCCCAGCCTGCATGGAAAAAGCCAGGCTGCAGTCACTGTCTTATCAACAACTCCTGTGCCAACACTGTCCCCAGCCCTGGCTGGCCCTGCCAGACTGTCCCCAGCACCAGCAGCCTCCCCCAGGCACAGGGACCCATGGCACCAGGCTGCCAGGAGCCACAGGGATCTCACTCCCCAGGGCAGGGCACAGGAGCTCTCACACCATGTGCGATCAGCCTGTGGAAAGATGCTCCACTGATGTGAAAGATGCACCAGTGTTTAAGTAATTTAAACATCAATTTAATTGCTCTCCTTTGGGAAGTAACTGCATTGGTGATGGAATGATCTAACAAGTTTCCCTCTCCTCTATGAACCTTTGGAAGGAAAAGCACTTTATTTTAAAATGCTTACTTGCTAGTGCTATGATATTATCACCTCTGATCACTTCTACATTACCAGCACCACTTCCCTATTCCTACTCAACTTCTAACTAAGATGTCAAAACTGTAATTTTCACCAATAAATAAAAATGCAATGCATCGTAAAATGGCAGAATTACTCATTAACTTCACAGACTCCCTTATCTACCACTAAATGGCCATCCCTGAGCTGTCTAACTGAGATTGCTTAAGGGAGTTGCTCCACTATCAGCTGAAGTCACAAAGTCTTTGAAGTCCTTCTCTGGTAACATCACATTAAAAAGAAAACAGTGCCTCCAAGGAATTCTAATTACAGTATTTCATTTCCAGGAAAATAGTTTTATACTGACCCAAACGGTTCAAGGTACACATATCTTTTCCTTGTCACTATGATAAATTAATAAAGCAAAATATATTTTAAATAGTTCCCAGGCCAGAAGGTTTAAAATACGTGGTTAAAAAAAAAAATCAGGGTCAGAAATCATCTCCAATAAAAGAAATTAAACTGTAATGAGGATTAAAAAGGAGGTCATTCATCCGCTTTGCAGTTCTATTTACAGTGTGTCTAGGTAAACTATTTACTAAAGTGGGTGTACAAACAGATTAATGGCAATGGAAGAGAATAAAAAAAAATCTGCAATATGGAGAATGTCAAAAGTTTGGGTCACGGGTTTTGTTGCTACAGCTAAATACAAAACAGGTAAACAGGTTGTATAGTGTTTTGTTCCTTTATGAAAGGCTACTTTACCCTTTTTATTAACTACAGTTGGATAATGGAAATACATCTCCCTAGAATGTACATTCTTTAATTTGGTTGTTTGGAAATAATTTCTAGGATTTTGCCTTTCTGAAGAACTCAAAGAAAAACATTTTGTTAGCTCTTCAGCAACGACTTTGTGTCATTGTGACTTTGTGTGGACAGGTTCTAGAGAACAGAAGTAAAAATTCCCTGAGAAAACATTATTCCTCTTCGGAAGATCCTGCCCACTGACTTTAAAAGAAGTGCTTCAGTGTCATGCACTTCACAGAAACACAAAGAACACTGAACTAACCTTATTCACCAGTAATCTACATTGTTTACGTTACAAGACAGCACTCTAATTTTTCTACAGGGAGCACTTAGTGTTAAATTATAAAGTAATAATTTTTTTACATAAAAATCCTACTGGGAAATGATATGAGCTGAGTATTACAGAGGTAGTATGTCTAACTGATTAATTGTACCAACTTAAGAATTCCAAGTTGCCTGTATTTAACCGACTGGGAAATGCACATTTCACTGTATTTTTAATGCTGTATTAATCTCCAGTATTTCCATTTACCAGGCAGTCAAATTAAACACTTTGGAACAGAGCAGTGACAGATATATCTTAAAATTGCATTAAAGACATTCCCTGCTGTGAAAGCTTTAGTATTTATTAGGGATTCAGGTGCAATAGAAAGAACCAATTAATTAAAGGTTTTTGGTTTCACTACTTTTTGGAAAGAAAAAAAAAGAAAGCAACAGGAGACAATGGGATGTGCTTAGTTATAGTTAGATTCCACTCATATGACAAGTTACTTATATGACAAGTTCTGCTGAGCAAACCCAGTTCCCTAAGAATTCTGTTTCTGTCTCACTCCCTCTATTCTTCTAGTGTTAAAATCTGCATCATCCTGGGCATAACAAGAAGTCGTTTGTGTTTCATGAAATTTGGGAACAAAACTTGTCTCTACTGCCCTGCTGCTTCAAATGGGCTTGGATATCAGCAGGTGTCCTTTTCAGAGAACATGACATGCAGAAGAACTGTGGGACAGCCCTGCAGAACCCAGATCACAGACAGAACAACGTTAGAAGCAGACAATGGAGGAAATGAAGAAAAAAATAAAAGGCAAAAAGTTTAGCAATCTCTATTTTTGGAGACATTTTCCTACATGGATGGTTCATGAACCCAGGTGTAAATGGCCCACTAATCATAAAGTCTCCCCAAATTCTGACTTGAGCAGGTGGCAATGTTTACAAGCTTTGATATGCTCCTGTGTATTTAGGAACCTACTGACCAACAAAATGTGTTTGAAGAGTAATATTTCATAAAAAGAATAGCAGAAAGTAAATCAACAAAACCAGGAAATTTCCATCAGCTTTGTAAAAGCAATGGCCCTTTTCATCTCTCCCCTCCATACGGTTCTCTCAGCTAAAGAATTCAGTAAATATATCCATGTTTCATCCAATTCTGTCATAAATTCAAAAACTCTGGCTGTCTCCTGAAACACCTTAAAAACTTTAATCAATTAGTCTGGCAGGATTCTAGCTGGAAATTGAGCTTTGCCATCACACTTTAGAAAATAGTTCAGTTAAATATGGAGCTTAAAAGAGAGCAGGAAAGAATAACTTAAAAGTCTAGATGTGCCTTTAGAGGAAAATAAGTGACAGTGCTATAAAGAATGGCTAAGACTGAAAGGGAGACAGGATAAGCCCTTGTTTATGTAAAACTTCCATTCCTGCAACTCAGTAATGTATCAGGAATGTTTCAGTTTGTTAAACACGGCTGGGAAGTTTTACTTGGACACAGTTATCTGTCGTGAGGTTTGGGAGCAGACCTGATGGGAAGGGTAGAAGACAAGTTGTCTCACACCTCCTGCATCCTATTACAAAGCATGCCTCCTCCAACTAGCATGCTAAATGTGAACAGAAAAATTACTGCACAGCCAAACTTATTTTGGATTGCATTCTTGGGTGTCAAAACCCCTGCTTTTGATTTGCTTAATTTTTATTCTTCAAGTTCAAACTTTCTATCAGAATGTATCAGTATGACCCGTTGAGACTAGTTCTTTTTGGAGGTATGGATTAGAAGAATGATACAGAAATGCTGCTATAGAATGAATAAAACTTTGGAATTGTGTAAAGCAGAAAATGTGGCTATTGTGATACTTCTTTAAGTGGTTTTCATAGCTTTACTTTGAATCACAAACAAAAAAAAATTATCTCAAGCCATTTTTTTTCATAAACAAGTCACTGACAGAGTCAGTCTTAACTTCCATGAACTGCATCCCATAAAGCTTTGCAATGACTCCAAGTAAACTCAGTTTTGTCTGTCATGACAATATCTGGAGACAGGAGGCTGTTTTTTTGGTGGTTTTTTTTTGTTTGTTTGTTTTAAATTTTTACTCATTTTTTAATTTATTCTGGATGAACCCGAAGATATGTCAGCAAGTTAACAGATGTTAAATGCTAATTTCAGGTGTTTCACAATAGTCTGAAAAATCACTGTATTGAAAGGTTTAACAAGTTTTATGCAGAGAGATAGGTAATGCAACAGACCTGACAGGGATGAGAATTCCAAAGAATTTCTTCATAGATATTAGAAGTCATTATGGCAGAGAATAAATCTTTTCATTTCAGATTTGCATGTCCACGTATGGGTGTGAGAGTGATTAAAAAGTCCTAAAATATCAGTAACATGATGATGGAAAAACACAGGTCTAGACAAATATGCCTAAATGAACAATATTAATGTCAATGGATACCTGAAAGTTACCTGAAGAAGTGGATTTTTCCAAATATAGGACTTTTCCTACGAGGCCCCTTTGCATCCAAAATGTGTTTTCACTGGGCATTTTCCTATTTATTGCTCATATATGAGCAATAAAAATAAGGATAAAAAGGAAATAATAAGAATATTAAACATGATCCTTTCAGTAAGGGGCTATGAGAAACACAGTCTGTGACTGTGCCTAATGCAAAACTCCGAGATAATTCAATGGTAAAGGCACTCCAAAAACATACACGAGGCAGAACTTTCCGTAATGAAGACTTAAAATATTGCCATTGCTACAGGGGATATTCCCACCCTACAGGATGCTGTCTGTAAGAACAAGTTCCTACACAGTTCCTACCTACTATAGCTGCAGGACATAATGAGATTTCAAAGACTTTGGTGTGAATGATGCTCTCAAACAGAAGCAGCGCTCCTCAAGCAGCAAGGTTTTATATGGATAGATTGCCAATCTGTCTGCTTACCCCTCTCCTTCTAATAACTTTGTGGAATACAGTCATTTTCAAATCAAATTTAACATCAAGCCATGGTCTCCGAGATCATTATATTGCTACAAGTTCTGTGAAAATGAGCAGTGGGAGCCAGAAAATTCTAAATCAGTGTTTCCAGCAATAAGAGAGCAATTAGAGCTTTCAGGCAGTGGTTGGCTCAGAAATCAGCATGTTCATACATCCCTGACAGCAGCCCCATGGCTCACCTGGGCATCACAACACACAGCATTTAAGGGTCACAAGTCCACCTATCCACAGGGTGAGAAAGAATCAGTAAACAACCATCAGAATTTGTTTTTCCTCTTTAAACAGTATTTTTGCCGGTAGATTTGGGGTTTTAACAGCAGAACTCTGGATACGAGGACAGAGCACTCCAGTGTGCAACTCTAATGTTGGAAAGTTTTCCATGATGCTTCCCTACAGCACTCAGGAGAGGCAGAAAATGTCTCTGACACACTTCTCATCCCAAGCCCTTCCTCTGTTGCTATAAGAACCTCAGCTCCATTCAGAGCAACAGAGTCTACAGCAAATGCAAGGTAAAATTGAATGAACATTAAGATATTATTGACATTTCAAAAAAAAAATTCAAACCAATAGACTAATAAGAATATGTTTGGGTTTAATGGATTAACAATTTTGTGTTATTGTGCTGTACTGAGTTGCAGTGAGCACATGGAATGAGAGAAGGACTGGAGAACAAGGAAACCCTGAGTCCTTTCCAATGCAATTATACATACAGCAGCTCACATCTACCTGGCCCAGTTTTCCATTTCTCTTAATTAAAAGCAATAATTTAGGACAGTCAATAGGCATGTTTGTTGAGGTTATTTTCCAAAGAAGAATGTTTTGTCTTACTAGTTTGACATGTTCAGCATCAGTTAGTGGACCTCAAAAGGGCATTTTCTGCTATGAAGTTCAATTTCAGGTCCCTTCCAAAGCCTAAAACCAAAAGCCTCTGGACTGAAACCTTGCTTATATTCAATGTAAAGCAACAAGACTCACAGAGATGGCTACATTTTATCAGAAAAGGACTGGGAAATATTTAAACAGCAGTTTTGAGCATTATTTGTTTTTTAGCATGTCAGGCTCTTTCCAAAAGACTATGCAGGAAATACCCATAAACTATTCCTGAATCAAATGATCCTGTCAAACTCACAGCACACAAAATGAGAGATCCCACTTGATGTCTTGAAGGCAAGAGTCTCATCACTGCAGCACTGTGCCCACAAGGATGATTCCATCTTCTCCATGAGAACACAGATTATTTTAAGGCCATACAATACAGCCACTGCTGTACTGTGCCCCATCATGCAGATGCTATTCAAAGGTTTTCTTTTTCTTAACCTAGATTTCATTTTAAACTATCATTAAGCAATTTACATTAATAGTAGAAAATAAGAATAGGAAAAAACTATTTCAGTCAAGTTCAATACTTGTAATACTAATATCCTCTTAAGATCATAGATACAGTTTCAGTCAACTGTTGAACTAAACCACTGCTTTACATCCCATGAAAAACTATCTGTTTAAAAATATGTCCCTGATTGCCTTTTTCCCTTTTCTATCTACATGCAAAAAATCCTATCAGTATCTCATGCTACATTTTAGTTAACTTTTAAATTACTTTTAAATATGCACTCTCTCTACCACAGCCATGACTTGGAAATTTCTATTATTAAAAAATACAGTGAAGTTAGATTAAAGCAGTAAAATTACTTCATATCTTAGTGATATAGCATCCGAAAAAAAGCCTGTTTCAAGAACTTTCAATTTTACCATGCCTGATAAGCCTTTGCAGAAAAGAATCAGATTAAAAATCAGGCAGAGCACAGCAAGTAGCCAAAAGAAGTGAATTTGCTCAAGGTGCAAAAAGATCTATGCTACTCATTTGAGCAAACACAGGGCTCATTTAACAAGTCCCTTAATGACTAGGTGTTCAAAGAGCTGAAAATAGTTTTAGTTATTTGACTCTGGTTACAGTCAAGCAGAGTCTTGTTGCTAAAACCTCAATTACCACTTGGAGAATTGAAGTGTTGATGGAGGCTTTGTTTATGCCCTGTGCCTCCTGAAGGCTGTCTGCAGCAAGGCACTTTCTTCCTTATGGAGCAAATAACCTGGATCCAAACTGCAGGACAATGACCATGGAGCTTCTCGTGATCCTGTTGGCAACAGCTTTACCTGCTCAATGCTAAATATCTGGAGATAAATGCTAACCCTGGATACGACATTATGAAATTGCATTATCAAGTTAAAATGCCATTTTTGCTTCTGGTCTGTCTCGAATAGAAAGATTTAGTAGTGACAGTGGTCTAAACATGTGGGGAAACCCCTCCCTGCTGAATTTAATAGAGAATATATACAAGTGAAGAAGAGACCCAAAATATGAACTTTACACCACCCAAACCCAAATTATTTGAGTATGAAGGCTGAAATAGGCAGTAACTACAGTACTTGACTAATAAATTTAGCAAACATTTCTACAGCAATACAATGAAATTAAGTATTTAGCTTTTTAGCCTAGTTCTCAGATAAACCAATTAGGATTATTCCAAAAGGCAATTAATTGCTTAATTACTTTCACACAACTTTTTATGCCACACAGAAGATCATTTCAGTCCTGCTGTAGCACACATTCTCTCATTCAGCTGTAGTAGAGCAATAAAGACAAATAGACATGGACAATAGCTAAAAATACCTGAGCTATGTCTAACATATATAAAAATACATGTATAGACATAGACAGCAAGATAGCTTTATGTGGTTCAGCGATCCTACCTACTGCTGTAATAAAAATAAAACATCCAAACATTATAGTTGTTCTGTCAGAAAGAAATTCTGCTGTATCAACATACACCACAACCCTCAAATATCTACCCTTTAAGTACTTGACTACACACACAGAACCTGCTTGATTTGAGATTCCTAGTGACTGGATATAGTAAAACTACATTATTTAACAATATTAAAAAAAATTTAAAAATCTACACATCATCAGGTAGATGATACGTTACAACTCTAAGATAGAAAAAAAAGGTATAATTACAAAGGACAGGGAGAACCTAAATTGATGCCTTGTTATTTTTAACTCCTCTTTGACATCTACTGTTTATACAGTCAGAGTATTTACTACCAAATCAGGATGGGGTTTTCAAAAGCTCTCAATGTTGGTTAAATCTGCTATCACTGGAGTTAATGGGGGCCAGATTCACAGATGGTGTAAATCGGCTTAATCCTATAAAATCCAGCTTTGAGTATTTTATCACTAACTTCACTGAGTACAGATGAGGCCACTGCTGAGTCTTTTGAAAATCCCACTCCTTAATTCTTCTGCACACAGTAAATTTAAAGGCCAGTAATTAAAAAAAAGAAAAAAAATTAAAAAATTATAGGCAAAATGAGGCTACTAGCTCCAGAGGACTCCACTTGTCTTCTCAACAAACATCTCATCTGAGACCTGTAATCCCAGTTTTTAAAGACATACATCTATATAGATTCTTAATAAATAGAATCCTGGAAGTAGAAATATGCTGAGAAATTCACAATCAGCTACATACTTATGAACTAAATATTCTCAAAGCTATTTGAGATAAAACTGCACAACTGAAAATATTGGTTCACTTCATTAACCATCAACTTTTAGAAGATGTAAATCCCTCTGTACATAATAAACAGAAAGCAAAGGAAGGGTCTGTTTGTCGTAAGAGCAAGAGGGATGATGTCTTCTGGGAGGGTATCAACTTTTGGGGGAGCAAATTTCACAGTGCAGAAGTAGAAGTGAACATTGCATGTGTACTGTTAATTTTCACTTCAACAGTGCAATAGCAAATCCAATAGCTTCAACTATGCCAAAACACTTTCATTTATTAAAAAGGTTTTTTTTGCACAGACAAAGAACTGGAGAGACTGAACTGTCAAAGCACTGAAATGTCAAAGAACTGATTAGGTAACATGATCAGTACTCTACTTGGCATAGTTTATATTTCACACTGTTTGGAAAAGTAAAACCCTTTATTCAGTTGCATCTCACCTTATTTGCAAACCCTTATTCTGCATGTGACAATCATTTTCAGCTTAAATATTAGATTACAGGGTACCACCTAGATCTGAAAAAAGTGTGTGGGTTTGGTCCCATCACATTTAGTACTCAATGTCTCTCTCTGAAGATATTTTGATATTCAAGAGCCAAAGAGGAAAATTAATAAACAAAGAAAATGCATTCTCTATCATGTGTCTAAACTCCTGGTTGAGTGAGAACGGTCATTGACTGAAGAGTCAGACTTGTGAGAAGGCTGAAGGCTGCACAAAAAACTCTGTTCTCCCCAGGGCCCCCAAAGCAAATGCAAGGACTTTCAAGGCCTGTCTCTCTTGGGAAAAGTATAATGTCAGAATTGTAAGCATTGCTAACCAATGTGTTTTATTGCAGTGAGAAGGACACCATTCCTGCTCTACTCATATGCACTTAAACTTCTGTGACATTTTCTCCATACTAAATGTCTTCAAAAATAAGCGAGAAACTTTTAGAGATGACTTGAAGGTTTTCATGTTATAAAGACATGGAACATGATAGGAAAATTGATCCTGAGGTTTTCACCCTAATTTAGTTAAACGTTGTCAGATGGCATATTATCATCATCATATGTCAATGGCATATCATCATGGCTCTGGAATAAAAAAAACCAATCTACTCCTTAACTGAGACTGAAGATATGAAATGACAATTTCAACCTCAGTCATTGAGACTGAAACCTGTCCTACAACCTGCTTCACAACTGGAGTCAGATAATCTAGACTGTCTCTCTTTATCCCCTCTTGAGTTTAGTCACTGAAATTGAAGGGTGCATGTGTCATTTTTGCAGTTTTATTATGACAACAGCTCAAGTGTTATTCTCTATTTTAAGTTTTGAGGCCCCTTAACATCTTACCCCTCCATCTGTCATCTGCTTAATCAATAGTTCCCCTACTCTATTTTTCCCCACAGACAACTTGAACTCTGTGACTGCCAAAGAGCATCCCTGTAAAAGTAATGCTTCCCACAATATGCTCAAAGTCACAAAGTGCTTTTATTACACAGAAGTCAAAAACTGCTGGGCTGCTGATGGGCTGACATCATCACATACCATTTACTTCTTTCATTATTAGCTTGTGTTCTCCCTGGCTGTTTTTTCTTTACCCATCTACTTATACCTGACATTGTCTGGACATGGTCTCACATACAGCACACATTGAGTGAAGTTTCTTCCCCTGTTTTCCTTCTCTCTTTAGCAATTGAAATAACTAAACTACAGCAACTGGTCCTTGCAGTGCTAATAAATGGAAGCAGAGCAAGTGCCCCTCCCAAAATCAAGAACTATCTTTAACACTCGCATTCAAATGGTATGGTCCAACCTTTCAGCAAGTTGAAACGTCTACAATTTACCTCACAAGGAGGTCACACAAAACTAGAGCAGGAAGAGCCGTTTTTATTTATACGTGTACCTTTGCACTTAACTCCAATAAGTAACAGACTCCTTGATTTCAGTGTTTTCAGATCTCATGGTCTGCAGCAACCCATAGTAATGGACACTCAATTTCCCTCTTTTCCTTCCAGGGAAATAATGAAAAGGGGCCAAATCTAGTTGCAAAGGAATCAAACAAGATTTCTACCATGATGCACTCCTTGTTAACTACACGTGTTCCAGAGCTGCTTACTAAAGGTGAGATTTCAGAACTCTCTTGAATGTTGGTCTCCGTAGGAAGATGCAAGTACCATAAACTCCACTACAGTGTTCAAAGGGATTTACATACAAAATCCAGAACAGAAATTTAAAAAAAAAAAAAAAATCCCTCTCAGGCGTTAAATCTTTAATCCTTGATTATTTGTCCAGCAAGGTGACAGATGGCAAATCTACTGCTATTATTAAAGCTCTTCCTCTGCATTGGCATCTGTTTTCCCTGGGGTGAGTAGGACAAGGGAGCTTGCCTGCCTAACCAAATCAGCCAAGGCTAGATATGACTCCTTCAGTATATTAATACTGCACAGAGCCACACATATCCTCACATTGTCTTCTAGCACTGTGCCTGCTAGTTACAGACCGGGTTGTCATGATAGTCTGTGCCACTCTTTGCACAAAGGAGGCTCCAAACTTATATTAATTTACACCTATCTACACAGTTCCAGTACATGAATTGGTGACATAACCAGGCATCAAATCTACCAGTCTCAGAGACCTGCAATTGTAGTCATGGAAACAAGATCCAAGCATCCATCTGAATTTGGAATTCAAAAGGAATGATGATTAAAAGAAGGTTAGTATTGACAAACTCTTTGATACAGCTGTGTGTTCCTGCAAGCATATCTAATCCCCTCTCTTACAGACCTAGGCTGAGTCCTAGGTAAAAATGAAGCTGCGAGGATTCATCCATTGATGAATCTATGGATGGGCAATCTGAAGTGGGGGTAAAGGTGTGCCCAGGTTTCAGAACACTGCATTAATAACATTTTCAATAAATAGGGTATTCCTGAAGGTACTAGGAGAGTTACCTGTGCTTTATAACAAGAATTGCTTGAAGGAAACAAGAGAACACTGGTTTCTTCATGTAATTATATGTAAAAAAAGCCAGTGGAACAAAACAAACTTGGTGAGCTTTTCCTCACAGTCAATCCTTTTAGTCCTGTTGAGGCACATACAAACTCTGGGTAATGTCTGGCAGGAATATGGGATAATTCTGTTTTCTATTGTTTCAGAAGAAGAAACTATGATCTAGGTCAGAACTCTGCCAGTTAAAGTTTTTGTCTTCTCTAAAATCCAATTAAATTCTTCCCTTCAAAACATATAAGTTAAATTTTGTTCAACATAATGTATAGCAATGATGGAAATTTTGTCCACACTATAATGAAAGTATTTTTCATTCCTAAATGTGGAATGTTAGAAAAAACTCATAAACTAGAAGATACTAAGCTTTGAGATGCTGATGATTATTCCATGAATAATGCTACATTTCCATACAACCCCAATTATAGTACCGTAATCTGCTTTCTAGAAATAAATAACTGGTATTCAATGTATAAAACGGGTTGTTTTTTTTTTTTTTTCTTTTGGGGGGGGGTTTGTTTTTTGNCGATGAGAGAGGAGAGGGGAGAGAGGAGGGAAAGGACTGTAATTCATTCCCATTAGCTCCATTAACAGCCTTTTACAAACAATTTCAAACAAACCAAATAGAGACAATGCAAAGCAAAGAAGCCATCTGCACCATTAAATGGTCAGTCAGCACATTTAACTTATATAAGCCATATTACTGCACAATGTAAACACTATCTCCCTGGGCTGACATCCTGGCAAAAAAAAAATATTTAAAAAAATGCATCTTTCATGTGCTGGAGGTTAAAGCTGCTATGAAGTGGTTCTACCTTGCTCTACAGAAGAGGGCAAACATTACTTTATCTGTGAAAAAGAAATGGGAAGGAAACAGATCCTCTCAGTGGTGTTTTGTTTGTGAGCAAGATTAAAAAGGGGGAAGCTGAACACATGAAAAATACAGCAATCAGGATCTTGTCTACCTTTTATTTTTTCCCCCCACTTGGTGCAGATGTGAGATAAAAGACGAGCAAGAAGGAAGAAAAATGCATGTGGTAACAGAAGGCAGCTACCCATTGTGAAGCATGCACGTTTACTGTCTCCTGAAAAAAACTCATTGTTCAATTCTGGGAAACACTTTTGGCAGTCAGCTTTTCTGAACTTAATTATGGACAATTTGCTTTCTCCTGACACTCAAGATTATTAAAGCAGCTGAATTATTTAGAATTAGTCTTTTGGCCTTTTGCATATTAAAAAAAAAACCACCCTATTAAACAGTAGGACTCGAGCACGTGCCATAATTTTTCCAGCAACAAAAGGTCAAAGGCTGAGCTTAGAATTGACAGGTTAGCTGTGCTGTAAATCAATACTAGCCTTTGTTGACCACAGCCATCGCTTTATGGATAAAGGTCAAATCATTTAGAAGGTCCAAGGAATAGTAATGAAACCTTGTGCTTCAATCCATACGTTTTTCTACGTTCCCAAAATACACTTTTCCTTTATTGATCCTTTGCTGAATGGAAATATGATATGATCAATGATAAATCATTCTGTTACCAGTCATAAATGGGAGAGACACAGAATCATCATCCATAAATTCCAAAAGTTCCCCTGACACCAGAAATTAAGAGGATGATGCCTTTCCCTGCTGGCCTAAGAGAGCAATTACCCGCGTTGTGCTAGTGCTGTAAAATACCACTTAATTTGGAAACCACCACGAGACTACTAATTGGGTCAATGGCCAGAGAGTGAAAGTCAGCAGTGACAGCCTGTCACTCAAAAATGCTTTTGCTGTGTGCTCTGAGACGTTTTATGCATCTGAAAGAAGCCACCAGCAACGGGACGCAGCTGCAGTGATGGGAAGAGAAGCAGTGACTGGAGCAAGACTGGCCGAATGTGCAGGGAGAATGTGGGGTCTGTACCCTGAAAACCTCCTAGTACCCAGATAATGTTTCCTACAGCACTGATCATCCCAGCACAAAGCAGTGCTCTGAGCCAAGCAGGGGAAAGCTCAGGGCTAGGCTAGAAGACAATTTATTTTGAAAACAGAAGGGCTCAATGAAGCCAGAGTGGCTCCTACTGTCCTTTGTGAGACAGAGAAACATGTTCATTGTCTACACTGAAAAGACAGAACTGGTTCACACAGATCTTTTCAAACAGACTCATCCCATCTCAAGATAAAATGCTGTAAATAATTAGATAAAATTAAATCCTAGAACACTTAATATACCATTATATAATAATATATAAATATATCAATATATAAACAAACATTTATACATTTATTACATATAAGGTTAATATATGACCTTCAGAATTATATAATAAAACCATCACTAGTTCCACTATCAGTACAAATGCTGTTTCTGGGGTTTCCAGTGTTTACTTTGCAAATGTATTCAGAAAGGCAGCACCTTGTCTGATCATCTCTTTTGATCCATTAAAGTTTGATAAGTTTCAACTATTTTTTGCTACTGGCTTAGCATCCTGATTAGTCACCACTCAGCCCGTACCCCATTGACAGACTCCTATTAGCAAGAGTTTAAGCCACTTTGTCACTACACTGCAGGGGAGGGAGATGCTTTCTCCTGTATTTCATCAGCTTGGCAATCACAGATTTAGGATTCAGAACAAAAGACAGATGCTTTTCTCTGTTTTGATGAAGGTCAGCAGCAGGAATTTGTCCCTTCCTGAAAAGTCTGG
Source organism: Sterrhoptilus dennistouni (assembly GCA_013397095.1). Classification (NCBI taxonomy): domain Eukaryota; kingdom Metazoa; phylum Chordata; class Aves; order Passeriformes; family Zosteropidae; genus Sterrhoptilus; species Sterrhoptilus dennistouni. The sequence goes on along the minus strand of VWZU01003154.1, from coordinate 217,894 downwards.
TACTTCTACTATTTTACACTTCACTGGAGTCAGTCAAGAAAGGTTAAAAAGACTGAGGTTCCCTCTGAGGTCAGAAACATGAAGAAGCAAGTAAAGCACATGGTCTTACCATGACGTCTCAAAAGCTTCTTCCCACTGCTTTACTTTTGTTAATGATTTTCTGCCCATCCTGTCAATGCAACTTCCAAATGTTTGCGTGTCTTTAAGGAAGGTTTTCTTCTCTTTATAGCAAAACTGTGTCTGAAATACAATTCTTTGTGCAGCCCGACAACTATCAAAAAGATTTAAACAAACCTCTTAAGCTCAATCTTTACATGCCATCTGCCCTGCTGGAATCACTGCCCTTTCTTCCTCATTTCAGTAAGAGCACCAAAATTCCTAACCTAGCTCTAGGATGGGTCTGCCAGTTCACAATACTCACTGTGCACAGATTACCTTAAAATGGAAGCATTCGTTTCAAACAGACAACACCACTTAAAAATTAATAATATGAAAAAAAAAACCAAACAAAACTCCACAGACCAATCTTCCTGCGGTTTTCCAAAAGCATTCCAATGAGGTTACTTACACTGCTTTGAAATTGGTTTGAGTTATGGGAAGGCCACAGCCCGAGACCAGCAGCTGAGACAGCAACAGAGATGAAAGTTTTTCAGCTTCCAGATCCAAGGGGGAACACAGCTGCTCCAGCTGCTCCCCTCAGATCTCAACACTTACCGGAGCGATGGAGAAGGCGATAAAGTTTTATGTCTCGGTTTGAAGAATGCATTAATAAAACCAGTTCTGAAATAGAATTAAAAAAAAAAAAACAACCACCTTCCAAAATAATTAATCAAATCCTAAGCTTTCAGCTCTGGAAATTGGAGTGGGCTGATTTTAGGGAAGCTTGGTTATTTTGCATACAGAATTTCCACCTCTGCATGAAACTCCAATTAGTGTGACTCAGCACTAATTTTTATTTTTTTTTTTTAATGGCAGTCATCTGTTTATGTTAACCCCACAAATTAATTTATTCGAAATAGAGCAGCAGCACAGATGTGAAATAATCATAGAAGTTTTTCATAGAATGCTAGGGGAAAAAAAGAAAATTGATGCCATTAGATGTGGACCAAGGCAGTTTTATAAGAAAGTGTGGTATGAAGCACATTTTCAAAGAAAAATAGCAGTAATAACCTAAGTGGAAAGGACTGGAGATCTTAGAGATCAACAGTGATTCTGTGATATTTGTACGATCCCCTCTGAAAAATTCATGAGAAAGCTGGAAGATGAGGGAGAGAAAATACACAAATTTTGGAGGAAAGAAGCATCCTATTTCCTATGTATAATTTCAAAAACATTACTAATTTCAGAATTTATCTACAAACAACCACCTGTTATTTAAAAAAATGGCATTGTGGTTATGGATGTTGTTACAGTATCCAGATCTATTTCAACTCAATTTATCCAGATTCTGGAACAGAAAACAACTTTGTAAAAGCACAGAGGAAAGCAAGAAGCTAGAAACTCAAATTAAAATTTTCAGGTTTCTTGGTGTCCAAAAAGGCTTCAGTTCCCAACTGAGGGCAATGCAAACCACCGAATTTAAAGTAATAACGATAATGATGATTATACTAATTCAATTTAGGAGTTTAAATACGAACAGATCATCTTTGGGAATTTGCTTTCTGTAGTTCTGTGTTCTTGGTCAGTGGTTTTGGCTGGAACAGAGCTCATTTTCCCCCCTGCAGCCAGTGACGGGCTATGTTTTGGATTTGTGACCAAAAGAGTGTTGATAAATAACATGGGGATATTTCAGTTGAGGTGCACTCACACAACACCAAGGCACTCTTTGCTCTTTCCCTGGGAGTGGGCTGGGGGTGCTCAAGGTCCTGGAAGGGTTCAGGTGACGCCAGCTGCCCCCAGGGATCTCCCTCCCAGGCCATATGGCATCCTGCTCAGCACAGCAAGCCAGGGGAAGAGGGAGAGCACAGGGACATGGGCAGAGATGCGACTTGTCTTCCCAAGTCCTTGAGATGCGTGATGGAGCCCTGCTCTCCTGGGGATGGCTGAACACCTGCCCAGCCATGGGAAGGGAAATTGATTCCTTGTTTGGCTTCACTTGCCCACACACACTCTGCTTTCCTTACTGAGCTGCCTTTGTCTTAACGCACAAGTTTTCTCACTTTTACCCTTTCAAATCTCTCCCCCATCCCTCTGAGAGGAATGAACAATGGGCTGGGTGCCTGCTGGGATTAACCCACAACAGTCAGGAACAAAGCTCCTTTAATGAAATAAACATCGTCTTCAAAAACACAATACTGCTAGGATTATTTCATACTGTATCGTATGGAATTCAGCTTCATGAAGGAGAATGTATTTCGAATGTGGCAACCTTTTCTAAAAACAAGAAATATTATTTTAAAGGAGATTAAAATATAGTTTTGTATGGAAGTTTTTTATGTCAGAATACTATCTAGCCAAAATTCTAGAAAACCTTGAGGACTGAAATTCAACAGCTGTACTTTTAGGATGATATGATGACATTGCATCAGATCTATCAGAAAACTGCCTCTTCTTTCTTCAGACATCTCATATGTCACATAATATTTAGGAAGCTGAAGATTCCTCTGCTATCAGCCAAACTAACAACATTTTATTGTACCTTAAATTAACCCAAATTAATTTTAAGTACTTTTTTAAATCATAATTTTTTTAATATTTTTTTTTTAATAAACTCCTCAGCAGCTATGAGAAAAGGTACCCTTCAAGACCTTTTTCAGAAATTTTCTTTCTCAAGGAGTGGAAAAGCTGAAAGCAAATGACCATTTGTATCAAAGCAGTTCTGAGTTAACTACTGAGTCAGCAAAACCACACAGGCAGCTGGAAATCAATAGAAACTAAGAGCTACAAGTCAGGATGCAGGGAAGCACACATTCAGCCAGCCAAGACTCCAAAACTATTTACTGATGATTTGCCTGTTAACTGTAACATGATCAGTGCTGTTTTACGTCACAGGATGGATAATGGAATTGTACAAAATCATCACTCTTGCTTCACGATGATTAATTAACACACTAAACAAATGAAAAGTCCCTCTCCATAGTAAACCTCATTTAAGAACCACCAAGCAACAGGTATGACATAAAGTAGTGCTCTAACACAAACAAACCTGATATGTTTAATTATGTACCATACACATAAATCTCAAGCTGTTCTGCTTGAATATCCTGTAATCTGTCTTGTCTGAAATGAATCTGATCATGTTTTTTCCCCTCCATAAAGCAAGCTTTAAGATAAACAGAAATTACCCCTTTTTTCCCCTTTTCTGTTACTAAATTACATACTCTTCTTCTTTTTTTTTTTTTTTTTTTTTTTTTTTAAAAAAAAAAAAAAAAAAAAAAAAAGCAGAATCTTCGTGGCTACAAAAGGATTTTGTACATTTTACTGCAGATGCTGAAGAAATTAGGTTCACAAAGAAGTTAGTGACAATTATTGTGTGCTTTCAAATGCAGGTGCAAATTCTTGAAGCTTTTGTTTCAGCATTGTGCTGAATTAATTTTGTGCTGCTGGTTTTAATCAGCCTATATTTGGAAAACGGATTTCAGAGCTTTCATGTACAACCTCCAATATTAAGAAAAAAGAAAATCCACAAACTTCCTGAGTAAAGTGGGCATAGGAAGTAAATATTAATTCATTTACAGTAGTACTCCGGATGTAATTAAGTCAACAATTGCCTATTGTGGGCCTAGAATTTCTTTCTAACCTCTAAAAGTGTATTTCTTTCTAAGCTCACCACTGGACCCCATACTTTGGACTCTCTTACTTCAGACTTAGAATTTTCCTGTATCAATATGGCAATAGTGCTAATATTTCACTGCAAAAGACAAAGCATCCAGAGAAGGGGATTTATCCCATACAGCACTCTGTAAAGAAGTGAAATGCTGCTTATTTCAGTTGTTATCTCTAACAAGCCATGCCAGTACCTAAGCAGAGATCACGAAGCACCATCCAGAAACAAGAGAGTGTCACAGAAGAGTTGGGCAAGTCCTACAGAGCAGAGAGCATCTGGCTCCAACAGGTAAAAACCTGGGGAAGGATGCCAAAATTTGATTTCCCATGGGATCCATGTGCAGTTCCCACTGCTCGTATCATAACTCCCCTGGGGTCACACCAGACTTCAGAAATAAAAACCTGGCAAAAGACCATCGTGCAAAGCGCAGGTCACACACAACAGCTCTCAAGCCTTCCGTAAGTCTCTTGCTCTACCTAAATTTTCAGTGGGGGCCACGCCAGGTTCTCATCACATGCATTCCTGGGCCAGCCAGTGATCCCATCATAGAAGAGTATTATGGTGACAGATATTCATGAAAGTCAAAAAAAGAACCCCCAAAACCCAAACCACTTTTCTATCTCATACGTCGTGCTGTGCATCCAGCTTCAAATCTCATCTGAGGGACAAATAGCAGAAAAAGTATTTGAATTCAGAGGGTCAGAATATTAGCATGTCATAACTTCAATAATTCCTCTGAACATCTGACATTAAAATACTGTTCATTAAACGTACAGCAGCTGAACAGGTTTGAAAAAATTACCATTCTGCCTTACCAAAAATAACTGTTACACGGATTTTATATTCCTTGTAAATCAAGGGGGGCAGGAGCAGGTAATTCCATTTGGCTACTGAATGTTAAATGTGATATTTTCAGTTAGGAATGCTTCAGGACAATTACATTGCCTCCTTCAGAACTCACATTTGGGATACATCCAACAGTTCACTACCACAAATACAGTAAGGGTACCTAGAATTTAGAAACAAAAAATCTCCACAACTTCAATGTAAGAATTCAGTAAATAAAATAAAATAGTAAGAAATACTATTTTATTTTCTCAATCCTTATTTAGATCTATTTAGATTAATGTAATACATCATTATTACATCACTTATTTTTGACAACAGTTTAAGTTTCCAAAGTAGAGTAGCTAATCTTCCTAATCTTCAAATAACTGAAAAAATTGAAGTTATTGCATATGATAGTGCAATTGATTTGTTGGATTGTTAAACATGCTAATCATTACTTCAGAAAATGTGGTAAAACTACCAGTGAAACTTAGATGAAATAATGGAAAGAACTAGTCTAAAATTATGCCACTTGATTTACTCAATTATCAGACAGAATTCAGCAATTAGTATCCAGTAATTTTAGGAAAATGATCCTATTAATTACACATTTACTGCAGTTTAGGTCAGAAATACATATTACATGAAGAACTATTCGCAAAAAGACTAAGCTCATACCATTTATATTAAAAACAAAAGCACAGCTCTACTTGAGTTTGTAAACTAGGACACAGAGCCCTTTTTTTAATGGTTTTATACTTTCCTGCTTAAAACATACAGCTAGGTCTCTTAAATAAGGCCTTTGCAATTGGAGTATTTGCTCAAGAAGTGTTGTAAATACAAAATACATGTATAACTTTTCTCTTTTGGTAAATACAAGCATGATAATAATTAAAGCTGCAATCACCATCAGCTACAGCACATGGTTTGCCAGCATTTTTTTCTATGAAGTTAAGACACATCTTCAAGCTTTGCTATTGCTTTTACAGCATCTTGTGGGCAGCAGCAAAACTGTCCCTAATTAAACCAATGCCACACCACTGCTGAGTCAAACGTCTGAAAATAAATCTAAACATTAAGAAAGTCAGGAAATCCCATTATTTGTGGAGAAATATGACCACAAATCTGGTGTTATTCTGGGCAACCATGACCAAAAACTTGAAACTGTAGGGAAGTCATGCACTGGGAGATGGAGATGAATAGCAGAGACAGAACCTTGTAGTCTTTCTTTAGTTTTCAGGAGGCTTTGCCATGGGAAAGCATTTGAAATCTCCTTCTCATCTCACCCTCACCATCAAAAGACAAATACTGGCTAAACCCAAACCCATGAAGGCCTGAAGAAGGATCTGATCAGTGCTAGATGCCAAACCTAGCAATTGCTATCACAAGGAAACTGGGCTTTACATGAGGCCACAGCCTCCAGACTTTTGTCTACCATGTTCTGAAGATCTTCCCATAAAATTACACTTTTTAGTCAGACCAAGCTAACAGTTCTCCAAGTAGAGGATCCCAATGTTTCTTTTCTAGGATAATTCATGAAAATAACAGTCTCTGTAATAAACTGATATAAAGTGAAGTTTAACAAACTAATGAATAACCAAAATCAATGCTAAAGGTGCAACAGGTACCAACTTTATCATATTTTTGCTTGTGTTCATACAAAATCTGCTGAATCTAAATAGGTTCCAAAAGCAAGTGAATGGGATGACCCAATCTGTCACAGACCTCATAACCACAGTCCAAATAGGTGCATGAGAGACAGAAAAATAAAAAGTGTCAATCAAATGATAGGAGAAAGACAGAATTACAGTCAGAACAACTTCTTCATTAAGTAATCTCAATTTATTTTTTCCCTTCTCTGAAAAGTCTAAAATGTTGAGATATTCCAAGTGCCCCAGCCTTATTTCCAGGCAGTATAGAATCCATCTGAAATACCACACATTTTAAAAAGTCATCTGTAAAAGAAAGCCATATAAAGAGCTACATGCATGAGAATCTTATAGGTTAACATCTGTAACTAATTTTTTTCCCCAAGTATGTTCTTCCCAAAACCCTATAACATTAAACAGGTCTATTTCTTCCATAACTAAGAATTTCTTATAAATATTACAACTAACTCACAAATGTTCTGCATTATATATAATATGATCCTAAAACCTATTGCTATGCTATGGTTAAAATGGCCTTTCTGCAAACTAGTAATGGATTTTAATCTGGTGCAAGAAGCTGGCAAAGACACTTCTGGTAGGCAGTCCAACCTTTTAATACTTTCTACCAATTTGCAGCCACCCTTGAAGCCATTTCAGGTACTTATTTAGAACTATGCCACATTTATATATAAAGTAAGTGTTTTAGTATGTTTTATGGAAGGTTGAAAATATAATTTATCAAAACACTCTTTTCCTCTCAAAATGTATTTGTCTGATTCAGTCATTTCCAATTAAATCACATTGATTACCACCCTTAATGTTCCTTTTTTTTAGGTGTTACATCCATTTTTATTGTGTGAAGAATATCCTTAAAGTGTCACTAAGACTGTAAATGGTACAGTAAATAGTTTTATCACACTAACAACAGAACAACCTATATATGTTTTCAAGGGGAACAAATTCTGAGAGAAGACTACATCTACAAGTGATCCAAAAGTCACCAAAATAAACAGCAATACTATGGCTCAGGTCCCTGACTTCAACCCTGCAAAATACAAACATTTAAAGCCTTATAAGTAATTTTATTTGCCCTCCTTTCAACACTTCTCTGACAATGGCTGCAGCCACTCAATGAAACCCTGGAAATGGAATTTTCTATTTACCCATTTACATCCAAAAGTTTATCATCATCTAAATAAATAAACCGTAGGCTTTCACTAGAGATAATAAAACTATCATTAATTTCAATCAGCAATGAATTTTAATCATGCAGACCTGCAGTTGTTTCACAACTTGTCTGCAATTTTAAAAGCATTCATCACTGTCATCATTTGTATATATTTTCAGACTTCACTCCTGCAAAGATTTATGTATGAGAAACTTGTTCCAGTGCTGATTTTTAATTCCCACAGAAAAAATCGATGATCTGTACTTAAAGTTTGTAGCATGTACTTAAAACTCCAAAACATAATTAAATTATAATGGAGTTCTTCCAGTTTTCTAAAGCAAACTAAAGTAAAATCAGTGAACTACTTGTAGTGTTTTCTTGGTTTAAAACATTTAAAAGATCCATTACCCGTTTTCATGGTTTCATATGGCAGAAATGTAGATTAAGAAGACCATGTCAGCTTTTGGTCATGTACAGAAGTGATGACCAATGGTTTAATGCACGCTCTAAAATTTATATATAAAATATATGATGCATATAGGATATATGTATACAGGATGGAGGACGTCTTGTAAGTATAAACAAGAAAACCAGTTAAAGAATCAGAGATGTGTTGCCATTTCTCAGCCTGAAAAGGTGAGCTGCTGGTCAGAGGACAGAACAGTGCCAGCAACTGCTCCAGAGGGCCATGAGAGTCATCTCTTCCTTCCTGGGAGGAAATCAGCTCACAGCCAGCTCCTGAGAAACAAAGTTCACCCCTTTGTTGTTTACAGGCTTCTTCCATCCAGGTACTCTCCAGTGGTAGCCACGGACTCCTGAACTCATGGAGCCAACTGTTAAAGTGCCAACATTGCCCTTATCAAGGCAAACATGGTAATTCATTGTGCACCAACTGATAGGAAGTTATATAAATCATATAATTTATACACTATAAATTAATTTAAATTAGGATTTATGTACGTCTATTACAGCATTCATAAGACATCAGTGATATCGTGTTATCAAAATAAACATTCCGTTTAAATTAACAAAAGACCAGCATCCATATAGAACCATCACAGATATTTAAAAAATAATAGTTAAAATGCAGCCAAATTCCTTTGAAGTTTTGAGTCCTGTTTTGCTAGTAAGTAAAAAGAAAAAGCAGAAACATAAGGGAATTTGGACATGCTGTTTCTTTCTGAACTATTTTATACCTCAGCTGAAATTCAGCCCTGTGAAGAAGCATTGTGGCGTAGACAGGTGATCATAACCATACTAGAATAACCACTTAAATCAAACACTGGCAGTCAAGAGAAACATTACATGACTCATAAAACGAGTCTGACCATCTTTCATAATTATCTGTACAACTCAACCAGATAAGAAGATAGAAACTATTGTTTAGCAAAGGTATTATACTCCTTGCTTCATATTTCTGAAATAAACCAACACAGAAATTTCAATTTCATTAAAACCTATGTGTAGCATTAGCCTAAAGTACTTAAGGCCTTTTATATATTTAAGATGATTTTGTAAAGCATTAAAACAAAAAACCACATGTAATTGAAATTATAGATAATTTATAAATAATCATTTAATTTATAAATAATCACATAGCAGAAGTTATAGTCAAAAGAAGGAGCAATCCAAGTCCTTATTGTGAAGAGATCATAAGCAGTGTGTTTTACTGGTTTTTATTTTTAAAAATAAAGTGTTTGTAGACCATGGGGCAAAGATTTCAAGAGTAAAAATGAAGAGGAAGACGTGGCAAAATGGAGAGAGGTTTATTGGAAGACAAGGACCTAAGAAGGAAAGCAAACCTTGCCATGGAAATGGGATGGATGGCCACTAAGACGATGCAGAGAAAATGGCAGTACATGTGTTTAGAAATAAGGTAAGACTTGGAAATACACCATGAGACATCATCACCACCTTTTTCCTCTCAGGAGAAAGGGGACATAACAGGGGTGGAAGAGTGCAGAAGTGCTATCTATTCTTGACAAAAGACTGAATACTAATTATTTCTTTTGCTGTGAGACAATCACGGATAAATTACAAGTAATGTCTCTTCCCTCCTAAAAAAGACACTCATGCCATTAATCTGTAAAATTTTAAAACCAATCCAAATCAAACCAAATACAGTCAAAAACAGCTCACATATCAGAGCACTCTCCTACATGAGAATAATAAATTTCCCTTTTTCAGTCAGAGTAATAGCAATTGAGCTGTAAGGCTTACATTTTTCATGTGCAGAAGAGCAAGTGCTTGTACAGATTGAGTGAAAGTTGTATCACTCTCATTAAAGTGTGTCATGGCTGTTGTCCAAAAGGACTTGAGCAGTGCTCTTATCTCTAATTAAAATGTAACAATTTATTCGCTGTATCTGTCAGTTCAGCAGGGATGGGACTCATGAAGCATCAAAGGACGCCACAACTAGAAAATGCATTAGAGTTCAGAAGGAGCAACAGCTGTCAAAGAACCGCCCTGCAGTTCATCATCCCTGAGCTGATACCTTGTCACTGCAGCACTAGAGGATGGGGAGCACGCCTGCAAAAAATAAACTGGGCAAAGCACACTTCAGGAAACAAGTGACAGTTGACAACATACTTTTCTCCCATGTGTATATGGGAGGGAGAGCAGAAGAGACGGGATGGGAGTGTGAATATTTTGCTTAATGCTCACGATAATGTTTCCTAGAAGGATGTCTCAGCCCCACAACTCACTGGTGGAATTTCGCCAAGGACTAATGAGGCAAAACTTTCACCCACTGGTACACCATTCTTTTTGGGTTGAAAAGAAACAAAACACTGAAAAGTGGTCAAAACCCTCTAATCCTCCAGCCAGTCTTCCGCAACATCTCTGCTCTGCAGGACACATCAGGATGGACCTTGCCATAATATGTAATAACTGTGTGTGCAAAGTACTACATGCCTACAAAGTATTAGGCTATATCTTTAATTACTGGTAATTACTTTCTGTAAAAACATATTTCTTAATACTATAATGTTGCACAAGAATATTTTATAATGATGAAAATATAAAGGCACCTGAAGGTGCCTTTCTATTGCACTAAAGTAGAATGGAATTGCTACAAAAGCACCCTGGCCTACCAGCAGGAAGTGGGCCTCTCTCTCCAGGCAAGACCTACCAAGCTCCAAGGCTCAAAATGAGTAAACACCACTTATCCTGCTAATGAAAGGTTCAGTTAATTTACAGATCAGCAACTTCACACAAAATTTCAGACACACCACACAGTCAAATCACACACCATCAGGGATGTGCACAGACATTTAAAGACTTACTCCACGATTGCCTGGAGGACTCCTCCTTCATCCAGGAATTGGTTAAAAAGAAATGCTGCAATATTTACATTTGCTGAGATGATGAAAGAGCAGTGAGGCATGATGGAGTGTATGACTTTGGAATTCAGACTGTGATTTAGTGGATTCTGCATGAACAAAGCACTCTGAAATCAGTGCCTGCCACATGGATCAGTGATGATTCACAAAATATTTCAGTGGAAATGATACACACAGGCCCTTGTTAACATTTTGGCATCAGACCATTGCACTTTTTTCTGCCAGACGTGCAGAAGCTGAACTGGCACAACATCATGCTACACCCTGTACATCCTGCACGTATCCTTCAGCTGTGATTGCTCTGCTGTAACAAATGGCATCTGAGAGCCCATAAATATCAGTAAACAGTTCCAGCCTATTAATAGCTTGTCTCCCTCTTAAATATGGCATTTCATACAAATAACACCAGGCCATTTCTGCTGTTCTGAACAGAGGGTATTTGCTTTTGGGAAAGACAGATAAAAAGACAAAAAAAAAATCCACAAATAAATGAAATAAACATGCACAGCTTGCTTTTTTAAATATCACTGAATTAAAATAAATTTAAAAAATTAAAATTTAAAATATAAAATTTACTATGTAAAATATTAAATTTAAAATAAATAAAAACCAGAATTTAATTCCCACGTCATAGCTGTACATACGTAACTGAGTGATTGAGTGCAACTAGGATAAAACAAACATTAAATTTTTGCTACTTCTTCCAGACAGGAAACACTAAAGCCATAAGTACTCCATAGGCTGCAATGAAATCTGGTCAAGACGTGTGGCGAAGCCTCCACTTCTTTATCATAAACATTCATTTTTGTCTGCATTGCTGTTGCAAACCCAGTAGCAAGTGTACAAGAACTCTAAATCTCCTTCCACCCAGGGTTCAAGCTCATTAAATGTCATAAAATGTTTCCAAAAGGAGAAAGCAGAAAGGGCAAGGTTCATAATAGGATTTACAGAACAAAACATCCCTTTCATTCACTGTAACTTGGGAGAACACTTGTACCAAAAAAAGAAGCAAACCCAGCACCAAACAGTCCCCTAAATGATCAGTGGAAGAAGTTCAGTCATCTGACTGCCCTAAACGCTGTTGAACAAACCCCATACAGCCAAACCTATTAATCCTCCAGCAGGGCTACTGTAGAAATAATAATTTATGCAAGCCCCCTGGTTACTCTGATGTCTTTATCTGTGGAAGTGCAGTGACCCCTAAACGTCGTTGACCTGTTAAGTGCTAACAAATCAAACACTCAACGGCTCTTAATATATTTTCAGGCTGGAGTCCTAATCAGATGCTGACTCTTGAGTTCCCCAGCAATGAATATTTCATAATATTCAGCCAAACACTGTTAAGAGTCAGAAAGTATCCTGTGGCTTATATGCAATCTATTCCCTGCATAGAATTATAATAATTTTGTTTCCTAAGTTCTTATCATTCAGCAATATCAAGTGAATGGAAAGAGTGAGACCAGACATGGCAATAATACCTAAATAATAAATCACTATGAAAAATAGATCTGGAAATTTTTGGTCTGTAGAATTACATACAGCTATTTCATAAGCAATTTTTCTTTATACCTGAAAGGTACATTTGATATATTACATTCAGAAGTTTATACTGACAGGAAGTACAAAGTTAAAACATTAAACTTTTTTTCCACTGAAATTCCACGTCCGTGCATTTATCACATTGGCAAGAAAATACAGTATTCTTAAGACAGCTCCAAATGTGGTATCATTTTCCAAAAAAAAAAAAAAAAAAGACATTTGATTATAAATCTACCAACTCTACTTTATCAAAACGTAAAAAAAAAGAAGTGGAATAGAAAAAAAAGCCTCAGTGGAAATTAATGATGAAAGATTATCCAAAACAAAAAACTAATGACTGTAAACGAGATTATTTTCTTAGGTTGTTGTCTTCAATTGTCAAAGCTGAAATAGTCAATTGAATTGGTCCTAATCATTACAAGTTTTGTTAATACTTATTCAGTTCTGCTGATTTCCTTTATCTTATGACTCGGGGTATAAAACGGGCTTCATAAGGAAGAATATAGAAAAGATCAGGACAAAAGTTCATTGGAAGCTACTTAAATGTGTACTGAAGAGTGAGGCTGCCTTTCACCACACTAAAAACAACCCAGCAGATCATCCCTTCCTTTGGTTCACTTTTACTGTCATGAGACCTACCATGTTACTTCAAGCTTGTCTCTACCTAGCAGAAATTAAATGCTAATAATGTTTAATGACTCATTTTCTAGTTAATCCACTTCTTAAACGCAAAAAAATACTACACTAAGTAAAACCCTTCCAAATGTGCATATTAAATAAATCCACAGCATTCAAAATGGGGATTGAGAAGGCAAACATAATTTGCAATGTGTGCCAGTAAGTAGCTTACCTTCTCATGAACTCAGATTTGATGATTGTTTCATTGGTTTCTCAAGCCAAAAATGGCTTGTACTTTAGCAGTTTGCCAGAGGGAAAACAAACTACACTATCTTGTGAAGTGCAACAACAGAAGAACAAGCAAGTGCTAATTTGAACAGTCACTGAGCTATCAATAAATAATCAATCCTCTCTAAAAGATGCCTTATTGGTCTCTCATTTTAATATGGAAAGTATATTACTTTTTGAACAACCTCTTACTGAATTAGTTTTGTCCATTCAAATTCCAACAATGCAGCTTAAAATGGAAAAAAAATGAGCTTGAACTTTGGGCTTTGTTTCCCTTGACACACACTGGGAGGACTATAAAAAATTCACAGCCTGACTTATCCTTATTGTGTCGTCCTGCTGGAACCTAAATGCCCACATTCACTCACAACATCTGCCCAAAGGCAAAGCTGCTGCAGGAGACAATCTTCAACATGAGATTTGCCACTCACACCCCACACTGTGACTTGCACTGAACAAGCTCTGCTGAGCCTCCTTCCCCCTAAGTGCAGGAAGATGGTCCCAAGAAAAGGAGCAGGCAGCCATATTCTCTCTTCCCAATGCACAGAATAAGCATTTCTTAGAGGCCAGAACGGGAACTCAAGTTTTGATCTCTAGATGAAGAATCTTCTTTTTGAAACAAAGATCTGTACTATTTTCAAACCATTAAAGCTGCCCCAACTTGCTTTAGATGAAGAAGTACTTTATACTTTCTATGATAGTAGCATCTCCTGCACTACTGGAATTTATATGGAGTGAGAAAGTGGCAGGAAGCACAAATAAGAAAGTCCTTTGTGATCTATATGTGAACAACAGTTACAAGTAACTAAATAATATTTACAGTTATTGTAATAAAACAATGTGGAAAGTAGCCCACAAAAATGACTGGGATTTCCTCAGCTAACTCAGCACTTCACATTGTCTATGTTTAAAATCTAAATTTACTTTTCATTGCTAGTGTTTAATTAAAAGAAGGATTTCCCAACTAAACATGGCCAGTTTATGGGAAAATTTTCTAATGCATAAGGGGAACTTTTACTGAAACATGGGGCAGGTAAGTACAGCTTCCATTTATGTATATGAAACTATCACTCCTGTAAAGCTTAGATAAAAATAAACATGAAATACTTCTGAACATTGCTGAACTTCTGAGAAGAAGGGAAATCATGTATTTCACTAATGCTGCAAATGCAATGGTTCTCATTCTGACCTAAAGGAAGGCTGGTGAAGTAGACTTGTCTCAGGAAAAGTATCACAGCTACTAAGTCCAGGCACTCTGATTGTTCTCCTATGAGTACCACCCTCCACAAAGGCCAAATTTGTAAACTTCTGGCTAATAGGAAGCTGTGTTTTTCTGGCTCATTTGAGATGAGCCTGCAGGGCTCTCTTGCAGCTGGCAGGAGACTAAACTGAAGTCTCTACAAATATTTTAATTCAGAAAATATTCGTTTGGACTTGAAAGTATGTACTTTCCAAATCCTGGGGAAAAAATGGCTTTTGCTCTAGGTGAAAGAAGCAAAGCTTGGAATAGAATAATAGGCTTGAAATATTTGGCTTTTCTGTCTAGCTAGTTTTCTGAAGTGTTGCTGGAGTGTAGAAGACAGACTGACAACTATCAGCATCACAAGCAAGTGACTGAACCTGTGACCTTGGCCAAACATCTTACAGCAAGTCCTAGAAGGCAGTATGACAGACTTCCAGAACACAATCCATGGTTTTCCATGCACTGAATCTCACCCCATATCTAAACTGATTTTATCTCTCATTAAAAAGCCATCAGAAAAAAAGAATACCCACCATTTATAACATCTCTACTCAGCAAAGACTTTTGATGACCTTTTTGCCACCTTAGCATGAAGGCTGATATTGAAATAAGATGCACCACAAAGCTTGTTTGCACTGTATGTGAAGCAATGCCTTTTGCTCAAAAGCATAAAATGTCTCATACCATAAATACACAGTAATCACATTTCTTTTGTGCTGTTTTTGAATTACCCATCACGATGTGAAAATAAAAAAATGCCTATGTGCTAATGCCAGTTTGTTGCAGATTTACATTCAGGTTTACCTTGTTCAGACTCAGATGTACCTTGTTAACCTTTAGATAACAGATTTGGAGCTTTATTTGCAGTAGAAGGTATTAATTCATTGATATATAAATTAGCATGAACTATCTCTCTGAAATAAATAAGAAAGACAGAATTGTACCAATACTATTTGTAATAGTCTCCATGCAGAAACACTTTTGAAATAAGCTTTGAATAATTTAAATACCGCAGAAAACAATTATGGAAAAAAAAAAGTAATCTATAGCACTGAACAAGATTTATCTTTAATAAAACCAAATTATTTCACTGTATTAAATTACATTGCAAACATCTGATTCAACATTTTAGAGGCACCTTTCAGGAAAGGTATCCCATAGCAAAGACTTGGACAGGTTCAGTGTTCTCTTAGTTATTTCAATTTTTAAGAAAAATAAAACCATAGAATTATTCTTTAGTCATTTATTAAGAAATAAAAACCATATCTACAAAGGAGCCTGGAAGTCATCCAAACTATCACATGCTTTGGCTTCCTTTTTTTTTTTTTTCAATTCTCAAAGAAGCATAGAACAGAACACCACATTGGAAGGGAACTCAAGGATCATCTTGTCCAAAACTTCTTGAAAAAAAAATAATACTACAATTCAAAAAACATCATACAAATCATACTATCATTTTCTACTCCCACTGCAAAATAAACATGAAATGCCTTCATGTGGCACTCAGCTTTAGTGAAACCCTTCAGATGTGAATCGATACTGTTGAGATTTTCCTCTTCACTGCAGCAGGTGATGGCAAGTCAGGCAGAAGAGAAACTACAATTCCACACGTGTTGGAATTGTAACCAGTGTAATTCAGGGCCTGCAGGGTGTTACACCACACCATCAACTTTATTATTATAATATCACTATCAAAATTCAAAACACAACCCCGAGGTCCTTCAGACACAGATTCTTAACATAAATAGTAACACTTTGTGGTAAGCTTCATATTTTTATAATAAACCTAAGCACTAAAAACATAGTAAAATCTTGAGGTAACTTCTTTATTCTTGTCAAAGGCGAAGATATTTCCCTCTTGGATGAGGCAAACAAACCCAGAAAGAAGCAGCAGCTCAAAGGCCATAAATTTAGCAAAGGTAAAGAGTGGTTAGTCTCAGTTTGAAAGTATATGCACAGGTGCACAGGCACACATATAAACACACATCAGATCTTTTCTTTATCAGACTCATCCTTTGTCCTCTAGCCTCAAAGGAGGTGTCTGGCCAACCAAGAGAGTGACAAGCCATCACATCAAGACACAATGTCTCCTGCCTTCCCTACTGCACAAACTCAGAAATGCCAGAAAATGGTGTCTCAAATTGCTGGTTGAAAATTCCATCTCACGCTCAGTGAGCAGGCTAAAAATACTGAACCTGCTGGAAAATGAGCACATTCAGCTCCGTCTTCCCTGCATTATTTTACATAAATACTGGATTTGGGGGTTTGAAAGTCATTTTGTAGGGGGTGTGGAAAAAAAAAATAAAAAAGAAAAAAAGGAAAAAGTCATTAAGTTGAGAGCAGGATGGAAGACAGAGAGATGGACCAAACCATACATGCGTTGTTAAAAACTGGAATTCACTCCTGGAATGCAAAGAATTAGCCAGGCAGGGGAGACATCCTCTGGTTCTCACTGGATTATTTCATATCATGGCATCTCCCAAGCTTTACCCAACTCCTTGCTGGGTAAGTTTTTACACTTCAATAATAAGAAAGAGCCTATCTGTTAGTCCAAGATGAACCTATCTTCAATAATAAGTGTTGGAGTCCACGGCATCCCTCTGGGCACCCTGGGAAGTCACAGATCTCGGTAGAGAGGCCTGGGAACCGAAAAAGAGCGTCTGGGGTCTGTGCAGGGGGTTTGCCTGGCACAGAGCCCAGGAAGACAGAGTCTTTGATCTTGGTCCATGACAAAAACATCTAACAGAAGAATTGCAAGTCACAAAGGTGTTACTGAGAGTAGTGTAGTTTATCACTGTGCAGAAGATTTTGTAGTTTTGGATTTTTAGAATGTAGATGCAAAGGGACAAGATGGAGATTTTAGGGTGGTGCCCTGGGTTCTTCTTCTTCTCCCTTGGCATCCATCTTCTGCAGTGACATGGACACAAAGTAGTTTCAGTGGATTGGATCAGAGTAGAAATGACCCTGTTAGGTCATATAGGTCATATCATATAGGTGATAGACATTGGCATAGAATTGTAAACAATGGGTACGTAGTTATCTGTATAAGAGGTAGCGACCTCCCATCACAGGAGGGGAGTCACCTCGTGTCCAGGCTGCTGAGAACACCTTGGCCGGACACAGAAGGGGAGTCACCTCGTGTCCAGGCTGCTGTGAACATCTTAGCCGGACAGAGAGAATTGTAAGATAAGAACTAATAAACAACGCGAGAAACCAGAAAACCAAGACCTTGAGACTCATCATTCTCTCGCGCCGAACACCGAGCACCGAGCTCAGCACAGAACACAGAGACACAGAGTCAGACAGCAGACCCTAAATCCTTCAGAGGTCAAGAGGGAAAATCACTCCCTTCGTGCCCACACGAACCACCAGCCAGCTTTGGAATCTCGGGTGAGAAACAACCAGATTAAAACCCCGAGAATAAGAAAGAGCCTATCTATTGGCCCAAGATGAGCGCCAATCACATGCTGGCTGAGAGCTTTAGGAAGAGAGGGACAAAAACCTGAATATTTCTACAGGCTTGAATGCTGATTAGCTGGCAACACACTTTTAGAAGCATTTTTGGCTAACTTAGGCAATTACCCACTCATCTAAATGCCCACTAAGGCATTTTTGAAGTCACACATGACATCTATCCATGTATAGCAGGAGGTCCCTAAGTGTCTTTAAATACTCCAACATTCCACATTAAAGTTCACTTTTGCATAAAGCACTTGTGAAAAGGCATGATTACTCCTTCAGAAATTTAGTTACCAAAAATGCTTCAATTACAGGGATAAATACAATCCAATCAACCAACCAAAGTGGTGGAGGTACAAAATCAAACCAAGATCTGACATGTGAGCTCCAGATTCTTCACCTTGCACAGACTAATACAAGTTTTATAATTTACTGAGGTTTTTTCACCTAAGTGATAACTGTATTAACTCTGCTGTCCACAAAGGCTTGCCCTTGTGATGATGGGAATAACATCCTTGATATTAGGGAAGTCACCTCATGAAAAAACTCATGTTCATCTTGCAGGTGAGAATCAACACCTGCACGTCTACGAATCACATTTGAAAAGACAAGTCCACTTTTCTGAGAGAACAGATCTACACAAACTGTGATGTATTTAGGCTAAAAACTCTGAGAAGTTCATAAAAGCAGTATATAGAAGAAGAAGGTAGGAAAAAAGGCAACACAGGCTGTAAAATTTAAATTTCGGAAGACTTCAAAACACAAGTATGTCTAACAGAACAAGGGCACCTTACTATGTATGAAAGTATTGTTCATATTGAAATTGTGAGCAGCCTAAAATTAGTTATTACTTGAAAGATACAAGAGAAATCTGCAAATGTAACCTGCATGCATTAAATTATGTAATTATTGTGATGCTTAATTCTACCTGTAATTTTATTTCTCTTACTGTGCAAGTTCTTACTTCTCTTAATAACCAATCATGTATTCCAAAAAGAACACAGGAAAACTCTCACAATCCACTTTGTACAAAAGGTGTGAAATGCATAGTGAAAATAAGATTCTCCTATGTATACGTGTGTGTGTGTGTGTATATATATACATACACACATACATGAAAGCTTCTTTATATGTTTTCTACCTTAAAACTTTGATCTTCTTTAGGCTGAACACCTACATTACTCCCATCCTTTAAGGAGAGAACAGAAAGTGGGAGGGAAGAAGAGAAAGTAGGGGGGAAGTAAGGAAAGACTGAGGGAGGGAACTAGGGAAAATTTCCTGTGTTTGTAGCCTTTTCACCTCAATGGAAAGAAGGAAAATTTTGGCTTTGTTTTTTCCCTTCTGTAGGGACTGATTGAACTATAAAGAAAATAACCACATGTGCCTGTATGTATTTCATGTTTTAAGTATCCACAAGCATACACCTTGATGCTTAGGGATGCATTCAGCATTACCAGATGTCCTCTGATATAATTGCTGCTCACAAACACATCCCACTGATTTTAGCATCCATATCAGTAGCCGTAACAAAAGGCCTGGATCTCATGAAGATTTCTTTTCTTTTCTAAACCCTCACAGCATAATCCTCCTGGCAACGAGCTATTCAACAAAACAATTCTCCCTCCCTCTAGAAAGATACCAGTCAGGAAGTCAGATATTGCATCAGGCAGACCCTAAACCAGACCACCCTCCTAGTCCCCAGATTAGATACCAGCCCTTTGGAAGCCACTATTAAAATGCTGGAAGCCCAATCTGCAAAAAATTGGTTCCAGGAGACAAGGAATGGAAACATCTGACTGAGCCTTGCTGTGGTGCACAGAACTGAGATCTCCCCTGCCATCTCAGCAGAGTCCACGCTGCGCTGGCAGACAATGGGACTGTTCTGAGAATGCCTCTATTAAGCTGTGCAATCACAGCAGACTGCCAACTCAAAACCAGATTTGTTTATGTACAAGCCTAAACGTTATTTATCAACCAGGTCGGAAGTGTCCTGCAGTTAAGTTTGCCCTCTAACTAGGTCTCCTCTTTGCAGAAGAGCTTCCAAACGCTCCAGTTAACACAATCAAAATACAGCATCTCTTTTTTTCCTGTCCTTAAACTCTGTTTGTGCTTTGTAAGGCAGCTGACAAAGTCAGCTTAACAGCACTACCTTCAGCTCTGGCTTTGCTTTCCTCACAAGCACAAGACAGAACCCAAGTAAGCTGCTCTCTCAGCTGTAATAAACACGTCACTGTGCTAGGACCAAAGGCTTGGGCTCTGGGAAGATGTTTTATTATGTTCCTTCTTACCATTTCAGTAACAGTTCAGTTCTTCCTGGGATCATCCATGAGCTGTCCTCTCCACCTCCACACATTTCTTTCAATGCTGCTCTCAAGAAATGAGCTCACAAGAGTTCAGTGAGCTCATAATGAGCTCATCAAACCAACTTTCTCTTCATTTAATGCCTTACTAAAACAAATAGTTTTTCATAGAATTCAGCAAAGTGGCTTCCTAGGCACAGACTAGTCTTTTTAGTAGAAAAAAAGCGCAGGTTTTTGAAAACTTACTTAAGTTCAGCTTAATTCTTTTATGTACCTCCCTGTAACATTTGTCTTATTTAGATTTTCATCTCTACAGGTCAAAGAAATCCTAGGGGCTGTGTATCAGCCAGGCAGACCAGCAAACACTGTGAACAATCATTAAATAATATAATCATATATATCAATAAATATAATATACCAATATTATCCTTATATAGATATATCAACATATATAATATATCAAACACATATATAATATATCAAACACACATATAATATATCAAACACACATATAATATATCAAACACACATACAGTACATCAACAATATAAGCTGTTCCTCTTCAGAAATGACCATTTATTGACACTGTCGGGCTGGTTTCATACAAGATAGTGCACAACCTCAAGAGATAAAACATTAAGGACTGGAAGCAGCAGAAACTCAGGTAATCCCACAGAAAGCATACTGCATCTCCAGGCCCAGCTAAAGGAGACATACAGAACCAGAGGTAAGAAAAGGGGTTTAATATTTAATTTTAGTTAAACAAATGCAGTTAAAAATTCCTATTACATCTTGAAAAATACTCAGTGGAACAGGATTAGTAAAAAAGGACAGACTTCTGAAGAAAGTTTTCTGCTCAGGTGCATTCCCTACCACTTATTTCTGCTTCTGAAGTTTCAAATTTGACATACAATTACTCAAGCAAAGGCCACAGTAAATATAAAATATGAGTGAATGGCACTTGTGAGGTGAAAAGTGTAAATACAAACACAAAGGGACAGTCTCAGCACTAGGTGAAGCTATTTATCATCCCCATTCTGACATACCAGACTATCCTGAAATGCAGAGAAAGTAACAGCTCTCCTATATTTAACACAAAACTTGAGCTGAATTTGTGAGTTCTCAAAAAAAACCCAAAAGCCCAAAAAACTAACAAACAATAAAACAAATCCAAACCTGCCTGATGCACATGTATTTTTCATTGAAAAATCCTAAACAAAACATAACCCAACTACCAGATCTATCCCTGTCTAAGATATACTCATTTTCATCTCCTTATCCTAAAAAATATTTGCCTTCTCCTCCTAAAAAAAAAGTAAGGAAACCATCACAACTGAACTACGTTTGCTGACATGAACAGCTGAGTGCAATTGTGAATTTAGCAGTGTGCTCTGATTTGGATAAAATAGGATTGGAATACTTGCATATTTTTTCCATTTCAGGTCTTGTGCATGAACTGAAAGCTGCAGAAGATTCAGAATTACTCCTTCTAGAGTAAGACCCTCTCAGCTAGAAAATGCTGCATGTAGGAAAGCAATCAGGATACAACCATTAAAACTCTCAATAGCGAGTTTTAAACTAAAGTTTAAAAAATGGTGACAAAAAACCCCAGCAATCATACTAAACTAATTATAATGTTTGGAGATAAACAGGAATAATTAGCTCAAATTTTACTTGCATGTGACATTTTTCTTTGAGGTTTTAATGTCCAGAATATGTGTTTGTTGGATTGTATCCATTTTAGTAAACCCTCTTCTGCCAGAGAATCTATTAACTCACATTAATGTGAGTTAATCTATTAACTAAGACTCATGTCCATCTGCAATAGAGTCAGATATAACCATCCACAGAAAACTTACAGTTGGGTAAGAAAGAATAAATAAATACTTCTATTAATGGATCATTTTCTTTTTACAAACACAGAAAATTAAAAGCACCTGGAATCTGCAGGATGACACTGTACATAAGGCAATCTAACCACAAGTTCCATCAGTGCAGGAAGTATTTATCTTGCAGTTTATTTGACAGAGGTGACTAAACTTTCTGACTGAGGTGACCAGGTTACTCAAACAATTATCCAGACTTCCATTAGCATGTAACAAAAGAAATACTGGGCCCCTGAAATCTCTGGGTTTTTTTTTTTGAAGGATGGACACCAAAGTTTGACTAGACATACAGAGTAGATAAATACATGAAAAGCAGAAACAAATGTTTTACCTATTACCTTGAAAAATTGTTGGATTTATTGACTTTACAATATTCATCATAAACATTTGAGAGCTACTCAACAAAACAGGCATATAAGGAATATGACAGTGCCAAAGACAGTGACATCTTCTTTCAAGACAAAATGTCTCCATTAACAAAAAATAATTATAAAATGACCTCTGTGTGGGGGGTCTCACTGAACGCAGCTCCAAAATTTTAAAGTGTGCTATTAAAAGACAAAGAAAAAACTAAACAAATGTGTGAAAGGGAGCAGAAGAAAAATAAGAAGAAAATATCAGGCTTAGAATGAAATTTTAGTTATAACTTTAACTACAGCTTTACATTCAGACAGAAGATAAAAGGGATGCTTGGTACACCCCTGCTGCCTTCCATTACCTGTAATTATCCATGTTCAGACCACACTGGGAAAAAGAAATATACATGGGACAAACATTAGTCTTTCCAATACATGGTGCTCACCTACCCATGAAAATTACTAAGAATCTTGAAGGAGACAAGGTTTTGCTTTACATTGTGAATGCTGTAACTAAATGCAAGGTAGAGCAAGGCGAGTCCTAAAAAGTCTGTTATTTTGAGATATGTCCCTTGTTAAATTTTATTCAAAGATGTGCCCTTACGATCATGTACTTTGTAACAACTGCCAATTAGTACAGATGTTCTGAATTAATGAGGCTAGACCTCAGTTTCAAAGCAAAGCATGCCAATTTTCTAATATAATTATTGAGATCTGTTTTAGAAAGCAACACTTTCACCCTCAATATTCTAGGCAAAAATCTGCTTCAAAATGCTTACATCTCTTATAATTAAACCTCCTTTCTGAGGTTCCAATCAGGTTTTATTTAGGATCATTTTCTATTCATTTGCTTTTAGGTAAAATCTGAGGGTTTTTAACTGAAAGGAAATACCTTCCTCTTCTACATCAGTCAAACAATACAGATTTTTTTTTTAGTTCTCAGTTTCATTAGGCCAAGCAAAACTGCTCTTAGAGTATCTTCTTATAGCCCTAAACCATTATTTTTCCAGTCATTCTGTAGCTCTCCTTAATATTACTTCTATTCACAATTCATGTCTCTGGCACATGTGAGGTAAAAGTTGTACACAGTATTTCAGATGAGGTCTCAGCCAGTCTTTCTACAATGACACGTCCTTATCTACTTAACAATAACATTTTAAGCTGATTTTTAACAGATGATGGATGTCATCTTCTGATACTCTCACATACCTAATTTTCATTCACTTTTGTTTCATAAGATCATTGATTGCATTTGACAATTCTGTTATTCCCCTTAAAAGCACAATTTGCAGTTCACCTTTCTAGCAAAGGGCTACAAGTCCCAGCCAATACTGAATGCAATCTGGTTTTACCCTATCTGCTGGAAGAAGTCCTAATCTGTAGTCATGTTCTCATGTAAAATCAAACTGGAAAATGTTTTGCAGCTAAATTTAGGGGAAACCTGCATTTAATGACAGACTATCATGTCTTTTCCTTCAAATATACTGTCATTAAGAGAGAGAGGTAATAAAATATGATCAAATAGTCACCTGTTTTGTTGGTTGTTTTTTAATTCCTTATAATTTCCAGAACTGAAAGCGTATGACCTTATACACCCACTTTCCCTCCCACCTCTGTACTATTTGACAGTGCCATACTACCATACTCAGTATTGAAACAAAACCCCCAAGATGTTGGGGTTATGGCAACCCCAACATTTCAACTCTGGGTTAATCTCTTTCCCTTAAACCAAAATGCAGCAGTTTTCACCAGACACCACCAACAGAGTCAAAACATCTTTTTTTAGTACTAAGATGCCAAAAAGACATTACACTGAATAAAATATATATATATATATATAAAGTTAATATGTTCAGCAGAGAAAGTTCCCTGTCACTAAGTAACAGAAATGTTGAAGAAAACAATCTTAAACCCCACAACTAAAGCAGGCACTTTGGATTCTCCTTTTGTAAGGAAGATCCTGGCCAGCAGCTCACAAAGACTCAAATTCATAATAGAAGCTCATTACTACAAGCCAAAGACTAATTTAAAGACAGACTGGTCTTTTGGGGTTTGCTTCACTCTTGAGAACATAAAACTCACATTTTTCATGCTATCGCTGCTGTAGAGCAGAGGAGGATTGGTATGTAACATCAGCTCTTTTCAAGATACAATTGCTAGACGTCCTTTCTATAAAATTCCAACCTACTTAGTGGTTTCGAACTTGGCCTCTCCACTTGCAGAACTATGTCTCAGCTTCTGCTGCAGCAAATCAAACACATTCAACATCTAGAATACGGAGAGAATTTGAGAAATTGTGTGCAGGATAACTATTGCTTCTCACATTTAAAGCAGACTTCAAAGTTTTTCTACCAGGAACTACTACTGCTGATGCTGTGCATTTTCAAACTCTGCTTTTTAAAACCAGTTTCTTTGTAGCTTCCCTTACTGTTGCATAAAGCTGAAAACACTTATCTCCTCTTCCTAATTTACACAGGAACAGCCAATAAAGTTTCCTTTTTCTGTAGATCATTTTATAAGTTAGCCATCTAATTTTACTTCAGACTTCCAAGTTTTGTGTAATCTCCTTCAGTACTGGAGGAGAAAGGACACAGAGCTAAAATATTTAGCCATAGTTCACTTCTCACTTCATCTTTCTTCAAAAATTCTTTAAACATTAAATTACTCATAAAACTATTGCATTAAACCATCAGACTCAATTAAAAATACCTTCCCTCTTCTCATTTTCTTCCATTTGAATGTTCTCCCTCCTTTACAAAATACAAACGCCTTGACAAAAGGTGTTATTCTCATATGTCTGACTTATTTTATTCACCTTTCAAGAGAACTGAGGTAACTGTGACTTTCAGAAGGATTTATTGTCTCGTTTGCACTATTATCTCCCTCTGGAGAGATCAGATTTTGCTGTCTCTCTTCCGCCAAAACAGAAATAGATGGGGCAGCTGAACTGCCAGATCTGATTTCTGCCCTGTCCCTGTTCCTTTGTCCATCCACTGGAGCTCTGTCCACAGCACCAACCCTGCACCAGGGCTCCTCCTTTTCCCAGGCTACTGTATAAACATTTCAATACCACTGGCATCACTGAACAATCGCCTGAAAGTTCATCAGTTTCAAAGTTCCTTTATTGCTTATATCCAGCCCTGAGAGTTCTTCATTTACATTAAAAATCAGACACCCCAAAAAGTGAAGGCCTCGTCGACAATCTTCTAAATCAGCAGCTGATCTTTTTAACAAAACAGATTCCACAGGAATGCCTTTAGTACTGGCTAATTTATTACACAAGCAGAATATTCTGGAGGGATACTGAATGGCAGGATTATGGAACAGAGTGCTCAATCCCTCTTTTGCCCCACCAGAAGCCCATTGTTATCCACATCTTCCCAGACGATCACAATAACAAACCAGGGCTGTGCTTTCAAAAGTTTACTCGGCTATGCAAAAAATGTGTTCCTGCTTTGGCTATTGTGATCACTGCACAAGACTTGTGAAATCAGATTTATGCAAATGATATTAATCTTTCAAAATGTGTCAAGAGCTGTGATGTAGGGCCATGAGAGCAGTTTTCAAACATGCAAAGGTTACTGCAAAGAACATCAGGACAATTCTCAGTTCCCCTAGTGGACGAGACAAAGAGTAAAGCATTAAAATTAGAGCAAGGATAATTCTGAGGAGCTATAAGAGAATGAAATAATGAAACAATAGAATGTACTGCACTTGGGAAACAGTGGAGTCCCCAACTTATTCAGAATAGACAATGACTCCTCCTTGCACTTTCTCCCAGGCTTACCCTCTAGCTAGGGGAAAAACATGGCATTTCTGGAGGTACTTAAAACACAAGTGGATGTGGCACTTAGGGATGGTTTAGTGGTGAACTTGGCAGTGCTGGGTTAATGACTGAATGACTGACGGGTCATTTCCAACCTAAATGATTCTGTGATTCTAAAATATATTCTCATGATTGTAAAGGATTTAATGGTAACCACTAACACTCTTATTTGTGAATCTGATCATTTAAAGAGCAGTTTACTTATTTATATACATATATATATTCTAATTGCAGGTCTACAGAGAGTTAAAAAAGTCTAGAACATCATTGTCATGAGATTCCTTTATAGCCTTAAACTTTTTTTTTTTATTATGTAAATTTTACAGGGGAAAGAAAATATATACTGGTGTCCATATTCCTTTTCCCCTGACTCCTACACTATGACTGTTCTCGCTGCCTCACTGTTAAGTACAGGAATACTCATCTTTCCTACCTGGAACAGGAAATCTGTTAATGTTACTCTAGTTCTCCACATTCATCATTACTTCTCTGTTCACCCTGAAACTCCACCCTCTATTGTTAAAAAATACCAGAACCCAAATAATATTCTCAAATTCTGCTAGCATTGGATTAAAGACATTTTGTTTTAACGGTTTTTTCTTGGATTCTCTTTACCTCTCCCTTCTATTCTGCTTCTGCCCGCTCAATGTTCCTCGCATGTCTTTTTTTCTTCCCTTTTATTTGTTCCTTTGAAGTTCTTATGAGAATCTCTCTGACACTTCAAGTATGTTCAGTTACAGTAACAAAACGTGGTAAATCAGTGTTTTATCAAAACAATGTGGAAAAATTCGATTTCATTTACTGAAAGTCCATCTTGGACGATTTAAAGGCTGCAATTTGATTCCAATTGCACCCAATAAATGCCAGGCAGAACAAGGAACTGTCACCATAATTGGCAAGTTTGATAGAAGATATAAACACAGCAAGTCTCTGTTTCTATAATGGCTCACTTCTTTGTTATCTCTTGGCTCTGTGGGTGATGCAAAAGAAAATGCAAAACACTGCCACCAGTGGAGTAATTTTTAAGGCAAGTATGCAATTTTTCTTATATTATATATAAGAAATATTGAGGTTATTTATGTAATAAGATTACCAAAAAATTCTCTGCCAATGACTCAGTGACTTCCCAATGCAAGTGCTTTACAATAATGCATCTCCCTCAGAGATATCTACATTACACATTCCCTTTATCCAAAAAGCCTAAATCGTCTATAGGAAATTAACCTACCATACACTTTAAAGCTGAAAATTCAGTATGTCTTCATCAGCATTTATTATTCAAAACAAAAGCAAAACATAGCTCCTTTAGATATATACTCTTGAATAAACCACTGGGATGAGTGCTGAATTGTAACTGGATTTTCCTCCTTGGGGTCAGTGACTGAGATAATGAAAGAACTTGTTGCATTGTCACAAATGCCACTACAGTGGTGCTATGCATTTACTGATTTATTGCACGCTGCAAAACAATTTGGTAAAGAACTCCACTGTGTACTTAGGTTCAATTTCACATTTGTTTCCATCCAGTGGTCTGGCCCAAATGCAAGGTTAAGAAATATGCAAGCAAAACCTACATAGCATGTTTGATCTTATAAAAAATTCATGAATATTGTTACCACATGCTTTCTTCACGCAGAAAAAGGAATCGAAATACCATCTGTGCAGGATAGTCTAATTAGGGGATTAGGACCACAGAAGTTCTGCTGGCTCACGTGTTCCAGTGCCTGCCCCCTCAGCCACTGAGGCAAAAATGTAAAAAAATAAGAGGAAAGGGACAGCAGCATCCTCCTGGCTCCAGTGTAGACAGGAGTTAACTACCCTCCCAGAATTAAGTTGTGCAGCTCTACCCACGGGAGTTTGCATTTTTTTCCCTTGATGTATAATGCCTGGCCCAGCACAAGGCCTGTGAATAAACTTGGCACCAGATGAATCACATTTTAATAAGTTCAAATGATATTCTGCAACCAACTGGTATTTAATGGCTGCGGCATACCACTGGGACCAATTTTTCAGGATTTGGCAACAACAATAGAAAACTAAATGATAAAAGCACATAAGTAGTTCTTAAACAAAATAAATGGGGTATAAACATAAGTAAAGGCTGTACTGAATATATAAAAAGTCTGACTACATACAAAACCAAAGATACATTTGGAACCACACAATTTTAGAAATAGAAGTGATAAATGTACAAAGCAATGCTCTATTACAATAGTCCCTAACATGCTTCCCCATCCATTTAAAACTGTTTGTTTCCCACATCATTTTTCTTAATCACAGGACAATTTATGAATGCTAGTAACAACACGCAACCAAAACCCTTAAAGGAAAATCAGATCCTTTTATTTTGAACATGAATTCTGACAAGTTTCAACAGCTTATATCACATTCAACAATTTGACAGAAATTTGTAGACCTAAGCAATGAACTCCTTCAAAAATACATATTTGAAACATCTTTTTTTTTTTTCCCCCCTTTGGCTCACCAAGTGCTCAAAACCAGATGGATTCTATTTGTTTAACATATTTTATATTTCTATTTTCCTCTTTATGTCTTTTTACCATTTCTGTAGTGGCTGCTGATAGCTCACTTAGACTAAAGAAAAATCAAAATGTGAAGCTGGTCATGAATCACCATTATGCAACTAGTCTGCTTTTTGACTGAATGCACATGTGGATCTCGTGTATCACCAACTAAAATTTGTATTCTGAAAACATTGTCCAATTTGAAGTTAAATCAGAATATCTTTGTGAAGTAGTGTATTTTTCTAGACTCTGGAAATACCAGATGTCATGCCCACTGCTGGGCTGATCTTAGAGTTACAAGAATGCCTATGAAAAATCAAAGTGACACAGCAACATTATGCAGGATAACCAAGCAGGGAGGGAACATCAGTTCTCCAGAACCTTGCAGTAGCACTGCAAAGATTGGATCAGGTCTTTACCACTGCTCAAATAAAGCACAAACTAAAAGCACAGCCTAATAGTAAAGATGATCAGTGTTGTGCAATAATTAAGTTGGAGAAGGAAATTACTCAAGTCAGTAAGTGTTGAGGTATTTAACACGATTATGTCACTGACCCTAATTTTCGTTTCAATGTTCTCCCCTTGTTTAGTCTAGCACTGCTGTGGAAAAGCAAAGACTGATTACAAGGAACAACGTCTTAAAGTGATTTGCCAAGATCCAGCTGGCCATCCAGAAGAAAAAGAAATCCCCAAACATAACTTATTTAATTACTTCAGCTAGATTTTAAAGTAGCTCTGAAAAACATCAGGACTCTTACTAACTTGCTTGGAAAGATTTGCTTTGATCAGAATTTCATTAAATTCACTTAAAAACTAAATAAATTCTTTAATCAAGTATATATTCTGTAATCGGCCAAGCCAGAATGGACCGACTAGTCAGAAAGGACTATATTGCTTCTCCCAGCATAACAACCTTTGGTTTTCCAGCTGAGCTCCACAAGTACAGGAGAAACAGAGGACAGCAAAAACCACATCCATGCTCTACCATGTGAGCAGCTGATTCAAAGCACTCACACCCAGAGCCCTCACTTGTTAGTGACTGACATTCCCGCTCCCATTCCCGACGGTCTGATGTCTCCTCAGACATCCCGCACCGAGCCCACGCTGCCAGCAGATGTGAGGGTGCTGCTTACTCAGCTCCTGAGCTCTTGCCAGAGCTGCTTTGCTGCTTCAGGCTGCACTAAATTAACCCCAGCAAAGGCAAGGTTTATTTGCCTCTCCAATAGTTCCAGCAAAGCACTGACAGGATAGCTCTGAGCAAGGCTAAGGGGAAGTGAGCGCTGTGGACAGCCTTGGAAAAGCCAGAGCTCGGCTGGAATGCCCTTTCAAGTCCACATTACCTACAGGGTATTCACCTCAGAAAATCCACTTACCCTTTACAAGATACTGCTGTTTGCTCTTCAAATGTTTACACAGAGAAAAACTCTTAGTAGCAGTGCATATATACATTTAAGTCAAGGACACTGAGGTAGCCAGTGAGGGTAATAAAATAAAACAAAGAGCAGGCCATGGAACCTCTTTCCCAAAGCTCTAAAGTAGAAGGAAAACAACTTTTTTTTTCAGCAGAAATTCTTTTTAAGATGCCTACCATTCTCACAAATTCCACTTTAGCACGGTTGATTTTGTTTTAGATTTTTAGCATCATAAAATCAAACGTAAATCAACAAAGGAAGACCAATTTTGCTTCAATTTCCAATGCTCAACCTAGAAGAAATGTCTTTCTCTACACTGGGAAAGTGAAGTTTTTCTGTCTGTTCTGAAAGCCAGACCCATGATGTTACTAAACTCATCCTTTTCCCCCTTTTACCTGCCTGGTGAGTCAAAAAACTGCTACAAATTGAGTTTTACTCTTTTCCTGTCCTCTGCGTACCAGACTGCATATGGTGAAATACCTTACATATCTAAACCACAGCAAAATTCTAATAGGTACATTAAAAAGCCAGTACAGCAATAAGTTGAATATTTTTAATCTAATAAAATTTAATTAATTGAAACACAACAGACAGGATCAGCAACACAAGAAAATCAATATGAAGAACTTAAAACAAACTCTACATAACTGCAAATGCTTAGAAATAACTCATGTATTAAGAAAGCTGAAATCTGATATCTCAAACTGCAGGTATCGCATGTGAGAAGGAACTTCTCTCCAGCAACATTTATTCTACATATGTTGATAAAAGCATTACTGCCAGTGGGAGCACTCAAATGCTGAATTGTAGACTAGGCAATATGAAAAAAGTTTGTCTGCTCCTGGTGCAGTGTTCTCAGGAAGAGAGAGAGAGAGAGAGAGAGAAAGAGAGAAAGAAAAATGTCTATACTCAATTTTTAATTTATTTATGTACACATGAATTTTTTACACCCAAAATACACAAAATATGTATTTCAACAATATCCAACAGTGCAATATAGAACTTGGACAATATTTTGGGTTTCAGGAAGTTTTCAGCTTCCTGAGTAGTACTTACGTTTTTTTTTTGGTTTAGCCTTCACCTGCATCTGCAGTTTTTTCATGGACATTTATAAAAATTATTCTCATGGAGCAAAAATTTCTGAAGAGCACTCTGAGAGCTGACACGTGGGAGGAAATGGAACTGTAAGTTCTGTCTGCAAGATAACTGAAGGACAAATCTTCTCAGTCTTTTAAATAATAATTTTCAGTGATGAAGAAACAAAATAATGTTAAGCTTATTAATAAATAAAGAATTTTTCAGTGAGTAGTTTTTGGATTTTATATAAAAACCTCTCCATCTTAACTGGCCTTGAGATATCCACTAGTTACAAGTCATTACTTTAATATTCTTTAGGTTTCAACAAAAAGAAATATTCTAAAGGTGAGCTGGAATCTACTTTTTTTTTTTTTTTCTTTTTTCTCTAATTCTACCAGGCATGCTTTTCAACTAACACACTCAGCTTTACACTCATCCTCAAGGAACTGCTCATTACAACCTTTGCCAGCCTGAACTTCCTGATATTTACGACTTAGTATAATTATTTTCTCAGAAATAACAGCAGTAAAAAAGTTTTTGAGCTACATAAACGAACTATTTACAGCTGGAACAGATCTGACAGACTCTGCTTCCTCCACCAACACTGTTTGTTGGAGTCCCACAGCCATGACTTTGTCTCAGCAGGGTTTAATGGGAGTGCCAAGTGTTGGTACTCAAGCCTTGTGGCACAAGCAGTGAGAGTGAAGGGAGGACAAAGCAACAAGACAGCGAGACAGTGTTGCCTTTTTTTTTTCCCCTTCTCCCAAAGGCAAACTGGTAAAAGGAAGAAGAGTTAGGCTTAAGTTATCAAGCCACAGGAAATGAAATTTATGAATAGCAACAGAAACCCGGGAGAATTTCATCCCTTCTCCCTGTGGATTGCCTCTAGAAGTCACCAACTCCTGAGTTTTAATAACACACCCTGTCACTTTTCAATCACGTTTCTGAAATATTAGCTCTGAACTTTCTTTGAAAAATGCTGCTGTGCTTAGTTCAGTAGCTGAGGACGCTGTATGGGGGCTCCTGAGACTCTGCACCCTTGGGAGACTCTGCTCCTGAGACTCTGCACCCTTGGGAAAGCTGGCACAGCAGTGGACCCAGCAGGAGAGCTCAGGAATGAAAGAGCCCAAGGCAACGAGGGTCGGAAACCTCAAAGACCTTCTAAAGACACTTTGCTTTGACTCCAGGCTTTTCATGACCCTTTCTGAACTCTCATGAATATTTAAAAAATGCCACATACTATAATTTCCTTTTTTGTTTCTCCATTAACCTCCACAGAAAAAACCTCCAACAACAAAACAGCAGAACATAAAACATTTTTCTCCTTGCAGGACTAGGCTCAAATTCTGCTTTCCCTCAGTTCTGCATCCCGACATCAGTGGTGAGTTGAGATGTAATAGAATTATTGTTTTCCTAATACATACAGTTAGGCTTCTGGCAGCCAGAAACTGTGGTTTGAAAGTTTGCATCTGGACTTACGTATATAGTAGCCATTGACAGCCCTATTCTTCAGTTATTTATTCCCTTTAGGAAACAGTTTGTACCAGTATACTGCACCATCTCATCACGCCAGAAGGAAAAAAAAAACCCAGGCTGACATTTTCCAATTCAGTAAGCTGGCAATTTTTTTTTTCAGAGTTTCTCCAGAACAACGCCTCAATTAAGCAAAATGATAAATGATTCTCTCTTTAATGGGAATGAGAGAATAGACACAAAAATCATTTTCTGACAGTCATCTCAGAAAACATGCAATCTTTAAGCATTACATTCTAATTAGAAATGATAACTAAAAAGGAACAATGGAAATTTTCTTGATTTTTACATGCTGGTTGTCAAAACACAAGAACAGCTTAGAAAATGTGCTTTTGCTTTCTACGCCCATATTGAACCCTTAAGCCTTTTGCTTTTTAAACTGCTTAATCTGGCCAAATGAAAAAAAATCTTCCTTTCGAAAGTATTTCCAAGAGGGAAATAACACAAGCTCCTCCTTAAACAGAGCTTTTTGAAAAATGCTACCATGGATGTTATTCCAGTGAAAAAGAGTATTATCAATTTACCAGGAAGTATCCAGTTAAGTCATTCATCACATTGTTTTGCAACAGCATTTCATATATTAAAATTTTAGACTTTATGAGGCAATCTCTAGTACAGCAGAGGATGAGCAGATAATTAAGAAAATAAGGTCTTCATCCTAGTTCTACAGCTGTTCTCCCACTTCCTTTAAATTTACAGAAAAACACACAAAAGTACCAAACCAAACAAAAACCCAAATAAAACCAAGCTCAGCTATGAGGCACAATGGTCTCATGAAAGCTCCACACAGTGGAATCACCCACAATATTCCTGGTGGTCTTCCAGAAGAGAGAGAGGAAACAAAGGAAAGGAAACAAAATTTTATCAAATTTTTTAAAAAAATTCATGGCACCGTCCATAAAAAAATCTCATTTCTCTCAATTGAATAATTGATAAGAATGTGGGGTTTTTTACTGAAGATGTGTCATTCAAATATATACAATATATTATTACTTACAATAATAAGTAATAATACACTTATTATTGGCTGGTTTAACTGCCAGTATGTCTGGCAAGGGGTCAGGGCTACCAAAAATCCTTCATCTTATAGTGGTCTTGAATTTTGACTACTACAGTTGATAGAATTACTACAACTAAAACACCTCTGTAAAATGCCCTTAGTTCCAGAGCTAATTAGGGACAATAATTGTCACTATTCTTCCATGCCAGGACCTTTTCCCCTGTTCCTTTCTAATACATTCTATTCATTTTCTTGCTGCTTTTCCATCAACAATGCAACTGTTTCTATCCTCACCTTCTTTGTGATGTAGATCAGTAGCAGTCTGAAAACCAATATGCTTCACAGATACCCCCTCAGAACAGGTGTAATTAATTTCCATACACTCTGGACAAATCCTGAAGTGAGCTCCTTAGAAGACACTAGTTAATTTAAAAGAGAAAAATAAAACCCTTCCCACACCTTCCCAGGGTTTAACCTTCCTTTTAAAACCCTTTCTTTTTTTTTCAAATCTAGTGCGAGCAAAAAAGAAAGGACAGCTCATCAGCTGCCTTCCTGGACACATAAAGAGTTATTTGAAAGCTTTATCAACATTTTGCAAGAGACTTCTCTTTAAAAACCAAGTTCTCACCACTTTCTTTGTGGTTCCACTCAAACTGTGGGCAACAGCATTAATTAAAACCAGCCAGCCAGATTCAGAGTACGCGCTCTGTTTGTTGTTTTAAATTGTTGAATATCAATTACCTTATTATTTTGTGATTAGCATGAAACATATGCATCTATGTCTCGTGGCTTTTGGCAGTGATTAAAAAAAAAAATTAAAAAAAATTCAGCAACTTTGCATGAGGCTGTAAACCAGCATGTTTCCAGGCATTTTTAGCGCTGACTAGAGCCATTCTCAATCTGCTCACCAGCATGAAGTTAATTAGGAGAGGCATGAAGCTTATGGCCGGGTGCAGAAATCAGCAATGGAGCAAAATTATCCTTTTTTTGGCATCAGCCAGTAACTGCCACTGTGTCTACATGATTTTTTTTTTTAAAGGCTTTTACTGTTAAGTATCAGTTTAAGCTTTAACTTTTTATCTTATCCAATTTTCTAAATCCCTCAATGAATGTAAATTGATGAACATATGAAAACGTAGGGAGGTAATTATGTGCAGCTCAGGGAGGTACAATAATGTCCTAATTTCCAGAAAATCCAGTTTCAGACAAGGCCTTGGGATTCCTTTATCAGCAGTTCATTTTTGACCAGAGTGCAACTGGCCATTTTATTCACAGAATGCCAAGCCAAGCTTGTGCTGCAACACAAACCCCTCAGCAGAATATCCACATAAAAGGGAAACTCCCTGAATGCATCATTACAGTCCACAAAAGGGAAAAAATATCACTGCAGCCTTGGATAAGTGGATTTCATCAAGGCCCCATCTATTTTTCTTGTTACAAGATCACAGTGAAAGCAGAGGAAAATGATGAAAGAGACGTAGATAGGAAAATCTTCCTACAAGTGTCCCTGGTAATATATTTTGCTCCTTATATCATATTAGATGAGGGATTTATTAGGAAAGAGGGTGCATTAAACAAACAAACAATAATCTAGGACTACATGAAACTCAAACTCCTTTGTTTTAATTCATTTTGCAAACTAAGGATGGATTTCCTTGGCTAGGTCACCTTTTACAGTAAAAGGACCTCTCAGCTATATAATAAAGAATTTTATGCCTCAAAATGTGTCCATACATTAGCTTTTCAATTTAGACAGTCTGCTTTTGAAACTACTCCCAAACATCCCCCTCTGCAGTGTATTTTAGTTTGTAGTGTGTGGAAGTCCTGCAGTGTGTGGACTGGATTCTCTTCAGATGAAGCTAAGACAGAAGACTCCAGGTCCTGGAGAGGATCTAGGGTCAAACATCTGGATCTGACCTCATCTAAAGTAGAAAAACCCTAAAAAAATCCCTAAAAACCACAAACAGCTGATGCTGGGGCCTCACCCTAATCCCTTCACTACTATTCCAAGGAGTGTTTCTCAAGATCAATATAAAGTGTGTTTTGTTAGGTGCCCTCTGGTTTAGACCAGCAGAGTTCCACCAGAGAAAGCTGAATCTCATCTCCAATACAGCTCTCATACACCAAGAAGACAACATCAGCTGGGTGCACGAGGGCACACGGGAGGATGGGGGAACAGGAGTTCAGATGCTTTCAACAGGAGGAAGATTGGGATATTCCAAGTCATCCCCTTTGTTCTCTTCCTCAGAAAAGGAGTATTATAATGGCTCTTTCTCGGAAACTGCTATTGTCTCTTCCAACACTGACATATGTTTCTATTCAGAGTACTTCTTTAGGAAGTGCCATGAATTATCACATTCATAAAAAAGATCATTTTGTTAAGTGAACCTTTCTCTGATTGTTTAACCCTCAAAGCAGTTCTCTGAAAGAGATCCACACTCTCTGGAACATTGATTCCAAATGACACAGAGTACTAAATACCAAAAGCCAGGAGATTTAAGATGGAGTCCCAGCCTCCCAAAGCAAAATGTATTCAGCACATTGACATCTCTTGCATCAACCACTACCTGTGTACTTCAAAGCACAAAGCAGGACCTGGACTTTGAAACCAGGCACAAGTTCAGACAGAACCACCAGGTTATTTCAAAACTTTGTAATTACAGCATTCCATCATGTCAAATTCGCATTAAAATATAATTAGAACATTAACATTTTTGCTAGATAAATACAAAAGATGAATTTTATAATGGGCACATCAATCAAATATTGTTATGTCTGACCTTAACTTTTTCTCAACTTTGAAGAAGATTTAAAGACACAGTCAGGATATCACAAGCAAAAAACCCAAAATGTTACCCACAAGCAGGAAGTAAGAGTCCTACAAAACATGTAGGTTTCCAAAAGGAAAGAAGTGTTACCAAAAAAACAGGAATACTGAAGAGTAGAAATGGCAAAAGGAATCAGAATTTAGAGTTACAAATTATATTAAACCCGATTATCTTTACCTTGTCTTGCTTGTGGCAGAAACGTGCTTTTTTTCTGATAAACTTTTGCAAAAAAAAATACTAATAATTTTCCCTCTTTTACTCATTATTCAAACATGAGATCACTGAAGAATTCTGGATTTGGGGACAAGATGAACACACAGAGGAAGCTGCACTTTTCTAAATGCAGACACTAGAAGAACTTTGAAGAAGAACAAATCAATTGCATAGTGAAAGCACATCCCTCAAACAAAGAGAACTCTGGAATCCAGTGAAACTCTGGGTTCTAATGAAAACACCTTGATATTGCTAATCATTCTGAAGGTAGAGATTAAAAAAAATAATGCATACTCAAGACAATAATATAAATATATGACTCATGAGTGACTAAACAGAAAGGAAACACCATATTTACCACCATAGTTACCTACTCCATCAGTAATACTTGCTTATAAACATGATGGAAATGGAAAAAATTAACACAATTTGAGTACTGCACAGATACTGCATCAAGTGTTATTGTACTTTATAAGTATTGTACATTATAAGCACTCCTAAAATACAAACAAGCATGCACATTACTGATAGAAGAATCACATTAGACTGCAGCCACTTCTGTGGATATGAGGGGTTTTTAAAGGTACTTTCCCCTTATTTGTTCTTTTGTTTTGAAATAATTTTTTGACAGTGGTCAAAGAAAAGGAAAGGTTCAAGCTGCCTGCTGGTATAAAAAGTTTTTATATTACATTCTTGGTACTTTGAAGAACAGCTTTCTCTGTCCTGACTCCAGCATAAAAAAGTTTGAGATTAACTAATTTTACTAGGTAGTCACTACTTCACAGCAATCATTTCATGTTCAGGAAGGAGCTGTCATTCTATAGCTATTTTTACATAAAGCCTAAAATTCTATATGAAGACAATTACAAATAAGGTAGTGGAAAGCATGGACAAGTTTTTTAAAAAAGTAACAATACTCTTCTGTTCTGTGTTGGCTTTGCTCCACTAATTGGCTGAATTGTGCAGGATTGCTGGGGAGATTAATTGAGGCTAATGAACTGAGGTGACTGCAAAGGGCAGGAAAGGCCCAACTCTCCAAGGCTGGTCACAGGGACTGCTTTCAAACCAGAAGGAAAATACAAATAACCCCAAGTTAGGAACAAGAACTTGTCACAAGGCGTGAGCACAACCAAAGTTACGTAACTGCATTCCTTACTTTCATGTGCTTGTCCAAATGTAAAACAAAAATTGGACAAAAAAACTCCCAAAAAACCAAACCTAGGCAAAACCAACCAACTTGCTCTACATTTAGTCTTGGCCACTCAGTCCCCTGTCAGCTGAAGCTGTCCATCCATTGACACCTAGGAGATGTCCTCAGATGATGTATTAAATGCTGCAGCCTGGTGGCTGTGAGGACCATGACTGCAAAGTGTGTCACCTCTCCAGAGCAGAGAGCCAGACTTCCCCAAGGCTCTCATCAGCCCCACAGCCTGCCTGAAGTTCAGCTAATCAATCAGCCCAGCTCCAGGCCAGCCCAGGAAGGGAATGGCTCAAAGGGAAGGGTGGGGAGCAGCAGGACAAAGCCACCTCTTGCACTAGGAGAGCTTTTGATGTGCCTCTGTGCCTCGAGCATTGTTGTGCCACCATATTAATCAATGTTCAGGGCTGCTTTAAATACAGAAACACAGAGCTGGCTGTTCACTGGTGATTTACTACCAGGCCCAACATGCAGGGGACACAAAACAAGTTGGTCGTCTGGAAGGTGCCACCCAGGGACAGGAGAAGGGGAGGTGGCACCTCCGTGTGACAGCCACACAAGGGGAGCACGGCATAGGATGCCGCCCCGCAGAGCATCCCCAGGGAACCATCCCCAGGTAACCAGGGCCTCCTGTGGATTAGCAGAATCATATAATTGCTGAGAATCCGGAAAATTAAGGCTCACCCAGTCATGAATGCTGCCATTATATACACACATAATGTCCTAAGTGTCATTTAGAAGTGCCTGCGACCAAGGCTATAAATTAAGAGATCCGCACCTCCCTCTGAAGGCTGTGGATGGTTTAGAGCAGTGGGTCCTTACAAAGGGGAAAATAAAACCAGTTTTCCATGTTCCTCTGGCTCTTGATGTATTCTATAAGCCTTTTAATTTAACCCCGAGAGAGAAGTTTCAAAAACATCTTTCATTGATGAGGGAATTTCTATTTAAAACTTTAACCAAAATTATCTCAGTTGTCGCTGAAACTCTTTCTCTGGTCATTTGCTTATTTCCCAGAGCACATCTGACAATGGAGTATCTTCTCAACAATTCCAGTCCTCTTAAAGATTTCCCAAGAAGAGGGAGAAAAAGCACTCTGACTTCAATGACTGAATTTCTAATTCCTTATTTTTCCTCATGAATGCTAGTAATAACATTGCACATTTCTATTATTACAGGGCAGTTAGTACTTAAATTTTATGCTGAGATATACAGAAATTTTTTAAGCAAAAACACTACTACAGCGCACCTCACATTTAGGTGTTCTTGCATAAGATACAAATTTTTATCATGCAAACAAAAAGAACAAAAATGACATGACACATTCATTGCTCAAAGAAGAAACAATGAGAAGCTGTTTCAGGAAGAAGAAGGAAATCACTGCAACTCCAAATACAAAAGAGCATGACAGCAGCCAAAGGTCAAAAGTTTAAAAGTGTGCCAAGAAAGCTCTGACACTAGCCCAAAATAGGCATGCTGCAAAGTGCCATCTGTGCAATGTATGTAAATGTAAATGTTTTTGTGATCTGTCTGAAAACTCAGAGGAAGTATAACCACAGCCTGTGGACAATTACACTTTGCCGTTTCTAGGAAATTCAGGTGAGGGATCTCTATTCAATGAGTGAGTCTTCACACTGGCTTGTATTTTGCTTTAAAGGATACAACCCCTCTGATAATTCTGCCTTGAATACAACACACACAGAATCTTCAGTGTCTTTGCTGGCTGCTGGAAAAAACACTGCAAAACCAGATGTAGCATTTGGCTGCACTGCATTAAACCTCCTAATATTACACTAACTGGATCTGCCTCAGTGTCTACTGAATGTCCTTAAAATAAATTTAAAATTTTTAAAAAGTACTCTTCTTCCCAAATTCCACATCATTTGATCCAATGTTTTCATCCAATAAAGTATTCTGAGTTTTCGTATTTAGTCCTCACAATACATTTGTCTTCACAAAGCTTTAGGGGAATACTTTATTATACATTCTAAATAAATATGTCTTTAAAAAAATCTTAAAACTTTTCTTAAAGCAACAGATTTCAGAGCCTAAAGAATTCATTCATGAATTTTCATCCAAAATCCTATTTAAGGATGTTTTACCAAAAAAAAAGGAAAGAAATACTGAAACCTCCTCTATGCTTTTTATTTCTAAGTTTTACTTGAAAAAACACTGTATGGACACACAAGTGTACATAAATCATAATACACCGATTTATTTTTTTTTAATTGCACTGCAACTCTATTGACTGAGGGTCCTACAATTACAACATTAACCTAAGCAGTAAGTGTCAGTGCAAAGGCTGGTTAGTGTAATACTGTACTTCAACTGACCTGAAGGTTTAAAATATTCCCCAAAGAAGGGACGTAGCTCAGAATTAAAGACCAAAGCAATTTAAATTTTATGACATTTTTCTAAAATTACCCATATTAAATATGAGAAAGTGAAAAAGTACGTCAAGGATTTGGCTACGAAAGTTACATCACAATTTATCAGTAAATCTTAATATATACACCCACATATACATATGCTTTTAAATACCTTAACCTACTTGTCAGGGGAAGCATAAAACATGGTATAGCAATTAAAGAAAAACAATAATAAACACGAGTTACAGAAACTACAAAAAATCATCTCCCTGGGGAACAGCAAATTTAGGTCTATAAAGCCCTGGAAGAAAGGAGGACTGTAATCATTATATTTGCAAATGATGTGGAATCATGGAAGGTAAAAGCACTGAAGAACAGAAGCAGAGAAGCATCAACTCTGAAGAAATGCATTAACAAAATCAGGCATGTGGGTGGAATATATTCTGCATTGAGGTTAAAAAAACATATTCACTTTAACTATGAACTATAGGGGGAAAACTGGAATGAGCCTGGAAAATGTTCAACATATTCACAAGAAAAACTTGCAGGAAGAAAAGAAGATTGGTGATTCCAGGAGGATTCCAGGCTTCAGGCAGCCACTAGTAAAATTATGAAGTATTCTACATGAGGATTTGTTAGTTACCACAGTATTGACTTGGTTCAGAGACAAACTGGAAAGGACACCTTAAGTGTAAGATTCTCTACTACAAATGAATGTACAAATTAGAATCATAATAAAACAAAATGCAGAGAGTATTATTATCTGGGTCTATTTGCAATTGATGCAAATCTGGATGGAGCTACTCACTATGGTGTTTATTTAAATAATCTTGGTTTTGAATAATGCAAACACAAAGAAAAAGGGAAGAAAACCAGAGCAAGTCTCAGGCCTATCATGCATAAAGTACACAGACTTTGAAATCAGGCATGAAGAATGTGTATTAGTTACTCCAGTGACAAGAGTCTGAGGGAAAAAAAAAAAGGCAAGGAAAAGGATTATAAAGAGCCAAGAATCCATTGTTTAGCTAACTATGAAACAATTAAAAAAAAAGTGTCCTTTTCAAAACCAGATTACAGGATGAAGTATGAAAACAGAGGATAAAATTCACTAGATCTCTTGTAATACTTCGAAATCAAAGCTCCAGCCATAGGAAATCATGATAATTCAATCTAAGTTCTCCAAACAAAAAGATGTTTCCCTCACTTAACTAGGTAAACTAAAGTAGGTAACTCAGTCTATAGCCTATAGCCTTACCTGGTTCTGTAGCTCTCTGCTGAAATTAAGGGTGCAGGACAGCAAACTTAAGGCTGAAGCTCTGCATAAACACGCTCTCTACTGATTTACTAGAAAAAAGGGTCCTACATCTAAGTGCACATCAATGTTGCAGAGATACTTGAACAGGAATGGTTTGGTTCAGTTTTAGACCAAGCAGACCATGCACACTGCATGGACCCCAGCGAGAAAGAGGGAAGTGAGGCAGTTCCAAAACTTAAGGTATCAGCGGGACTGCTGGTCCTTGAGAAATCTGGATGGTTCATTATTGGCCACCACCCTTACTGGGAGTCTCTTTACTATTCTGAAACTTTAAAGCACACAGTGATCACAGCCTCCCACTTTCAGGACCATTATTAGCTCTTGAATCAATGTCAGTAATTCATAAAAGCTGCAACTCAGTCTTTATTACCTGGGCTGTCACAAGAGAAGCATTACAAAAACCTCTCACCGCAGGCACAGGCTTCAGTCACAACACAGTTCAGATGATTTTACTGATACTACTCAGAGGAGCAAGAGCCACAGGAAGACTGCTAACCCTGCCTGTAAATCAAGACTAGCATAACATTTCTATCTGTAAGAAACACAGAAATAAATTAAGTAATAAAAAAATAATCTTTCAAAAACAGAACGAGAGGCAGCTACTGGCCTTGCCTCATATCCTGGCAGCATAAAGAATTCCTGCTCACAAGAAAAACAGCCCATGTTGGAAGCAAGCAGAGAGGCCTGTGGGAATTTTGAAAAGTGTAAGGCTAATATTTCTAGGCTTTCATTGCCAGAAATGTGATCAGAGCTCCAGGAAAACGCAGAAACCAGAAGACAAGGCAATTTCGATGTTAACCACAAGAACGCTGAAAGTCCAGTTATACACAGCCATGGCTCTTGAAATTGTATCAGTACTACCACACAAGCCTTCATAAAACAGAGAGATACTTAATTTTAGTCCAACAAAGGTCCTTTTGGCAAGGTAGCCTGTTCTCAAAAATGCATAGAATGACCTCAGGTAAATATTCAGAAAAAAATCCCAACTAATTTATTTGCTGTTAAAAAATGGGTGACTTTTTTTTTTTTCCCTACCTGAACTTTAGGATAAAAATACCTTGAAAAGTACATATTTGAATTCATTACTGCATTCTCAGTTCTTTGCTGGTACTACCAGCAAAGATTTGAAGGGTGGGGAGGCAGACAGGTGGTACAGGGGGGAGTTGTCCAAATAATATCCTCAAAGAAAAAGCAGTTTGCTCCACATACAGAGTTGGACTGTTTTAATAAATCAGTTCAGCTTGACATGGTGACACGTTCTAATGGCTCTACCACTGACTTGTATATTTTAACACATGTCCGTAAATACACAGAAATAAGCCCAGCTGACACAGGCAGTTTGAAACCAGTACAAATATTCGGCTGGGATACTAAACTTACTCAGCTAAGTCAGCCTCAAAACCTACTTTGAAAAGTAAACAGAGTTTAGCAAGTGCATATGTATGACTGTGAAACACTTATAAACTCCCCATGAGCCCAAATCCTAAATCTGCCAGAAGTCCAGCTAGGGTGCAAGGCCTACAAAAAAAAAAAAAAATAAAAAAAGAAAAAGGATTTTTGTTTTGGAGTGTGTTTCAAATATATTTGAATAGAAAAATTACATGTGACATCCTCATTTCTTTAATTTGCTGTTAAAGGGCTACGAAAATAATAATAAAAAAATCACTTCATCTTCAAAGCAACCATGCTAACAGGCCTTTGGCAAAGTATCATTCCTAAATACACACAGAATAATTATGTGACAAAGTGACATTAACCCCTGCATCTCCTAAATACTGCTCTATTTTATTGAATTCCCCTCAAGCATCCATGGTACTGGTATGTATTTCTCATGATGTTTCCTGACTTCACATATAATAATGTGTTTTTTTTAATCTCAGAAGACAGATAATATTTCCTCCTCTTATCAGCTGGCTTTTAAAACAAAATAATAAATAATTTAAAACATACACAAGAAAATCAAACAAAAACTAACAAAAAAATTTATAAGGATGGTCCCTGAGATTGAAAATGTGACTTGAGAGACTAACCAAACCAAAAACCTAGGATTGACTGACCAAAGGAGAATTCCATTCTCCTAATGTAATAAAGAGAAAGCTATTTCATCATCAGTTTTCACAATTGCAAAGGATATTTTTAAACTACAAAAGTCTAGGAAAAATTATATTATTGAATTAAAACAACAGTGGAAATCTATTGCCTGAAACCTCAGAACAAATGTTTGTATTTTCTATGTAATCTAACAAAAGAGAAGACAGAAATAAATAAAAATAGGGACCTTCATAAATATTTCCTTTATTGTCTTACATTTTTTTCTTTCTTTTGCAATATTCTCCCCTCCACTTTTTGTTGTACCACTGGAGTGGAAATTGCTTCCTATACAAATCAGTATTTAAGGTAACGTCATAGATGGATCTTTCGGGTTAATTGCTGCTATGAAAACATAATATTGCAGATATTATAGTGTAGATACTGCAGCAGGATCCCCAGGAGCTAGACGCATTAAGCCAGCATGGAATCTCAGAAGTTCCCTGTGACAGGAGCTCACAGCCAGGGCTGCGTCAGGACTTGATGGGCATGAGAAGTGACAGTCATTTCTGCACGTCATGGAGAGCTGATCAACCAGCTCCAGTTCATTACAGCACAACCTTGCAGTGGC
Organism: Sterrhoptilus dennistouni; assembly: GCA_013397095.1. Taxonomy (NCBI): domain Eukaryota; kingdom Metazoa; phylum Chordata; class Aves; order Passeriformes; family Zosteropidae; genus Sterrhoptilus; species Sterrhoptilus dennistouni. Next base: position 173,501 of record VWZU01003154.1, on the reverse strand, counting down.
ATTCATTATCAGAGCAGAAGGGAGACCCTGCCTTGTGCTGAACACAATACTTGGAAAAAGAAAAAAATTTAAGTGGACCGCAGTAAAGACAAAACCAAATTTTGTTGACTCGAATTTGAAAAGTCGTTTTCAGACTGATGGAACAGCAGCATCTAGAAACTAATTGAAATTCATCACAAAACAAAATCCTTGATGAGGTGGAGGAAAGCATTCTTGAAACAGAAATTCTTTAAACCTGTAAAATGTTAGCCTGACAGGATGAACTGGCTCCTGCCTTCTTCTATGCAGGAGACACACGAGCCATCATTTCTTCACTCATACCTTTGGTAAATTAGACCACATCAAATGTCTCCTGTAATAACTCTTGTGATAGCCCAATTTCCCCTCTGTGATGGCCATTTTCATGCTTGTTTTCTTTCTCTCATTATGTCAGTTTTTCCCTTGTCTGCATTGTCCTCCCCCAGTACTGGTTTAATAATAAATAAATAAATAAATAAATAAATAAATAAAGTAGTATTTAATGGCCATGTCCAAGGGAAAATGAATATGCTATCTGATTTCCCTATCAACATTTTAAAAAATAGAACACAGAAAATATTTACTGTTTTTTCTAGTCACTAGGCCAACCTTTACAGACTAAACACTTTTCCCATTAATTCATCTTTCACTTAAAGACCTACCAAGCTCAGGAAGAAAAAGTAAATCAAGTTTCCAGAAAATGTTCAAAACATCAAAAAAGAATTGTTAAAAATTAAGCACACTTACTAACTCTATCATGCTATATATAGATTAAATCGATACAAATACAACATATTTATTGACCAGAATTTTTAGAGCTGGATTTTTTTTTAAATCTAGTGAGAGTGCACATACTAGAACAGGATGTTCTAGTATTAAGCAACCCTGTATCAGATCAAAGGATTTCAGAGCCATTTCTAGCCAGAGAATGACATTATTTATACTACTGTCTCCACAGAGGATAAATCCATTTCTTGTTTGAAAAGGTTAGGCAATAAAGGGAGATTTATAAAACTAGTACAAATAATTGGTTTCCTTTCCCTTATCCCCTGTTGGCTGCAGTACTCGTTGGATAACCTTAAACCTCCACCCAGTCTGAAGCAAAATATTTTTACTGAGATTTTACCATACTGTTTTCCTAAAAGATCTACATAATTATCATTATGTTTCTACTGAATCAAACCCCTATTTTAAAGGGAGGTACATCTACATATATTGTTTCACAGTGTACCAAAGTTCTCATTATATAAAACTAATTTTTCACAAAGTCAACTGCACTATTTCACTCCTCTATGGAAAACAACAGTTACAAATATTAAGTCAAATGTTAAGTCAATTTAAAAAGACAATAGCAATATTTAATTTGCTAGCTAGAGGTAGCCCTTTGGAAAAAAGAAAAAAAAAAAAAGGTTTGACATGCTGTGGCAGTCATAAAGAAAATTTCCAAATAACATTTATAAATCAGGAGTTCCAAGACCCTATTGTATTTCACATAATGTCACTGATATTATCACCAACAGGTACAACCTATTTTTAAAAGCATGTCAGACTTGCTGATGACTATCACCAAGTACACTACATGAATACATCACTGAAAATTGCTTTTAAATAAATATGAAGAGATGAGACTCTGAATGAAATCTTAGGTATTTTATGTTTTAGGTATCCATAATGGAGGCAGAACAATGCCAGCAAAGAACAGGAACTCTTTTTCTGTGTAATTAAAAATGAAATCCAACTAAACCATAATTGTACAGGAGAAATTTTTCATCAAAATGGTTCAGTGCTGGTTTTCATGATCTCATTTAGCAATTTGATCCTGCTCAGCAGATGACTTGGATACCTACTTACTAGGAAATTTCACATACTTAAAAACTTCTTAATTTCTAAATGACAGAAGAATGAGCTTCAACATTTTGCCAAATTACTCCTTAAATATTTGGAGGTTTACTGATGACAGGTTGCAAATTAATGCAAATTACTATAGGACTTAATGCACAACTTTAACACCTGGGCACCAGAAATTAGGGAATATTTACTTGAATTCATTTCACACAGGCCTTGAAACAATAAATCAGGCACAATGGCTGGAGTGCAACTTCTTACCTAAAATGGACAAATTAAATAGAACAAAAGAATATTTAACCTGCCTACAAATAAATGTAGCTTTTGAAGACTTATTACTCTCTACTGGAAATACTCAATGAATATCCAGCCAAAGGAATGATATAAAAAATACAGATGTTAGGAGGGAGACTGTCCTCTTAGTTTTCTCCACTAACTCTGTGAATATGCAACTGCTTTTTATAATGCATATAACAAATTGCAACAAGCTAACAATCACTTAAACAAAATCTGGTCAAGCACAGTTGACATTAGGCTCAGAATCCTGAAAGAAAGTGGTATTCTTCTAAAAAATATTAGGAAAAAACTGTTGAGCTGGTCACAAGCACAAGAGAACCTTTAAAGAGGAACTACTTATTACAGTGACCATAACAAAATGCATTTCACATGCAAAAGAGAAAAAAATGAACAAGAATAAAGAGGTGTAGTGCAGAAATAAAAAAAGTGCATTTTTGCATAAAGAACATCAGGAGAGAACGTAGGTAAAAGGTTTGTACCTGAAACAGAGTTATTAAGATCCCATAACAAAGTCCTCATATTTTGGAACTTTTAACCAAATAACTGGATATGCCAACAAAAATACCAGAGAGGACACTTGCTCTTTTCTCTTTCAAAGTCAGTTTTGCAGGTTTACTTTGTGTCTAATCACAGCACATTCTGTAAAGAGCTCCACAATGCCAATAGTCACTGAGCGTGGAACGGACCTCTGAAACCTTCCAGCCCAACCTTCCTGCTCAAGCAGGGCCAGATGCACAGGGTGCTCAGGACAGCTACATCCAGTCAGGTTCAGAGTACCACCACAGACAGAGACTTCACAACCTCTCCAGGCATCCTTCTGTTTCCCCTCTCAGCAGAGGAGCAAGTTCTTGTGGTCAGACGGAATTTTAATTTTGTCTGGTTTTGTTTGTGCCCATTGTCTCTTCTCCTGTCACTGGGCACTGCTGAGAAGAGTTTGGTTTCCTCTCACTCATTCCTGTCCATCAGGTATATTCAGACATGGATTAAGATCCTCCAGACCTAACCTCTTCTGAAACAGAACAGCTCTGCCACGTTTTTAGTGATGACATTCCAACCTGATCTCCACTTTCCAGCTGTCTCACTGTAATAACTCCTACTGACCCCACCATTTGTCTGAATTATTGAAGCCTATTCTCACTCATCCAGCTCTTCAATACTGGAAAATATCTGAGGCAGCTTTCCAGGGCTATACAATTCCATTCCATTCCACTTTCTTCAAAGTAATATTAAGTCATCAAAACTGAACAAAACCTCGGAAACTGTAACCAGGGACAACATATTACACAGTACCTCCAGTACATTACACAAGGGACCTGTTTCTGATATTACCTTTCCCTTGAAGTACTCCACTATTCAGACAGAAGCATGAAACACAGTTTTTAGCTGTTTGTTTAGTTTTGCTCAAATATAAATTGATGAAATGAACCATTTTTAAAGGCAGAATCAAAACCATTTCTGAGCAAGATTACTAAGAAAAAAAAAAGAAGAAAAAAAAGAGAAAATTCCCTTTTTCCTCTTTAATCCCATTTTAATTATCTTCCAGCTAATGGAAGTCTACTCCAAATGCTGTTGTCTTCTAGTGCGTTTCCTTTCAGTTATACTGCAGTGCTCATCTTGGCTAATAGATGTCTGCCCATCAACCAGGCTGTCTGTCTCTCCCAGGATCTACTGACCAGAAGGTATAGCCCAAAAAGCTAATGAGCTGCTAAACATTGCTGCCATTGAAGAGAGATGTAGTGTGAATTTGCAATTTTGCCAAACACCACACACATAACGGATGATTCCTGTCAGTAGCTGCAGTGTGAGATCACGATTGACTCCAAGATAACAATTAAAATGGAATACATTAAGGAACTCGTTATGGATAGGAGCAGCATAAAGCTTGTCACTGACTATGGCTTCATTTCTCTGATGCAGACACCTCATGAAAGCCTTAATGATTTGCCAGGTATTGTAGATGAACAGTCCATGTATAAAACTTACCTGCAATAGTCTATAGCTCTGTTTACTGCAGGGAAATCACAAATTTCATTTATTTTGGAATATAAATCTCTTACATGGCCAGAGAGAATAATGGCTAAGTCATTCAGAAGTAAAGTATTACCACAGAGTCATTTCACTCATACAATTAAAGATCTGATTTACACAAGAGCCTGAATTCCACATTGAACTTTACTCCCATCTGCCTTAGTTCCCATTTTACTGCAGAAGAGGAAAAAGCAGCTCAGAACTATATTCACACCAAAAGGTTTTGATAAATGCACTCCTGGACTAGGTACACAAATCCTTGTTATAATTTCCTTTAAACAGCAAAGCCCTTTCATGAACCTACACGTTCACTAAAACTTCCACAGCAGAAGAAGCTACACAGGGAGAACACGAAACTTCATCATTTTAGAGATACGTTTTATCACTGTATTCATAAATCATAAGTGGCGAGTTTTAGATGCTAAAAGTGCATCTTTCGCAAGAGAAAGAGGGCTGTTCTTTCCAAATAGAGAAAATTTAAAGTGTCCTTTATTTACATTCAGTGACTCAGTGGTCAAAGCTCTTGCCATATGTCATCACATCCTCAGGGACATCTCCCTAATCATTGTTACAGGAAAGGGTCAGAGATGTTTATTTTTGTTTATTCATTAAAAAATAAACAATCACCATTTAAGAAAAATATAAGTTCACTCATGACCACTTCAAAATAATATTCACCTTTACTTTGCTCTCTCTAGGTGAACCTGTCCAGAATATCAGACTGCAGATTTCAGTATGTTCTTCCAATTATAAATTTTCGTGCCACTTGAGTTCCGAAGTGCAGTGAATTTTACATAATGAAAAGAAAGCTACAACAGCACAGAGCTCAGGCTTCTTTGGAAGGCTGCTAGTTGAAATCAGAAAAGAAAACAAGCAAGCAACAACAGCAGATACATTCCAAATCAGAGGTAAAAATAAAGCAATACAACAAGCCAACTTCAGAATTTTTCTATTTATAATCTATTTTAACTCCTCACAGCAGAGCTGATTGATCTGGAGATCTTAAAATTGTATTTTTTTTATTTCTTTTTTTTTTTTTTACTAGTTTGCTGTGCTTCATTAGATAAATTCCAAGCTTGACTTTTTGCACCTAACAAAGCATAAAAGACTAAATCTATGAACCACTGCTTTCATTATACTCTCCCTTTTAAGGCCAAAACCCAGCTTTCAAGCAGCACTGAACATTATCTAAGTGCAGTGGCTCATGAAATACTGGACATTAAAATCAATCAGAGTTTATCCTGGGAGTCTAGACATAAAATGAGATGTTTCTCATGTAACTTTTAGAAATTAAATATGAGAATTTTCATCGCTGTAGCTGATCATCACCGTATGGGTGAAAAACACATGGACAGAAGAGTACAGACATGTTTCTGCTTAGGAAATACCTGTTAAATGGATCTGTGAGCAGTAATCAGACAGGGGAAAAAAAAAAAAAGGCATTCTCTAAGGATACATACAATTAACAAGCTGGAACCAATTAAAGTCAAGTGAAATCCATTAGAACATAAGTTCCTCAAAGTTCTGTTCATACCTCTCTGGGTGGCCATGTGCTGCCTAGACAAGTACATGTAAAAAAACCCTAATGTTTCAAACAACTAGTAATCTAAAAGCAATACTATAAAGCCACCCTAGATAATACTCTATTGATGGAACTCTAATTTGAGCACGTTTTAAAAGCAAAAATCACTCTCTGGTGACATGAATTGGAAAAAAAAGCCATTCATAAACCCCAGTATTTCTCATTATTAAACCAAATATGATTTTTAATAGATATTCCTTTTATTCCAAGATGATTTGTAATTAAGATATTTAAAAACAAAAATAAGTCTTTGTTAATATCTTTAAAAGGTTAACTTGAAAAATCAGAAATCCATACTGAAACTTGAAAATAACATTGGCATTTTCTAACTTAAACTGTTTAGGAGAAAATCATATCGACAGTGGTCTTTTACATTGAAGGTTATAGTTGCAGTTACAATTACAATATATATATATATAGTTACAGTTTTTTTATCTGGTGTTTCTTCTATCCTTAGTTTAAAAGGAAAAAAAAAAGCTTCACCAAATGACAATTAATCAGACAAAATACTGCCAAATTTTAACAAATTTTACAAAAAAAAATTTTAAAAAATTTAACTAATTTTGCAAAGCAATTTCATTTCATCTCCTCTGTGACAGACTCGCTAGGTAATCACGTCTCTCTAAGCAAAAACATCAAAACATCTTTTCCAACTCTCCTGCAAGGTACTACATGTGACAGCTCAGGAAGACTTCAAAGAGGCCATTTGCAAGAGGCCACTTACTTGACTGATATGAAGGTTTCCAATCCTAAAGTTAATATATCACAATTTCTGCAGAATTTCTGGGTTTGTCTGTCTCATCTTCATTGGAAATTCAAGCCTCAACAGCACTCTACTAGAGTACAACTACACAAAGCTCGTGCTCCTCTTCTGGGCAGAACCTTTCTGCTGTTGCTTCGAATCCGGGATGGGTTTTTCATCCAAGTTTTTTACATTAATTTTTTATTAGCAGTCAGAAAAAATTAAAACAATGTCCAAGCATAAAATGGTTTCTAAAACAAGAACTGGTCCATTCAGATACAGACATGAAATTACTTTTAGCTGAGGATAAACAATAAAGTGCCTGAACACTGACTCTGCAGTTAGCTGCATTCCCCTCACATCGCCCTGTCTCATCCATCCTTTAGCAGGTGTTCCTTTTTCCCTTCCTTCCACCAGGACTGATCTCACAGACACAGCTTTAAGGACCACTCCTGTGATGGGAATTCCTAGAGCTTCCTTACACATCCACGCCCTGCCCCTCACAGCAGCTCAGCACTACTCCAGCTCATCCGGGGCTCCGACCACAACATTTGGTGTGATGAAATCATCTGAGGCTAGCTCATTTTATCAATTAAATGATGAATTAGCAGCCACATGGGCAAATGTGGCTCTCACTGGCCAGGCCCAGAAACAGAGTTCCATGGAAGCTGTGCCCCAGTGCCTCTCATGGAGCATCAATGCCTGCTTACCCCAGAGCCCAGACAGTTGCTACATATTTAAGAGAAAAAACAGCTGTGAGTAATAAAGCTCTCCTTAGAAAGAAATAAAAAACCAACAACAAAAAAAAGCATCATAGTCATGCTGGGAACGAAATAATGTGTTCAGAAAAGAGAAGTTACACATAGCTGAACGTTAAGCAGTGTGGCTGGAAGTAAATACAAGCAAACTTACAAAACAATTTTTATCTCTTTTCCATATGACCTTTCAGATTCTCCTGAACTAAATGAAAGAGGGATGAGTCTCAAACCTTCCTTCAATGTGGAACTTTATCAGACATTTACAACAAAAAAAAATCCTACATAAACTTAAGGTTTTTATCTACCATCTGCTGATAAATATCCCAGCAATGCACGTAAAGAGGTCAGAAAGCCAAGACGAACACAGCTCTATTACCAGGAATATTAAATCACCAAGCTTATGCACAGGTAGTCTGGCACTCCCCCCCTCTGGAAAGCAAACAGAAGTAGATCAAAGGGTTAATACACCCTCGGTATTGTTGTTACAAGCAGGATATCAGCTGGTAGGTGAGAGCACAGAGAAAGGCAGCACTGACGCCCAAGGAAAACAGCAGCTGTCTCTGCTCAGAGAAGACAGATCACCACCTGTCCCCGTTATCTTCCACACACAATACCAGCCATGCTGGCCATTTCAACAGGGAGAACTGTACCCATATGCTGTTTAATTTTGAACTGCACTCTCCCTGTTTGTAAATATTCGTGATGGATCAGTCTAAAGGGTAGATTAGCTCAGTGGTGATGTTTAGCTAGAGGCTGAACTTCACACTTTGGCTCCCAGAAGCCTTAATGCACAGAGTGCTGCATTAGCATCACCACTCCAGACAAACAGCAGAAAGCAAACACACACGTTTGTGCACACACAAAGAGAGGAAAAGGATTTTTAAAATTATTAAGATTTGAAAAATAGTTTGTAAAAGAACTGTTTTAAGCCCCAACCTGGGAAAAGAGTTTTATATATTGTGAGAAGCCCTGCTTACCTTTTAAGCAATACATGAAACAGTGGTGTTACAAAATCATAAATAGTGCTGTAGGTTTCAAAACAAGGAAAAAAATAGACCAAAAAGAAACAATCTTCCCACAATCTATACAATTAGGAAAAAAATACATCTGTTCCACTAAGTTTTACAATGGCATTTTTGACAGAAACACATAAATAGCACTTTTTTTTAAAGAGCAAATAACTAGAATCTAAGAGCAAATAGCTAGAATCTCAGCAACAACTTTATGTTACTTTGAACACTTGATTCTCGCAAGTTAACGGGGTGTTTTTAAGGGTGTTGAAATGTGGCTCTGAATAATACCTTTATGACACAATATGAGTTTATAAAGAAATAAGAAAAAGAACAAAAATAATCATCTAGAGTGTAATGCTGCCACCTTCACAATCACAGCTCTGCCAAA